>OZ005658.1:144459254-145059254 GCA_963930645.1 Salticus scenicus | reverse complement strand
AAATTTAGTTCGACAACACTATTTTGAAGTCTACTCTTCTATAAAAAGGCATGCGGTAACTATGCAGAAATCCTTAGCAACGGTTTCTATATCCATTTCTTAAAATCTCTTTGTTACAGATTTAGTATTGAACAACCCTGGTGAGTTTTAAATTTTTGTTGACATTTTGGTGATGAATTAAAATTACTATTGCAATAGTGTTAGTAAAAACCTTGGAAAAAATGTCAGAAGTATTACCGTGCCAAACTTGAAAATTTGCGAGGGGGCCCTATACTTGTATCGTTTCTATCACATGATTTTTTTTCAATTTAATTTTAAATATATATTTGATTTTAACATGAGGGAAAAAATTAATTGGTTTAAATATACTAAAAGCATTAAAAAAAAAAAAAAAAAAAAAAATTGTCTATCAATTTAAATGAAAGTTGGAGGGGGGGGGGGATTCAACATAAAAATAAATAATTTCCTTTAAAAAGGAAGAAAATGAACATATTATATATTGGGATGCACCGAATAGCAGTTTTTTCCGCCAACCGAGTATTAGCTATTCGGCCGAATACCGAATATTTGACTGGCTGATTTACTCTTATATTCAGGTGTCAATCACCTAATTTTTTGCAAACTTTTTCAGTAATACCATTAACATTTAATATAATTTTATTTTTTTAATAAAAAAAAAAAAAAAAAAACTGTTCTGAAACAGTGGTTTACTTAAATGTAGAAAACTATTAGGAAATATTACTATACGTAAGTAGTGGTGTAATGCTGAATTCACAGTCAAAGAAATTTAATAACTATATGGTTTCTTAATTAAGCAAATAAAATTTCTTAAAAAGCAATATCTTGTCATGTTCACACGAAATAAAGATAATAATAATAACATAATCTAGAAATGCAGCATTTCCCTAACAACAAATATTATCCACATGACATACTCCGGATATCCTATGGAGGAAAATACATCCACGGGACATCTGAAGGATGTACTATGGACAATTGTGTTGTTAGGGTTAGGAAAAATCAATTTAAAAGTAACAACGTATTGCCTAACCTTTGTTAAAACTGACACAAATGCCTCTTACTCTCGTGTGGATAAATTGTGGAAAAGAGATGTGATGCTTTTTGTGCATATCAGGGAACTTCATATACATTTTTCAATGACAAACACAAAATTGCTATTTTATGAGTTGTGTCATTTTTCTAGCCAGATTTGATATTCTGCCAAACCGAATATCCGATAGTATGGCCGAATACCGAAGAGATGTATTTGGTGCATCACTAATATATATTGCATTAACTTGATTTTGCCTTTTTTTTTTTTTTTTTTTTTTTAATAATTTTAAGGTTAAAATGGAGTTTTTATTCAATATCTTGAACTAATTATCCAGTATAAAAAAATACTGAACTGAGCATTATATACAAGCTGAAATGTTGTGATCACAATCTATTGAACAATCGAAATCTTGCTGTGTTTCATTTCAAATGAAACATTTGTTTACCATAGCAATCGAAAAGCTATGAGTGATGAGAAGAAAATTTGCGACTGCCTAGAAGCTCTCACAAGTGAGTTGCAAGATTGCTATTTGGATAAACATGGCTGCTAGTCACTGGTAAAGATTGCTAAATAAATAACGAAAATTTTATTTTTATTAAAGGAAATCATAATGTATCTAGGTTTTTAAATAAATTGCTAACATCTTGCAAATTTGTATGCATGATAAAATATTTAATTAAAAAATATTATTATGGATTACACTGAAAATATAACATTTGTATATTTTATAAATTTTAAGCTTTTTTAATATATATGAAACGTGATAAATTAGAATAAATCAAAAAGAAAATCAGAGCAGTACTTTAACATTATTTAATCGCATGCCTTATTATGAAAAAATAAGTATTCAAATAAATAGTATGGCAACTGCTGATAAGGGACACAGACAGCTGAAGCGAAAGAACATACAGTTTGAATAAACTTAATGAAAAAGTAGCAAAAAAAGTATATTCATAAAATCTTGACAAGATGCACTTCTGCATGTCCTGAGCTACCCCTCTGCGAAGTTTTGTAGCTCTGCGATTCAGTGTTGGGCATAATTGATTAAAAAGTAATTGAATTACAATTAAATTACAATTACAGTTATTTTACGGTCATTTTTTTAACAAGTAATTGATTACAAATATATTGAATAAGGTCCCACTGGTCCCAAATATGGCAACTGATGATTTGGCTCGTATAGCGCCTCCAGGCTATAGAGCAGGTGTACCTGACATGACTGTCATAAACATTGACAAATGATTCAATACGGTGTTTTAGTATCTATGCAAATCGTAGGATAAAGCACCATTGCTTAACTTTACAAGTTTAGCTATGTACTTCCATTTCTCCAATATTTAAAAAATCTTTTACATTTTTCCTAAGATTTAAACATTGTTATTGCTTTGTTTATTGATAACACATATACATCAGATTTGTATGCTTGACTCGAAGTCCGCTGGTAAATCTTCGTCATATAAAGACAAATATAGGATATGACAAAATTTTTTGATAATATATACACTAAGCGACAAAAAAAAGCCGCACTTGGATATTTTCCATTTTTCTTTCTGTAATCGCTAATTTTATTGTTTCAAAAGTGAATTTTTGAACAGATTTTATTACGTTGTGTTCCGCGTGATATTTAGGATTGAGCCAAGTGTTCAAAACAAGATGCAATTGTTCGGAAAATTGTAATTTTAGAAAGTATTTCAAAAGTGGTAAGTATAAGGCAATTAACGATATCGCAAAAAAATATTAATTTTAGAGTGAAAAAAAAAAAAAATATTTTAATATGTTGGATGTCAAAATAATTAAATTTTAACAAAATATTTGTGATCTGGTTTTTAGCAGAATATAATATTTTTTGACTGTTTAAACTGCACATTTGTCCTTAGGCGGTCACTTTACTCATCCAGTCGAGATGACCGCAAGTTAAAAAGTCAGCGCTTAAAAAATCAGTTTGTATTACATTTAGAATATAGCAGGGATTCAAAAATGTGTTTAGTAACATATTTTATCTAAATACAGTGAAATAACAATTAAACAAAGCAGGTTTAATTGCCAGAAAATCTGAAAAAAAAAAAATCATTCTTAACGAAAAGAATTAGAAAACCAAGACATTACAGGATTAAAAAAATTAAAAAATGATCAATTAATTATAGGGCTGAAGTTGTCCTCTCTGATGAGTCAAGTTAAACTTATTTTGAACTGACGGAAACAAGCAGATCTGAACACAAAAATGTGACTGACTTAATGAAAATAGTACTTTTAAAACGATGACATGTTCCCCGTACATTACGATACGAAAATGCATAATTTTTCAGTGACTCTGGCAAATTCTCATGTTCAAGGGATCAATTAACCGAAATAAAACTTGGCCATTAAAAAATTGATAGCTTACCGACTACCTTAGAGTATTTTAGATTCTTCCATAACAGCATTTCAAGATAATAATGCACCTTGTTATATGGCGCCTGTGATACATTTATTTGATTCAAGTTGTTAAAATTACTTATCCATTCTCATGAGCATCAATAATTTTGTAAGTTATCATAACTTTTTTTACTTAAAATTAAATCCCACAAAAAATATCGCAATATTTTTTCTTTATTAGACCTGAAAATTGTCCTAATCTCAATCTGCTTGAAAATGTGTAGTCTATAAAAGAGGGTGGGGATTATAAATTTGTAGCCTACAACTTTCAAAGAACTAGAAAAAAACATTTATGATATTTAGCAAAACTGTAAAATACTATGCTATTGCGCATTGAAGCAGTAATTCCATATAAAGGCGGAATTATCCAATCCAGAATACATATCTTTATTAAATAATTGTTTAGATCTAACAAAAAAAATATTTTTATTTCACACATTAATATTGCACTTGTTTATTTCGTATAATAAATCATGATAGAATACAAAGTATACGCTTATTATATCACATTTAAAAAGAAAATTTTACGTAGATTTTTATTAAATACTTCGTAGAGTGTAATAAAATGAATTATTAAATAGAAAATGTACAGTCGGGGGAAAAAAAAAACGCAACACCCGCTGTAATTTCGTTATTAATTGACGCAGGAACATCTAATAGACATAATTCAACAGGAAATTAAAAGCACTTTTTGAATATGTCGTCAAATTTTGAATTAGGGGTCATCTACATATTGAAATGAGTGCCAACTTTGATTTTTTTCAGTAGCAACACCCAATTTTGACTTCATTTTCGAATTTCTGAGAATCTAACAGTGCGGAAAAGTATGCTGTTTGTATACTTTATCTTTAGTATTTATAGAGTTATAATAAAAAATGTGTTAGGGGGTTATCTGCAAATGTTGAAAAATAAAATTAACATCCTATAAGAAATCGACAAAATTTTAAAGCTTCACACCGGAAATCTTTCCGGAAAAAAATAATTATAAAAATTAATAAAACGTTGCGTCTTTTCCAGTTCCTTACTTATCCTCAATTCAATTCTTTAGATTTGTATATACTTCAGCACTTTTTTATATAATTTTAGGTCTATTTAAACACATTATACTTGCGATTAGTCCATACAGTACTCTTTGAAAAATGTGCAATATTTTCAACTAAAAGTGTCTATTATAGCTGTACTGATCACCAATAAAGCTTAAATTTTCTTTCGTAAGTAACATAATATACGAAATGAAATAATATATATATATATATATATATATACAACAACGCATAAACTAAATCTTTTCGGATAAATTATTGTAAGGGTTCATGAAGTAAATATTAAACAATTTTAATCGCACTTACCAGTTTTGGATCAGTTGAACTCTTTGGAACTGTACGATTCGTTTTATAATTCCTATGAAAATATAATTTCTTAATTAACCCTTTCGCGACTGCTGACGTAGTGTCACGCCATTTGAAAATCTGTAACTCTATCAGTGGGCGTTTCTTTCGTAATTTGTGTGTTACATATTTCTTAAGTGTGTTCCCAGTGTTCATATTTTTGCAATAAAATATACTATGGATAGAAATATAATGATTAGAAATAATATAATTATTATGTATATCCATTTGTAATATAATTGTGGATACAGAATTTTTTTTCTGAAATATTTTATTTTGAGAGTATAACGCCCGTAGGCGGGTCTTACTGTCAAAAAGACAAAATCCTGCGGTCGCAAAAAGTGTTAAAATATATTTATAAAAGTTAAAGTATGTTTTTAAAAATGTATAAAGTTAAAATATATTAATAAAATTTTAAAGACTAAAGAGTCCTTATAATAATAATCCTCCCCCCTACAAAATAAATAAATAAGTAAATGAATAAAATAAAATAAAGCAGTATATGAAGCAAATGATTAAGCTTTCTTTTAACTATGACGGTAGTTAAGAAATGATTTTACAAGTCTGTCTTCCATTCCAATTCCATTCGTTATTTATATTTGACAATTTCACATTAAACCTATTTTTCTATTTAAAACAACAAACCCCGCCTATTTAGTTAAATTTTTTTCCTTCTAGTGTTCGTTTAAAAGATTCAAAATTTATCACCAGTTAATCCATGAAGTAAATACCACTTGTGCGTGTTTTTGTCAACATAAAATAAGGGGTTTAACATGAATACTCAATGTCACATTTACTTTTTTTTTTTTTTTTTTCTGTATTGTTTTATTTTGAAGAACGATGAAGGCGGGGCTGGTCTTCTTTAGAAAACAGAAATTCTTGATGCTAACATTAATGTCTAAAAATCATCATTTTTGTTTCATTTCTTTGCGTTTGACGTTGTTGTTATATAATTTGACCCGTAAATAAAAAAAAATAAAAATATTTTGTTTAATTTTCTTTGTTATTTTGTAAGATCTGATTCGTTATCTCATGCAAAATTTTATTAGAGACGGCCCCCTAAACCACTCCAGATGAAAGATTTATTTATATCTCGAAAACTAATAACTGGAATGAGCTACAAATTTACACACCCATATTTTTCAGCATTAGGATTCATTTTACGTAAAAATTAATATAGGTCATAATTCATAATTTTTATGAATATGAAATTATTAATATTTTTCAGAATAAAAAATATTTTTCAGAATCAAAAGTAATGATGGATTATGTTTGGGTTTCTTCACTGCATCTCGTAAAAAAAAAAATTATATCGATCAAGTTATTTTTTGTGAAGATATTAATAAAAGTTTGAAATATGAATTTAACATTAGCACCTTCAAACTTTGAACGCTTGTAACTCTGTGAAAAAATAAGTAAAATATACAACCAATATACTTTTTCGCGTTGTCGCGATCCCAGGAATTCAAATATAAAATAAAAATGGGGCATTACCATTGAAAAAAAATCAAAGTTGGTGCGCGTTTTAATATGAAGACGACCCCCAATTCAAAATTTCAGTTCATTTTCTGAAACTACTCACAATTACCCGTCGAATGATACCTATTATATTTTTCTACATCGATTGGCAACGAAGTTACGTTAAGTGTTGCGTTTTTTTTTCCCCGACTGTACACAGGTATAATGTTATGACTTCCGTATCATACAAACATAACACTTTATTTATTGCAATCATTAGTTCTTAAATTATTACAAACCCAAAAGGTATAAGTCAATTTTTCAGCAGTGCAGCTTTTTTTTTTTTTTTTTTTTTTCTTTGTCGCTTAGTGTACATCAGATTTCTATGCTTGATAGTGTACATCAGATTTCTATGCTTGACTCTCGAAGTCCACTTGTAAATCCTCATCAGATAAAGACAGATAGCTATTGACAGTATTACAGTGCGAAGAATTGGAAAAACACCCACGGCCAGCACGGGAATCGAACCCGCTTTCCTACGCTCGAAGGCAATTAGCCGTGTGGTGACATATCCATTCGGCCACAGTGGGCCCATGAAAAAATTACAATACGAAGAATTGGAAAAACACCCAGGGCCAAGACAGGAATCAAACCTGCTCTCCTACTCTCGAAAGCGATTAGCAGTGTAGTGACATAACCACTCGGCCACGGAGTGTCCTATTATTGCTTGTTGTATATATGAATCAATGTAATGGATACTTTTAATTGAAAAATCTGTATCAAAATACTTTTAACCTTTTTCGCTCGTATGTCCCTTCTGAGGGGACATTAAAAAGTTCGAGCCACGCCTTTAGGTGTTCCTCTGCAAATGAAATGTTATTTTTCTAAAACGCGTAAATATAGGCTACCTTTCGGCTACCGGAAAATTTTAACAGGAATATTTATTTTATTTAATGATGAAGTAAAATAAATAAAAAAATTATTACAATTTTTCGGAAGCCAAAAGGTAGTAAGTTGGAAACTATACGTGTGACGTTTTAAAGGAACGTCAAAAGGCATGTCTTACGGAAAATATGCCGAGCGCAAAGGGTTAAATTTTAAAGCAGATGAACGGGGTCCTCGACAATTCGCAAAACCCTGATCATAAACCTGTATTTTAATTAATATTTTAGACAGAAAAATTGACTGAATTTTTTTCCTTTAAGCCTTTTAAGGGCAGAGTAGTTTTATTCATTTAAAATGAACAGTCACTAGAATTTACGACCAGTGTGAAAAGAGAAGAAATTAATAAATTTCTCCCTTTAAGTTATAAAAGGAAAATCCTGTAAAATATTTCCGGGATGAATTTTTGGAGTTGAAAATTAAAATTAGGTGATGTTATAGCAGTATCACAGCCCCTGAAAGGGTTAACTGATCTACAACACAGATCAACGATGAAATTTTTTTCTTGAAGGTGATGTGTTTTTTCGGTGTACTTTTAGATGCTGATTTAAAAAAAAAAAAAAAAAAAAAAAACTATTCAAAAACTTTTATCACGTACAGTTTTGACAAACAATGGGATTGTTTGAGTTTAAAGTTCTACATTTTTAACTCCTATCTAAATTATTTCCAGTAAAATCTGGGTGATGTGAGTAAAGAATAAGAAAACCTGTTTGATCAAAATATCGAAAAATGTAGAGGTGGTATCAGGGACGATGGTGTTAACATGTTAGCAGATTACTGTTGGATGCTGCCTACAGAATCCCCGCTCCACAAGGCTCCTAAGCCGTGTACAAGGTAAAAAGCTCTAAAGGGAGTCTCGATATGTATACAGTAACCACCGCTTAATAAATTCACTGGTTAATAAAATCAGCCGCTTAATCTGATCTAATTGCCAGGACGGGAATCAAATCAATACAAATTACTTTTAAAGCCGTCACTTAAAAGAATCAGCATCGTCGGTTAATAAACTCAAAAATATCTCCTCAGCAGCTAAAAATATCATTTATGCACACTAAATTTTTTTTTTAATTTACATTGCGATTCTTTTTTTTTTTTTTTAATAAGAAAATAAATTAAAGCAAAACAACCCCTCCGTTTACATTCATGGTCGAAGATTTAGCACAGTTACAAATTAAACACGCCCCATCACTTATCTCCGTAACAATTTCAAGGAACGTATTCTTCAAAGCGCAGTAATAAGTTACAAATTTGATTTGAAATGATATATATATATATATAAATATTTCTAATTAGTATTAAAATGCAATTTCTACCCTAGTAGCACATAACGTTGTTTTAACGTTTTTACAACTAATTTTTCACTGTTCAGACTAATTTTCAACGCTATAACAGCGTTATGTGCTGCCTGGGTAGTTCTTATTTTAAAATTACTATAATTCGTGAGGTTTAAAGGAAAATACTTTAAATTTATAAGAACAATGTAAACTTTTAGTAAAGTAATGATGATTTTCCTCAAACGAAGGTGCATGGGAACTTACAATGCGTTTAACTTATTTATATCGAAGAAACAATTAATTAATTATCTATAAAAATTTAATTAATATTGTTTACTAATTCCATTATTCGTTACATTTTGAAGTTTCTTTCCAAATCCAGGGAAGTAATACATTTTCCTTAAGTGCAGGAACGTACGCCGGATATAAAAATCAGCCGCTGAATAAAATCACTCTGGCTCAGAACGAATATGATTTTAATAAGCGGGGGGAACTGTATATATGTATATAAACATTTACAAGATAATGTATTAATAATATTCTATTTTAACGTATTTTATACATATATTGTTTCGAATTTGTTATAATCTCTGGCCGAATTCTTCCGATCGTCTTTATTAATTTGGGAAAAGGCCTTACGTGATTGGAGGAAAAGACAATAATTTCTGAATTCAGCGTATCAAAACACGTTAGAGACACCTAACGCAGTGCAGAAAAAAATTTGAAAAATGCAGTTTTGCAGATCTGTGAATTGCATATTTATATTAATTTAATATAAAATTTCATTCCTGTTATTCTATCGTATATTTTATAAATTGGGTTGGTATATGTTCTTATTCATTTACATGGTGCGACAAACACACACACACACACAATAGGATGCATTATAATCTATCGGCAGAAAATTTTTGAAACACGATTTAATAATGTAAAAGTAATTTTTTATATTAAACAAAACTCATGTAAAGCTACAATATTTTTCACACAGAAATTCAGATGTTCTCTAATTACCGTTTATTTACTTTGTCGTATAAAAATATAAAAATTTTAATACGTCTTTTACGAGTTATTGATGATAACTATTTTCGATTTGATTAAAATTGCACTCTTTGAACGTGACATAATAGAATGAGATTGCATTAAAGAGGTAAACTAATAATATTTGTAGTTGCATTTTTTTTTTGTGTGTGTGTCTGCGTTCTGGTGCTCACACTACTGAACGCAGAGCTACAGAACTTGGTGAATAAGTACCTGGGACCCTATAGGTGTGCACCTTATCGAGATTTTTCGAATTTAAATTTTTTATTATTATTTTTTTTTTTTTTTCAATTCTAAATATTTGCTTTTATGTTTTATTTTTCATGAATTTATTCTTCCATTGTAATCGTCTGCGTATCTTAGCAACGGCTATTACGAAATTTATTTTTTATTTAATACATTTATTTGAAAGCGAAATCTGCTTCCTGTTTTTAATTTATTATATGTATTGAAAATAAAATGGCAATGCAGTAGAAAAAAATTAAGTATGTTAAATTTAAAATTTAGAATCTTATTTATAATAGTTATGTTTTCGCATAATTTTTATTCTTATATAAATAAAGAGAAGTGTTTGTGTATGAACATATTTACAAGTATTTGAAAATTTAGAATAAGTAGGTTGAAACTCTCTAAAATATGAAGAGTGAGATCTCACTCTAAAAGAGTGGTATATCACTCTTTGAACATGCCAAAATGGAGCCAACCTCTAAAGAGTGAAAAGTCTCTTTTCGAAAGAGTGAGATTTCTCACTCTTTATTAAAAGTGAGATTATTCGCAGCAATTTAAAGAATATGACTGATTATTTTTCTTTAAAAAATTGCGTACACTAGACGATATCGTTTCATTTCGCCTTGCGAATGAACTCCAGTTCAACGGTGGATTTAATGCAGTTTGGATTCTTCGGGAATCGAACCCAGGCCGTCCTCGTAGCAAGCGAGTGTCTTACCACTGAACCACTGAGCACATACCCTTGTTGCTTATTTTACATTATTAAATCATTCTTATACGTGATCTATCATATTTTGTTTTTTACTTCATTTATCATCAGTATAAAATTACAGAATTCTAATGGATATTTTAAAATTACAATTATTTTGAAATTGCTAAAATTAGAATTATTTTAAAAGAAAATGTGTACTTGAAAACAAATTCCCTAATACAAGCATTCATTTAAAGTAGCTTATAAGGAAAAGAAGTTACTCAAGTGTACATTTTTAAAATAAATAAATAAATAAATAAATAAACTTTCGCATACAAATCTATAGAGTTTCCTGAAAAGCTCTTCCGTTCAGTAGTATAAAACTCACTGTTGATTTTAAATATTATATTAAAGAATTATACCCATTTCTTTTATTATTTCACATATGTTAGATGTCAATGAATATAATAAAAATATGAGTAATTATAGATTTTAAGGCGTTGTGCATTAAATATTTGCACTGATATTTTCTCTTATACTTTATATATTTCTGAATAATACTATTTACTTTCCAATACGAGTTTCGATATGTTTCTTGTGATTTTCGATTCTTCAATAATAATATTACTTCGATTTTGCCAATCGCAAAGAAAAAAAATATTTACCGAATTATCTTTTAACATAATTATTTTCCTTTTTTTTATTCATCAGAAATTTAGTTATAAGGAATAAGTCTAGGAATAAGTTCTGTTAAACAAATGCATGCAACAGATCGTTCAGAAATTGTCCATTTTTCATTCGAATTATGATTAACAGATGGCGGCAGCTATTTCTCACTCCACAAAAGTTTGATCTTGCAATACATGATGACCTCACTCTTTGTGGAAAAGTGACTATACGTCACCCTTTCACAAAAAGTGAGAAATGTCACATTTTCAAGAGTGATAATAGTGTTTTCTCACCTTTATTGGTGTCAAAATAGGGGTCACTTTTTAAAGGAGAGAGATTCTCACTCCAGAAATTTTAGAGAGAAGAAAAATTCCAAAGAAATCATATTATCAAGTCCTATAGTCATATAGTCGCCATATTACAAGTTCAAAAAATATGTTGAATTAACTTGGCTGCATTTCCATTTTAGCTCGCAATTTTACAACTATTGTAAAAAGACAAACTTTAATTCTCACAATTAAATAATATGTCTATATACAGTAGTAATACATAGCATACACTACTAGTACCATATCATACATTAGTAGTAGGTATATTGTTATCTCTTTCCCATAACATTCAAAAACATTGCGTAGAATTTTCATATTTGTCATTTCGAACTTGTTTAATTATAAAACCCGTTCAATATTTAAAATTATGCATCATAACATGTATACAAATTTTGTAAGCAATTGTTGTACGTATTTATTAAATGTAGTTGCCTTTTTTGACAAAAATGATTATTTCCGCCCCTCCTTATAGACACCTTAATTATATTTTATATGTTTAACCCCTTAACGGTCGCATATTTTTCAAAGACACGCCCATAAAGTCCACATTTTTGACTAATTAAAAAAAACTATTGAAAATAAATATATGAATAATATATAAATTTATTCTATACATTCTGTACGTATTTTCAAATACATTATGGTACTGGCTGGTGCTTTCATGTACCCTAAAATGTTAAAGGAAAAATACACGTGGGACGTTGTCACTGCCCGTGAAAGTCACGGAAGCGAGAAGAAGGGGGTTAATTGCAGTTTCAGTTAACACTAAACCTACGACGACGGGTCAAATGACCCATTTTAAACGTTTTGTCAGAATTTCTTGCAAATAACATTATCACATCGTCCATGTTTCATGTACCAAATTGCGCTAAATAATATATTTTTGCTATACATAGTAATATATCTAACATTTTAAAGACGGGTCATTTGACCCGTTGTGGTAGGAATAGGTATACATGGAGTATCGTTAAGTTCAATGTTAATGTATTACACAGGGATGGAACACGGGCGCAGAATTCACACCGTAATGTGTTTAAGAAATTTCTCTACCTATAATATCGTCTATTTAAGAGGTAGAAAATTTTCTTACATTGATAGTGGTATGAATTCTGCGCCCGTGTTCCATCCCTGATTACATAAACACACGCATATATAATTCTAAAATTTTTTGAAGAAATTTTCGAAATATCTCCAGATAATAATTTAAAATTATTTATTTCAAAGATTTTAAAATGAAGTCTGGTGTATTTTGTACTGTCATACAGTGTATTAAATGCAGTCTAATGTATTCATGCAAGGCGCACTAAAATTACGATTATTTTTCATTGATCTGAAATAACATTTTGAAAAAATCTTAGCCACTCCAAAAGGTTAAGTTCTGGATCCACCCCTGTACTAAATCTTTCTTTAGGACAATTTCCGAAGCACAACGACTGACGGTCAATCTAATGAATGGCGACCATCACATTAAGCATTTATAGAACCTGTTACGTTGTGGAAAGTACTGTGGCATTGTAAAAAAGTTGTTTTACAATTAAAGCGCCACCTAATAAAAAAATTTACTAATAAACCTTTTGTTACTTAAAAAAATCCTATGTTTTTCTCCGCATTTCGGTGAAAGCAGCGTAGTACAATACAGTTTTTTTTTACAGTCAATCCAGTTTTTTTTTTTTTTTTTTTTTTTTTTTTTTGTAATATTTGGATCATCTGATATGTACAGGGTGTCCTATAAGCCTGTAGATATTTTTAAAATTCACAACTATTGAATGGATTGATAGAACTGAACGTGGATTTGCGAAAAAATCATTCTCATGGAGGTGGATTTCTTTTTTTTTTAAGAGAAAAATATAGTTAAATTTTTCGTCAACGGTAGTTAGACAAATAGCTACATTTTTCGCATGGATGTGAAAGAAAAATATGCAAATGAAAGTCTTATAGATTGCACAATTTTGCGATTAGAACAGTTTATTTCTTATTTTGCCTCGTATTTGCGCATACATGAAGTTTTAATCGTGATGCTGACTTGGTGAATAAAGCGTTATAGGTAAAGACGTTTTCCCTCATGTAAGAACCGCCGAACTGAAACTGCAGTTAGCACCGTTAAAACTCGTTTGCAAACTTTTGGTCACGCACAGCTCCCTCTATCGACAAATAGCATATTTTTTTTTTTTTTTTTTTTTGTTTAAAAAAAAAAAAAAAAAAAAAAAAAAAATTCACGATAGCAGATCTCGTTCAGTTCTATCAATCCATCAATAGTTATGAATTTTTAAAATGTCTACAGGTATTTATATATATATATATATATATATTTATATATATATGATATACATTACATATATATATATATCAGTTATTCAGAATAAAATATAGTACCGAGATTAGGAAATTGTAATATTTTTTAATGCTGTTTTATTATAAAAGTACTATTATACAACCACCATAACCAAGACACCAAATATTGAAGTCATCATAATAGAACACTGAGCTACTACGAAGTTAGATTCGTATTTTATTGTCATCGGTACTGGGAATCCCTGACACATTGTTTAATTGTCTCCGAATCTAAAGTATGGAGAAATACACTTATAACAAAACAAACACACACACATATATATATATATATATATATATATATATAATAAATAAATAAATAAAAGGTAATCGTATACAACAGCTTCAGCAATTTATAACCATCCGTGTCAGCGTATTCAGATTTTATTTTCTGGTTAAACATATGGTTGCTTATGAAGTGCACAGCTTTATGAAGTTTAAAACCAATATTATTTTATTCGCAGTACGTAGCATCTTTTATAATACCCACGAGTATAATTCTTTACGTTTGATGAAGGTCTCTGCTGTCCGTTTTGTTAAATTTAAAGATTAGTTATGCAGCAATCATCATCAGTAATTTTGACGAGTGTTATTTAATATACATATTAGACGATTAATCTTCAAAGTGATTAGGCAACCATTACAATTAAAATTTAGTGGGGGTTATTGAATAAAAAAAAGTCTCTAAAGTCGGTAACACTAACTACTGTTATTTTGTTTCGAAAGAAATGTTGTGAGTTTGTCAATTTATGACATTTTCATACCATGATTTTTATTTACAACTTTATTTTAAAGCTGTTGTTTGGCAAATTGCAACATCTAATATCCGTAATCATTTTCATGAAGGTTTTTTGCATTTAAGCGATAATTATTTTTTTTTTTTTATGGTGACTGTGATTTTATTGTATTTTTCTTCATGGTGACTGCTTAATTATTAATTTTGAAAACTAAGTTTTACTGAGTTTTTCTTGACAGCATTTTTAAAAACCAACCACGTAATCAGGAGTGGAAATTTGGGCCAGATTTTATACCATTACTTAATCGTGATCATCATGTCCAATCTTCTGTACTGGGTGACAGACCCGCTTGGTGGGGGGGGGTCAGAATGGTCGAAGAGTCTGATCTCACTTCTCAACCTCCTAGGAGGACTCCAAGAAGGCAGGGAGCTTCGGCTTTCGTTCCAGCTGCCTAAAGAGTTGGGTTTGAACGCATAATTCGAACGCATATATCGACAGTAGGTAGAAGAAGTTTGCTCCTATCTGGTCGAACCGGAGGTTCATTCCTTCGCCGACCTAAGGCTTGCGTGCTCTGCCGGTTCAGAAGCGTCCCGCAAAGGAACGATCGCACGGGGAGATGGCGATGTGAAAAGCCACTCGTTGCGAAACAGCGGTAGAAGACGCGTGACTCATGGACGCTTTGGGGTTTTTCCCTGACTGATACCAACCAGACAATCATTCCTTCCTAGAACCAAAATACTGTAGTACCCTTTCTTAAGAACGAAAGTAGTTTACGTTTGCACGAGCGAACGTTGTGGTGTCTAATGTGGCTTTTTGAGCTGATGTGGTGTGTGTTGTGAACCCATAGCGGTGTGAGCAGATCTGTCTTAAATGACTAGTGGTGCATGACCGGACGGCTTATGCTTGCTCTGGTGAGCGACCCGGTGTCCATATGGGGTGAGAGCCCTGGCAACAGCGACGCGTCCGGGTGTCCTGAGTGGGGCCTGTCGTGCGGCAGTAGATGCCAGCTAATATAAAGTAAAAGCGAGTTTAGATCTGCCTAAATGGCGCGAATCGTCTAGTGTAGTGAACGCCGTTGGGAGTGCGGCTGAATGGATGGCTGAATGGCGTCCTCAGAAGGTAAACTTGTCATTCTGGCTGACAAACCGTGGAACTGCCAGGACCTGAGGGCGTCGGGCCTGAAGTTGACCGACCCTAAAAAGCTGGTCCGAGGGGATAGAGAAGGCTTCGTAATTCTGAATGCAATCCATACCTGGGTTTGTACTTGCTGTGGTGCTATGGGTTTACTGTTTTCGTGTTGATTTTTTATGGTGCGGCGCAAGCGCCGGTTTCCATTATACCATCATTTACGAATGAAATTTTTCCCTTAATGTACTAACAAAAAAATAATAATATAAAAGATTGTTGCATAAAAATAATTGTGACACAGTTACGCATAATTTTTACCTCTTTTATAGCCATTACTTTATTTATTACCTATTGATAAGTCAGATAAATTCATTAAAGAAGTTGGTTAACTTTTGTTAATTAAATATAACAGCATATTTAACACTTTATCTACCGCATTATGAAACAGACAAAAAATAGATTTGGGACATATTGTTACAGCATACTTGACAACATTTAATTTATTACTGAGTATTTTAGCCCCGACTTTATTTCGCACCACTTTGTTTACAGAAAACTTCCACCTATATATAACTTTGATAAAATAAGAAAAAATTAATTCTAAAACATAAGTGGTAGGGATTAAAGGCGGGGTTAATAGTATTCCAGATAAAATTAATACTTTCCCGAACGCATTATTTTGTCAATTTGACACTAAGGTCCGCTTTTGGGCGTTATTCTCCCAAGTTACAATATTTCAGAACAAAATTTTCTGTATTCACATTTATATAACAAATTAATATACATTATAATTATATTCTCTGTAATAAAAGTATATGTATCCATAGTATATTGATTGTACAAATATGAATATTGGGTATATTCTTCAGAAATAAATAACATACAAATTACGAAAGAAACACCCATTGGTAGGGATACAGATTTTCAAATGACGTAAATCTACGTCAGCGGTCGCGAAAGTGTTAAAATGTTGGCATCTATGGCTATAGTTGCTTAACATGATTTTTTTTTAATACATGCAATAAAAATTATGCATATCACCTTATCATAGTAATAATTGAGGATTTAGTTAGTTGGTACTTCAGTGTATTATTGGTACACAGAGGCCGAAAAAAGAATATGGACGATAAACATGTATAAAAGCTATTATGTTCCTCATATTTTTTCTAAGATTGAAAGGAGAATCTTGAAGAAATAATTATAACACCCGTAAAATAATTATAAGCAAAAACAGTGAGAGCTCTCTATGAAATTCTTTCTTGAACAAAAACAGCTCTATGTAGCGTCCAGCGCATTGTAGTGAGAATAAAGTGAGGTATATACATTCTTTTCTTATAAATATCTTTGGTATTTATTCCATAAATTCCATTTTATAGGCCTTTCAAAATAATAGTATTTTAAAATACAGTCGGTAGATAAAGAGGTAAAACAATAATATAATTAATTTTAAGTTTATTGTTCTGACATTTATTTTAACAAATCCAATTATAATTTCAAAGTTCTAAAATTCATATATCTTCTCAAAATGAAATATTAACTCACTTGATTTTATTATGCAGTCTATAGAATTTATTCATCTAATTGAATCTGACCTACATACAAAAGGTGCATTCATTTATCCAAAATTATATAACATTGATTATTATTTGACATTTTAAAATTCGCTAGGTAATAATGTCATTTCTTTGTTCTCATTTACAAATCAAAATATATCTCACTCAATAAACTCAAAGCGATCATTTATTTTTAGTCTAAAATGATATTCTTATGATGTAAATTAAAGCATAATAATATAAATTAGTGTTATTACTCATTTCTGAGGGAATATATACAGTATATTCCCGCCGCTTATTAAAATCACATTCGTTCTGAGCCAAAGTGATTTTATAAAGCGGCTGATTTTTATGTCCGGCGATCTTTCCTGCCTTTAAGGAAAAGGTTATGCTTCCCTGAATTTCGAAGGAAACTTCAAAAGGTAACGAATAATGGAATTAGTAAACAATATTAATTAAATTTTGGTAGATAATTAACTAATTGTTTCTTCGATATAAGAAAATTAAACGCATTCTAAGTTCCCGTGCACTTTTTCCGTGCAGGAAAATCATCATTACGTTACCCAAAGTTCTCAATATTATTATAACTATAAAACCTTTCCGTTTAAACCTCATGAATTATAGTAATTTCAAAATAAGAACTAGAAATTGCTTTTTAATAATTAGAAAAAAGAATAATTTCAAATCAAATTTGTATTTTATTACTTCGCTTAGAAGAATACGTTCCTTGAAATTGGTTATGGGGCGTGTTTAATTTGTAATTGTGCTGCAAGTGTAAAATCTTCAATAATGAGCGATAACAGAGAGTTTGTTGTGCTTTAATTTCTTTTTCTATTTAAAAAAAAAAAAAAAAAGAAAAAAAAAGAAAAATCACAATGTAAATAAGAAAATTTTTTTAGTGTGCATAAACGATATCTTTGGTTGCTAAGGAGATATTTTTGAGTTTATTAACCGGCGATGCTGATTTTATTAAGCGGCAGCTTCAGAAGTAGTTTGTATTGATTTGATTCCGGTCCTGACGATTTGATCAGAATAAGCGGCTGATTTTATTAACCAGTGATTTTATTAATCGGCGGATACTGTATATTCCAGATATTCTAATCGTAAATAATTACTGATATGAGAAGTTTCAATAAAATAGACCTACTACTAAAATAAAATATTCAATTGAAATCATCTCTTGGTAAGATAAGCATATTTCCACAATTACCTCTATTGAGTCTAATAAGTATTTCATGTCTTAATTTGGAATGTAATTAACATCAATGTAATTTGCAGTCAAATAAATTATATACATTCTAACAAAGAATTTTTATTGATTATTGCATTCATGGTTGATACCAAAGGAAAGTTTGGATGAACTGATATCCAGTCAAATATCACAACAAATGATCATAATCCTAAATATGTTTGAAAAGCTAAATAATATATAAAATGCAAAGTATGCTATTTTTATTCAGTTCATTTACTATTACTTAAATCACATAACAAATTATTTATTTCATTTATAGGGTATCTCATAAATAATAAAATTTTTGAGTGTATAATAAGATTAAATTTAATGAATAAATTAAGCAATTTAAATATGTTTTGCAGTGTATATTACCTGCAATTATGTATTTATAATCACAAGTAGTACAGACTGCAAAAATATGTAAATCACATAATTTCAGCAATACATTAGTTTGTTATTTGCACTCAAATGTGTATGAGACCTTATAATATCCTGCCTTTTTTTTTTTTTTTTTTTTTTTTTTTGTTGGTTGTTGCTTTTAATTACTAAATTTTTAAAAGAGATGCATGTTATTCTGGACACTTTGGAAATACCAGTATTGCAAACCATTATTTTAACAGATATATCTGACAGATTTTTTTTTTTTTTTTTTTACGATTTTAAATTATCTCATTTTCGCTTGTTTACTGTAATAGCCCATTACTATCTATTTATATAACTTGCAAGTGAGGTGACGATACCGGTTCGTACTCATCTTCGAGAAAAGCCATTGTCGCAGGCAACGGAAAAACAAACTTATCGCAGCCCTATTAAGGCCTAAGTACTCCCATGCCGTTTTTTCAACTTACGAAAATATGCACATAATATGTTTTGTATCCCATCTATTCTTATTTATTTTCTCTGAAACCTTCAAAAACTATCCAATTGCAATGTTTAAAGCTCTAAATTAAATATAACGGATCACCGGCTATTATAAACAACGCGATAACAGATAAAAACAAACCAAAACTGTTGCCATTCAGAAAATGCAAATTCCATCTTGACGACTCTTTAATTCCTTTGAGCGTTTCACTAAAAAAATTCTTAAAATATTTGTAAAACATATTAAAGCCTTTAAATATTTTTACCAACCTTAATTGTTTGTTTACATTTATAATGAAGTAAGCTTATGACATGCATACGAAAATACCTACATAGGAATACGTAATACATATGGAAGTATTTTCTATGAATTGAACTAATATTAGTAATTTTAATGATTTATCTTTATTGAATTTCATGAGCATTATCATTATTTATATGAATTATTCATATGAATAATGATTCATATCAATGATTTCAAATATTGTTATTGTTTCTGTTTTCAGCCGGTTTTGAGTGTTTTTGAATCATTTTTTAACCTTTTTTAATAGGGAAATGACTCATGTTGTTTTCTTTTAGTCAGAAAAATGTTTTTCAATATAGAATTCTCATGATTAAGTGTTACCAGCAAATGAAGATATTTTGATAGAAGTTTATACTTTTTGCTACGAACTTTAATTTGAAAAGGCCTATACTTTTTCTCAGCCGGCAGTTTTTTTATTGTAATTCATATTTATTGATTGGGTAGAATTTTTTTTTATCTCAGAACAAATATTATAAAATACCGAAACACATTTGATGCTGCGATCTATAAACAAAAACTGAAAATACATTTAAATGATCCCATGGTGATCATCTTCATGATCTAAACATTGTTTTGAAGATTTATCGTTCACATTCAGCCATTTTTGACGGGGTTACATACTAGTTTTACAATAATTTATCATAAAATTTAATTTCTGTTCTTTTGCCGTATATTTTACAAATCGAGTTTCAAATACCTAATATCTAGAAGAAAAAATATTCTTTTATTAATGTTTCTTTCAAAATGAAATATTGATATAATTGGCTGAATTATACAGTTTAACCCTTTGCCGGCCCTGGGCTCTAAAGCACTTTGGTCAGTTTTGCCAAATTTTGAGACTCTTTTATTCAAACATCACCAGTAATTTTGAGGAATGTTATTTGATACACATAGTGGACGAATAACCTTCGGATTGATTAGGTAACCGTTACAGTTAAAATTTAGCGGTGCATATTGAATAAAAATTCCCTAAATATGGCAACACTAACCAGAGGAATAAAATTAAATTGGACCATCAAAGGGTTAAATACTTTATTCTTCGAACTAATTTTTGCACGCAAAATATGCATTTATTACATCGGGTTATTACAAATGAATCATCGGGTTTTGATACATTACTACGTCCGAACTTGGAAACGTATATGCTTCCATGACAACGCAAACGAGAGGGCGTCAACTACAGTTTCACGCTGCTTATGTGCAATGTACGTGCTTTTGCCGTGGTTGTTGCGCAAGCGTCATATCCAAAATGGCGACTGTACAGCATAAAGCGTTTTGTGTACTAGAATTTTCACAGTGTGAATCGCTCATAACCGTTCAGAGAGCATTCCGACGGGCATACAAATGCAAACCACCAACTCAACAAAGCATTCTGCGCTGGTATCGACAGTTCAAAGAAAACGGTTGTTTAACCCGTTAGTAGTCGCATATCGGTCTTTTTGCCGCCCATCGCTTATAAATTCCTCCTGCAAATCACCCCTTAAAAATAAAGTGGGGAAAACGTGTGTACCTGACCTTGGGTGGATGTCCTCTAACATAGTATGTTTTCAAGTAATTCCTGCTATTTTTTCAGCATTTTAAAACATTTTACTTCTCAAATCGGTCTATTTGACCGCGACGCGACCACTAACGTTGATTCATTTCTTTCCCCATTTCCGGTTTTTCAGATAGGTTAGAGTTTTGCGGGAAAAACTTCGCGTGAATTAAAGAAGGCACTTCATCTTTATCTACTGGCTTTCTTTCGGCTTTCCCCCAACGCTAAACAGCGGCAGCAAAAAGACCGACACGCAACTATTAGCGTTACAAAAAATGACGCGACTACTCTCGAGTTATATAAAGGCAAAAGTTCCGGCCGACCAAGCATTACTGAAGAAACAGTGAACAGAGTTAGAGAGAGTTTCATCCGTAGTCCCCCCCACACACGAGCACATATTGAAGATCTATAGTATGGACGTCAATCTTGTATGCTTTCAGTTTATTTTCATGTATAACTCATTGTTGTAACCCAATTATGTTCCGAAATAAACGCTCCGGAAACCCGATGATTCTTTTACAACAACCCTGTATTTAAAACTGTATAATATTGATTAAAACTTGTCAATTAATTGATTAACTTGATTAATTTTTAAATTCACAAGGGTGATAATATAACGTCTTTACTCTCATTTAGAATTAAAATTTCATCTCACTGTGTAACCTGAATGAAATACATATAAGTGACATTCTTCTTAATTAATGATTAAAGCTTAATAATGTGACAAAGCATTATAACTAATCTCTGAAGGAAATAAATAAGTGCTAGAAATTCTACAGTAGAATAACTATTCATTTTCGAAAATTTAATTTATTTTAAATCTATTTCTAAAATGGGATATTAAGTTGAAATCCCGTGCTGGTAAGATAAACATATTTTATATGCTAACTCAATTAATTTTATTAAGTATTTAGTGTCTCTTGCTGAAACGTAATTGACATCAATATAATTTGCAGTCAAATAAGACAGAGAATTCTATTAAAGAATTTTGCTTCATTTTTACATTAATTGTTATCAACAATTGACAGTTTTGATGGATTAATTGTTCAATCAAAAATCACAGCAAAATATTATAATTTTATGTATGCTTTAAAAAATAAGTAGTATATAAAATGAAATATACGATATTTTTCCTCAGTGCTTTGACTGTTACTCAAATTACAATGTGCAATTTGCATTGTGATAAATATTTATTGCATTTATATCGTTATAACATATAAATATATATTTTTTCACACATGCATAATGATTGAATAATCAAATAAATGCACGTTTTCTTGATATTTTGTAAAATTTAATCACTTTTAATCCTTTATTTTAATACACTCTACGATAAAAAAAAAAAAAAAAAAAAAAAAAAAAAGCGACGCACAAAGAAGAAGTAATGCAAATTGGACACACGTTGACATGCATACAGATTTCGATGGAAAGTGTAAATTTTTAAAGTTTGGCGGCCAATGTGACGCTACAGCGCATTTTAACTGCGCAACTGGCAGAATATATTAAAGTTGATAAATTTTGATTCCACGTCATAAATTCTTTGAGAATTTTATTCCGTCTACTGAGATATACAGTAACTATGCTTGGCATACAGGTGCGCAGAAAATATGCACAGATGTGAGCATTTGAGAGAGAGTGTAGTTGGGCTCAAAGAAGCCGGTTCCTCTAAGCTACAAATTCTTTGACATTTGGGTAGGAACGAAGCCGCCAGTAGATGATGTTGGCAGAAATGGGTGAAAAATGGCCGAAGATAGCGTTAAGAAGGAAGTGGTCGGTCTAGAGATAGGACAGAATCTAAAAACCGATCAATCGTCTGAGCGGTACTCAAACCACCAAATTCGTCATTTTCAATCCTACGTCCAACTGGTACTTCAGTGACTTCAAATACCATTACAGGCAGCTCAGAGAAATGAGGTTGAGCTCTCGGAGCCCCTTGTGCCGACTGCTATTAAACTTTGTACACTCACAAGCCCGTTTGCAGTGATTTCGGACACGTTCGACCTGGATTGTTACTGAATGGAGTAGAATAAATTGTCTTCAGTGATGGGTCCCACTCCAATTTGAGCCCCGATGACCAGCGAAGACGCATCTGGAGACGCCCCGAAAAAAAAATAGGGGGGGGGGGGTTGCAAACCGACTGTCACAAGCCATTCGGCTTGACAACCAGGACTGATGGTCTTGGGTCCCATTTCATTTCATAGCAGGACCCTTTTGGTTGCCATCCGCAGCATCTTTAAGCAGGGTTTTATGTCGACGAAACTCTACGCCCCGTTTTCTTGTCCTTCATGTCACGAAATTTTGAGTGTATATTTCAACATGATAATGCCTGCCCACGTACGAAGATAGTTTCTACTGCTTGTTTTCTTCCTTGCCAACATTATTTTGGCCAGCAAAGTCGCCGGATCTCTCTACCACTAAGGACGTTTGGAACATCATGAAAAGGGTCCTACAACCAGCTCGGGATTTTGCCAATTTAACTCACCAATTGCACAGAATCTGGCACGATATCTCGCAGGAGGACATCTGCCAACTCTATCAATTAATGCCAAACCGAATAACTGCTTACATAAGGGCCAGAAAAGGGCCAACGCGTTATTGACTTAATCACTTTGCGAGACTCTTTCTTTGATTAAATCCTCCTAAATTTCTGAAACTGTAATCATTTGTTTTTCTCCACATGTACATCACATCTACCAATTTTCGTCCCATTCGGATAACTCCTTCTTAGTTCGCTTTTTTTTTTTTTTTTTTTGGTTGTTGTTGTTGTCTTAGAGAGTATTTTAGAAGATAAATTCATTGAATCATTAGCGTTGGTGTTATTTTGTTGCCAACTTGCAAGTTTTTTTGCCAACAAAACATTTTCATAGGAATTTTTTTTGGAATTTTCTAGAAATTTTCAACGATTAAATAAGCTTTTATTATTATTATTATTATTATTATTATTATGCAGAGAAAGTACTGTTAAAAATACGTACAAATTGATAGTTATGGTGTTAAAATAACTGATCTTTTAATAACTGATAAAATAACACTTCTTTTCGTACAATCGCGTTTTTTAATTAATTTATTATTAAATTTCATCCCAATTATTTTTTCATATATTTTGTATTTCACGAATCCAATTTGAAATGTCAATGTTTGAGAGAATATATATTCTTTTTCAAAATGAAATATTTAAATATTTGATTGCATTACAGCTTATAAAATCTGTAGTCTTCTGATTATAGCTTATACATATAAGATGCATTAATTTTATTTTGAAATATATATTATTTGAAATAGATATTCCTTTTTATATAGATAAAAGCACAATTATTTTACATTTAATTTAAATAAAATAATTCATTCATGTCACAGGATGAAAATAATGTCACTTATAAAAATTATTTAACAATTTGTATATCTCATAAATCAATATTTATGCTATTCATTACCTATATTCTAAACTTACTCTACAGCAATGAATATTTTTATTTAAATACGTTTCCTGAATAATTATTTGTCTGTTTTAAATATTTTAAATGAATGTTAAATTTTTCGAACAAACATTTTCTGAAATTTCATTTCAGCATTCACTAATTAACATATCTAACATTACGCTAATTTACAACATTTACTGTTGAATTTCTGTTGTAAAATTTCTAATTCTGTTGCTAGGAAACAGATCTGGACAGCCATTTTCTCTTAAGGCTTCTAATTTCCTTTATCACCTCCTTTAGAATGTCACAATGCCGCTTTTCTATTTCTATGAATTAAATTGAAAGTGAAAAATTAATGTTTATTATATAAATTGTAATTTGAATGTTCAGAATAAGATCTTATTCGTGAATAATATGAATTTACACGTTGATTTACCTATTTGTATCCTTAACAAATTTACCTAATTTACATTTTCAATATGTTGTAGATACGAAATACATCCGAAACTTTATGTTTAGCACTTTTAATAGACTGCTATAATCCAAGCTGAAGCGACAAAAATGTTAGATTAATTACTCTGACATAAGTATAATCCATAGAATAACGTGTGATTAAGAGGATTGCATATATATGTAAGAAATAAAAATCTGGAGTGACTCCACTCAACTTTCCGAACAATGAGTCATTAACAGTTTTGTAGAGAAAGTAAAGAAAGAGGAGTTGTTAAACAAACAAAAGAGAGAAAACCATAATAGAGTGTTTGAGTATTTTTCTCCATATATTACACAATGTTTTGTTTAAAGCTACAGAACTTTGAGCCCATAGATCATAATGATAAAGATATTTTTGTTGTTCCCTGTAAAAACCTATAAATGCTAGATTCACCAAAATGCTTATAGTTAGTGCAACAATGATTTATAATATTCATATAAAATTTCAGCTCAACTGAATAAGGCGTTTAGAGGCTATCGCACTTTTAAAAATTTGGTCCCATAGGCCATAATGATAAAGAATTTTTCTTTGTGTCGCTGTAAAAAAACTGCAAGTGCTAGATTCACCAAAATCTATACAGTTAGTGCAACTGTGACCTATAGCAGGTGTACAAATATTTTGCTCATTTTAATAAGGCGTTTAGACGCTATCATACTTTTAAAAATTTGTCCCCATAGGCCATAATGATAAAGAATTTATCTTTGTGTCCATGTTAAAAAACTATAAGTGCTAGACTCTCCAAAATCTATAGAGATTGAGTATATGTGACCTATAATATGTGTATAAATTTTTTGCTCAATTGAATAAGGCGTTTAGATGCAATCGCACTTTTAAGATTTTGGTCCCATAGGCCATAATGATAAAGAATTTTTCTTTGTGTCCCTGTAAAAAACCTTTAAGTGCTAGATTCACCAAAATCTATAGGATTTGTACTATGGTGATTTACAATATGCGTACCAACTTTCAGGTTAATCGAACAAAGCCTTTAGACGCTAGCGTGTTCACAAACATACACACATACACACATACACACATACACACATACACACACACATACATACATCATCGTAAAAATAGTGAAAATGGACTCAGGGGACCTTGAAACGTATAGAAACAACAAAATCTCAAATTCGGATTTTTGACATGATTACAATTCTTTCCTCACTATAGTGCTCGGAAAGTTAAAATTATACAACTTCCTAATGAAGCAAGGATATAAATGATAGATGTTTATTAATAATCAGGGTTTATTTATTAAATGAAAATTTAATTGTAAATAATCTTCTATCAGAAAAAAAAATCGGTAATCAAAAGAGATTTTCCCCTTTGATATACATTTCCTAAATGTTATAAAGAATAGTAGTTGGTTAATCTCTCCATATAGACCCCAAACGTTCTAAAGTATTAGTTGTATGTAAACAAGATAATCCTCTACACCTAAATAAACACAATAATTCATTATAATATAATACAATAATTCATCTAATTTATATGGACGAAGGCTTATTTCTTTCATTCAAAAGAGTAAAAAAAAAAGATTTTTTTTTCCCCTTTCGGCGTCAAGTAAAAATAAACAATACATAACACATTACAAAAGGCAATGCGTTCTATAATTTTTATTTTAAATTAAGTTCTGTTTAAGATAGAAATTTAATTGTTATTTTTTAATGATTTTTTTTAAACTACCTTTTGTTTAAAGAGTAAAATACTGATTTTCTTTTCTTTTTTTTTTTTTTTTTTTTACTGTAAAACATTTTGAAAAAGGATTACTGTGGTGCCATTGAGAGCGTTCGGACCTATTGTCTCAATGACTTTTGCCTCAATTCATCCATATATTTCCTCAATTCAAACAGAAATAAAATACAGCCTGTATACATAGAGCACCACACATTCCTTCCAATAACCTCATTAATATTCCGTAGTGTTGTTTCTTCCGCAATTTTTTCACACCAGTAAATTTTTAGAGTAATATTGTCCGAATTCAGTTACGATTCAATAAGAAGAAAAGTACTTTAAAATAATACTGGTGTGAAAATAAAGGCGGGGTTCACAATACTACGCAATATTAATTGGGATGTTGGCAGGTATGACCACATAGCATTCATGCCACACCGTGATTTGAACCTATGTTCTCCCGGGTTCACAGGGCGGTGCTCTACCAAACACAACCCAAGCCGGCATTGTAACCTCATGTTTACAACAGTATATTTGGAAACATACGTAAAATAATTAATTGGAAAAGAGTTGAGTTGAGTCGAGTGGATATAATATCACATTGTACATACACTGTGGAAAATTAGTGACGGTATCGGCGTTTACCGTAGAGGTAAACCAGCGGTATGCCATTATAATTCGATTCTTTTCGGAAGGGATAATAAATTAATATGAAAGTGACTACAAGGAAATATTGTTAACAAAAAAATAAATAAATAAATAAATAGATAGGCATCATATATTCTGTGCCTGAAATATATATACAAAAAAAAATATGATAATAAAACTTATTATGAATTAAAAGCAAAAGAAATTCCAAGTTTCCGATTGAATGATCAGTCTTTCGTGAATTGAAATATCTATTAATTTTACTATCATTATTTACCTAAGTAATTTTATTTTTAAAAAAAACTTTCAAAACATTTATTTTGATTAAGAAAATTTATTCTGATCCCGATAATAAACCAATATTTATTTTTTATTCAATATGTTATTCTTTCACATGACTTATCCATGTGTTGCAGGAAATATTAATGATTTTCTGAAGGCATTTACATTTTAAAACATTTCTTTATACACAGTCGGTAACAAAAGTGTCCGAATACTAGCAAAAATTCCTATGTAAAAAAAGTACGCTTAATACAGTTTTGTTAAATAAATCCTTTTCTAATCCTGTTCTTAGACTGACTGAGAACAGGATTCGGCAAGGATTTATTTAACAAAACAGCATTAAGTGTACTTTTTTTACATAGGAATTTTTGCTAGTGTTATGACACTTTTCTTACCGACTGTATATACGTATGTATATATATATATAAAACTTTTTTTTCTGTCATTATTAAGTTTGACATTGAATACAGTAACCAGATCAAAGTACCTTTATAGCAAAGAAGCTTTAAAAATTGCTACAATTATCCAATTGTAGATGTATTTCTTCATTCTTAATAAATAAGGACTAAACATAAAATATCAGTGATAAATAATTTTCTTTCTACCCTTTTTCAAAATTTAGAAAAAGTCTTCAAAATAAAGACTGTCCCCAGATAATGGGGGCATTTGGGTACCTTACATTGACTCAGTTTAATATCGCACTTGAGCTACACAGTTGTCAATTTTATATGGTCTTTTTTTTGCACTAGTACTACACTATGTGCAATTGGCGATAGTCTGGGACTCGCCACCAACGTTACTCCGGAGATACGCCGTCACAATTTTGATCCTCCATGGATGGAATGGCTTCTCCGCTTCGAGACCCCCAGAGGCATAATTTAAAAAATCGGAATTAAACTTTATATCTAAGCTATGGTGACCTGTTGTCTTCATTAGCTGAGGACAGTCGATTTATGGACGGTGTTTTTCTAACTTTGGCAAAAAATTAACGAAGTTTCATTTATTGAAGTTATTATATTTCTGGTTCTCATTTACAAATAATATAACAATACATCCATAAATGGGGCATTGTAATAAATATTATTTTACATTGTCATATAATAAAGGCACTTGAATTTGATCACCATTATCTAAACACAATAGCATGCCTTGAATGACACTTTAGGAATGCTGCATGCCATTAACCAAAAATAGTTAGTTAGTATAGAAAGCTCTTTAACGCTAGACACATACGTCAGTTGACGCAGCTTTATCCCTCTAGCGTATTGCGTCTTTGTTCTTTCCCCAAAATAAGCTGACTGTAAGTAAAATTTATTTCATGAATGAAAACGCATTATGTATAATTTGAACGTGATAAAAGTCTATTTTAGTCCAAGAAATATTTTAAATAACCAGAAGCACTGAGCTCTATAGCAGTTACCTTGTAGCGTCAACAGTAATCAACTTGACAGTTAATTGAGTTAATTGTCTATCTCTATTGAAATATGTTTGAGCAAGTTTATTACAGTTTGTTTGCAATTAAATATATTTTTAACACTTTCCAACAAGGTTGAAAAATGTTTATGACTTCGGTTTGTCTGTCTGTCTGTCCGCGCTCTAACTATCGTAAATATTTATGGAATTTCTTGAAACTGATATATGTTATTCACGTTCACTATCGATATTCTCTATTGAAATGGAGTTTATACCTCTACTAGTTTGTGTACAGGGACACCCGAAAGTATTTCAAAGCATTGTGTTCTATGAGAGGTATTTCTATAAACCATATTTTCGTACCTTTACTGTATACATATCTTAATGAAATTGAAATATGTATTCAAGTTCACTATCGGGCGTTCCCTATTGAAAATGGAGTTTATACCTCTACTGGTTTGTGTACAGGGACACCCGAAAGTATTTCAAAGCATTGTGTTCTATGAGAGGTATTTCTATAAACCATATTTTCATACATTTACTCTAGACATATCTGAAAGAAATTGAAATATGTTATTCAAGTTCACTATTGGATATTTCCTGTATAAAATGGAGGAAATACCACCATCGGTTTATGTGCAGGGACACTCAAAAGTATTCCAAAGCATTGCGTTCTATGAGAGATATTTCTATAAATCAAATTTTAATAACTTTACTTTCCACGAAGATTTTGGAAATTGAAATATGATATTTATATGCACAAAAGAATGCTTTGCACAGAATATAGCATGATTAGCATTAAATTTACAGGGTGGTACAAAAATATCCAATTACATTAAGAGCTATTAGTAAAAAAAATGGTAGATGTGTACATTCGTTTACGTTCAGCGTTTTTAACACTTTCTAACATTTTTTAAGAGTGAATATGATTTCAGTTTTGTTTATCTGCCTGTCCGTCTGTCTGTCTGTCTGTTTGTCCGAGCTCTAACTCCCATAAATATTTATAGAATTTTTGAAACTGATAAATGTTATTCAAGTACACTGTCGGATGTTCCCTATTGAGAATGGAGTTTATACCTCTGCTGGTTTGTATACAGGGACACCCGAAAGTATTTCAAAGGATTGTGTTCTATGAGAGGTATTTCTATAAACCATATTTTTATACCTTTACTGTAGATATATCTCAATTCAATTGAAATATGTTATTCAAGTTCGCTATTGGATGTTTCCTGTATAAAATGGAGGAAATACCACCACCGATTTATGTACAGGGACACTTAAAAGCATTCCAAAGCATTGCGTTCTATGAGAGATATTTCTATAAATAAAATTTTAATAGCTTTACTTTCCACAAAGTTTTAGGAAATTGAAATATGTTATTTATTTGCACAAGGAAATGCTTTGCAAAGAATATAGCATGATTAGCATTAGATTTACAGGGTGACACAAAAATATCCATTTACATTAAGAGCTATTAATAAAAAATTGCTAGAATTGTACTTTCGCTTACATTAAGCGTTTTTAACACTTTCTAACATCTTTAAGCGTGAATATGATTTCAGTTTGTGTATCTGTCCATCTGTCTGTCTGCCCGCGCTCTAACACCTGTAAATATTTATGGAATTTCTCGAAACTGATATATTTTATTGAAGTTCACTATCGGATGTTCCATATTGAAAATGGAGTGAATATATCTTCTGGTTTATGCACAGGGACACCCAAAAGCATTCGAAAGCATTGTGTTCTATGAGTGTATTTTTATAAATATTTTCCCTATAGAATGTTCCCCATTTAAAAGGAAATGAATAGGTCCTGTATAAATAGTTTGTTTACAGGGACAACAACAACAACAAAAATGCCATTGCATTACGTTTTGGGACAGAATTTTTTGAAAGTTATATTTAAAAATCTCTTTACTGTAAAATTCATAAAAATATTGAAAAGTATTATTAATATTCTAAAATAATGTTTTGTATAGAATATGATATGCTTAACTCTCTGATTTACAGGGCTACACTGTAAAGAAAAAAAAAACTGATACATCAGATTTATACTTTTCTTCTTTAACATTGACTGTTAAAAACAACTTTTCAGAGCTCCGAGTATTGCGCAATACTATTTGTGAATTTTCCCCCCTCCCATCGAACTATGTCACGTGACTCACTCAAAAAGAGAACTGTGATTAACTTTTATTTTAGTTAGAAGTGTGGTATTGCGGTGTGCAAATATGTAGCAGTGGGCTCTCTAGCCGATTAGCCAAACATGTTAAAAATTAATCAGTTTCATTTCTTTTGTAAATAGCTATTTCTTTTGTGTGCTGTGTATCATCGTAATGTGTCCGTGAAATTAAAAATTATGTTTTAAGTGTGACAATGAGTCAAGTCATCTTCTTTATAAATTTTAAGAACATTCTATTCTGCATTCGTTGTTTAAATTGGCGCCCAACGTGGGGCCGAATGACTAAGTGATGTCGGCGGCTAAAGAATGGAAAATAATTACAGATAAGTAAATTTTAATATTTATTTGATGATTGTTTGAACAGGAGCTAAAGGAATTTGGGTATTGTACAGAGTGTGTTAATAAGTTAACACTTGGAAATATTGATTATCCTAATCAATGATTAGATATTTCTTAGAATCTTAATTCTAGATATGTTTAACAGATTACTTCGATCATCCTGATCTTAACGAATTTTAGATCGCCCAGATCTTATTATATTTGCATACCAGTTTCCTTTAGTCTCTGGAAGTTATTTTTTGATTCATATTTATTGATATATTAAGAATTTTGATAATTAAACAAGAATGTAGAATGCTATTTCTTAAGAAATAAGTTGAAATAATGGTGTATTGATGTAAAATAAAATATATTCTAATATAATTCTAACATAGAAAAAAATAAATTAAGTAAATCATAGCATCAAGTTGCTTAGAGTAAATTAAGAACAACATTTCTGTTTTTCGGCGCCATTGCATTTTGCAAGGAAAAATAAACAAGTGAACTTTCATTATTATTGCGTAATCGCTTTCAGTAAAAGCGAAAAGAAAAAAGTTTTGTTTACTTTATGATTAATTATGACACTTTAAAAGATTAAATTAAGGTTGTTGTATAAATATTTTGATCTTATTGAATAGATTTATTTCTGATAAATGATCATAGAATAAATATTATTTTCTCTTGAACACATTTACGAATTATAAAATAATAAGCAACTCATAATACATAATAATAATAATGAAAGAATGAATAAACAATTTTTTGTTGTTGTTGAATAAAACGAATTTTACACAGATTTGTTTATAATAAAGATATATTAAATAGACATCTTGTTTATTTTGTTGGATTGATAATTATATTTTTATCATTTGCATTAAAAATAAAATTTTGGTGGAATCTGTACATCAATTTGAAATATCTTGTATTTTCAATTACTCAGAAATGTTTCAGGAAGAGTATTTCTATTTACTTTGAAATAATTATTTGAAAATAGGGGTTAAAAGAGTTATTATTTCCTTTATATGTTCTTTATTACTTTAGTTCTTGAATTTATTTATTGAATAAATTGGTTAATTTAAGTTGTTTAACATATAACAATAATATATATATATATATTAGTGATCTCTGTGATTTATATAAAATATTTTGGGCTATATACGTTCGCGTACTGCACATTTTTAGATATATATTAAATTATTAAAATTCAGTTTAATCATGTCTTATATGGCTAGAGGGAAAAAACAAGATCTAATTGAATTAGCGGGCGAATTAGATATAAAAATAGATGAAAATTTAAAACTTTTAGACATTAGAAATGCTATTGTGGAAAGTCCAGATTATGATGCTGAATTCACAAAAGAATGTTTGAATCGTATCATACGGGATAGGAAAGAAAAAGAAGATTTTGCGCTGAAAGAAAAAGAATATGAAAGGTTATTTGAACTAGAGAAAACCAAATTACAGGCACAAGCTAGTGCTGCTCCTGATGCAGTATTACCTACCATGGCCCTTTCTTCCGTAGACACAAGCATGCCAAAATTAGAAATAAGCAAATTAATCCCAAATTTCGATCCGAAAACAGCTGATATAACCTTATATTTAGATTTATTTGAAAAACAATTAACATTTTTGAAGGTACCAAAACCAAAGTGGGTTGTATATCTTGTAGGTCTTTTGCCAACTGATGTCGCCAAACTAATTGCAAAAGAATCAGTTGATGATGCTCAGAATTATGATAATGTTAAGGAAATTCTCTTAAAACGTTTTAAATTAAGTGCTGAGAAGTTTCGACAACTTTTTGCCCAACACCGTAAATGTTCAGAAAGTACATGGCGAGATTTTTATTTTGATTTGCAAAACTATTTTGATGGGTGGCTTAAAGAATCTAAAGTTTCATCGTTGGAAGAGTTAAAAGATTTAATATTGCAGATCAAATAAAAAAAAAGCTCCTCCCGAATACAAAGAGCATTTTTGGACCACTGGAGCGAGTGGAACAATCCTCTTGAACTTGCCGATAAACTAGATGCATATGAAGAACTTAGACTAGTAAGAAATAAAAATGTTAGAAAGGAATCCCCTAAATTCCCACATGGAAATACTTCCCAAAATTCAAGAAATCACCCCCAAAATTCTAAAACTGCGTCATCGAGAGATTATACAAAAAATGAAGATCGACCACGTGTTAGTAGCTATGGTTGTGGCAAACCAGGTGTTATTAAGGCTAAATGCTCCGCCTGTTCCCCCTCTTCTAGGAAAAGTTCAGCTGAGTTCAAAACTATTCACCTTCAGTCATTATCTATCGAAGAACCTCAGTCGACACTTATAAGAGTAAAAATTAATGGAATAAATGGAATAGTGTGTGCTGACACTGGAGCCAGTCACACTATAGCTGGTGAAACATTATATCACCTCTTAACAAAACGAGGTGTAGAATTTGAGAAAACTTGTATGAATGTAACGTTAGCTGATGGTCTCCAAAAAGAAACTGAAATCTATTCAGCCGAAGTAGATGTACAAATTGAAGGACGATCTTTCCGAATAACTTTGTTTGCGTTACCTACTGCAAAGAATAACAGAACATTGTTGGGAAATGATTTTTTGCATACTGCTGGAATCGTTTTGGATATTCGAAATAATATATGGTATTACCATGATAATCCAAAGCAGAAATTTGATTTCAGTGAAGATGATTTCAGGCCGTCTGAAAATCCAGTATATTCTGCTGAAGTTAACGAGCTTATGTTGAAAGAAAATGAAGGAGCCCATCTTTCTGATGAACAAAGGTCAGAACTGAATAATTTATTGAATGAATATGAAGATATCTTTGAACCAGGGGAAGAACCGACTAATAAAATTCAACACTATATTGACACTGGAAGTAGTCCTCCTGTCGCAGTACCGCCGTACCGCATGTCCCCAGCAAAGAAAGAGATGTTGAAGAAAGAGCTAGACGAGTTGTTAGCTAGCGGAACAATAGAAGAATGTGAATCTCCTTATGCTTCACCGGTGGTATTAGTACCTAAGCCTAATGGTCAAGTACGACTTTGAGTAGATTATAGAAAACTAAATTCTATTACAAAAACTGATAAATACCCATTACCCAGAATTGATGATCTTCTTCACGAAGCTAAACATACCCCTTTTATGTCAACCATTGACTTAAGGAATGGGTACCATCAAATTGAAGTAAACGCTGCAGACCGTGACAAAACTGCTTTTATTTGTCCATTTGGAACTTTCCGATACCGGAAAATGCCTTTCGGCCTCAAGAACGCCCCATCAACATTTCAACGTATGATTGATAATTTTAGAAATTCCTTAAAGAACATATTAGTCCTTTCCTATTTAGATGATATTATCATCTTGTCTGAAACTTTCAATGAACATTTAGATAATTTGAGTGCAGTTTTTAGGAAATTACAAGAATTTAAGTTGCACGCTAACCGTGAAAAATGCAATTTCGCTTGTAACCGTGTAAAATATCTGGGACATTACATTACGAGTAAAGGACTTGAAGCTGATCCTGATAAAATTGCTGCAATACAAGAAATACCAGCTCCAAAGAATGTAAAGCAACTGCAGTCCTTCCTGCAAACTTGCTCATGGTATAGAAGGTTTATCCCAAAATTCTCTGAAGTTGCTAGACCTTTGACTAATTTGACGAAGAAAAACGCTGTTTGGGTTTGGGGAGAAGAACAAGAAACATCTTTCAGAACCCTAAAACATCTTCTAATGAGTCCATCCATCCTCAGTCAAACTGATCCAACTAAACCATACATATTAAGAACAGACGCTAGTAACTATGCCCTTGGTGCAGTTTTGTTACAAGGCACTGGAGCAGAAGAACATCCAATTGAGTATGCAAGTAGGTTACTCACAAAGGCCGAAAGAAACTACTCCACGACTGAAAGAGAGGCCTTAGCCATCGTATGGGCTTTGGACAAGTTTCGTGCATATATTGACGGTCAAGAAGTCACTGTAGCAACCGACCATCAACCTCTTAGATGGTTAATGAACTTAAAGTCTCCAACAGGTCGCCTCGCGCGATGGGCACTACAGGTACAATCCTTCAACCTGAAGATAGAATACGTGCCTGGTAAGGCTAATGTTGTTGCTGATATGTTGTCCAGACCCTTCTGTCCACACGAAGAAGGAAAATGTGAAATTTGTTCAATTTCAATAGATATCCCTCCGCGAAGTCCAAGAGAAATACGAGAAGAACAATTAAAAGATAAAGATATAAAGAAAATTATCGAGTCTTTGGAAAGTATCGATAAGAATGAAGATTTCGCTAACTGGAGTAGTCGTGGTTACTTGATGAATCAAGGCGTTTTATATAGATATTCTCCCGAAACAGAATCAGAAGAAGCGCAATTAGTAGTCCCGGTGCAAGAGCGAGAAAGAGTGTTAAAAGAGCATCATGATGCACCCTCAGCTGGACATTACGGAATTGAAGGAACATTCGATAGAATCGCAAAGCGGTACTACTGGACTGGTATGCGAAGATATATTACAGAATATATTAAGAATTGCCCCGATTGCTGTCGTTATAAACCTAGTAACCAGAAGCCATCTGGATTATTACAAACACCGATCTATAATCAACGATTTGAATCCCTTTCAATTGATTTATTCGGCCCTTTACCTAAAAGCAATGAAAAGAAATGGATCTTCATCATAGAAGATTGTGCCACCAAATGGGTGGAACTATTTGCATTAACTTCCGCAACTGCTAAAGAGTGTGCGATCACTCTAATAGAGGAAGTGTTCCTTAGGTATGGTTTGCCTAGAAGGGTAATAAGCGACAACGGGCCGCAGTTCGTAAGTGCTGTAATGCAACAAGTTTGTTACATCCTGGGAATCGCACAAACCCTAACTCCGGTTTATCATCCACAGGCAAACCCTGTGGAAAGGAAGAACAGAGATCTAAAACCCCGTCTGGCCATGTTGGTTGGGAATGATCATACTACCTGGAGTGAGAAGCTACCAATAATTAGATTTGCCCTTAACACAGCAAAATGTGATTCAACCGGCCAGACAGCTGCATATCTCATGTTTGGGCGAGAACTACGCACTACCGATGATATTGCTCATGATTTCCGAAGTGTTGTTCACAATGATAATTTCGTTCCCGAAATAACACCGTACTTGAAGAAATTTGCCAATTTCACGAAACAAGTACAAGATCGAATTGAGGAAAGACAAGACCAGCATAAACGCTATGCAGACAGAAAATTTAAAAAGGCTCCTTCTTTCAAGCAAGGTGACAAGGTATGGGTTAATACCCACCCCATTAGTGATTCTAGTAAGAAGCGAACTTCCAAATTCATGCCGAGGCGCGATGGCCCTTATACAATTCTATCACAGAGATCACCAGTTTCGTATACATTAAGTACTATAGATAATCCTTTTACTCCCTTAGGGAATTACCATGTATCCGCTCTGCAACCATATACAGGTCAGGACAACAACTCCTATTCGACCAATCCAAAGGAGAGGCCGACCGACGAGTACTACAACCTCAACTAGTAGGAAAGGTGGTCAACCACGAGAACAATTTTCCAAACGCCCTGCTGTGCCCACCAGGAAGCAACCCCCCAGAAAAGCAAGCTGTATACCGAGGACGACGTACACAGCTTGAGGGGAAGTCTGTAAAGAAAAAAAAACTGATACATCAGATTTATACTTTTCTTCTTTAACATTGACTGTTAAAAACAACTTTTCAGAGCTCCGAGTATTGCGCAATACTATTTGTGAATTTTCCCCCCTCCCATCGAACTATGTCACGTGACTCACTCAAAAAGAGAACTGTGATTAACTTTTGTTTTAGTTAGAAGTGTGGTATTGCGGTGTGCAAATATGTAGCAGTGGGCTCTCTAGCCGATTAGCCAAACATGTTAAAAATTAATCAGTTTCATTTCTTTTGTAAATAGCTATTTCTTTTGTGTGCTGTGTATCATCGTAATGTGTCCGTGAAATTAAAAATTATGTTTTAAGTGTGACAATGAGTCAAGTCATCTTCTTTATAAATTTTAAGAACATTCTATTCTGCATTCGTTGTTTAAAACACTAAAATATTCAGAGAGATCAAAAGCTGCAATTATAATCTAACGGCTGCATTTTCTTTTGCGTTAAGCCGTTTTAACTCTTTCCAAAATGCTTAAGAGAAATTTTAAAATCAATTAGTCTATCTGTGTATTTTTCAGTCCCTCTGTCTGTTGTGTGATAACGTAGGCAAAGAATATTAAAAGTTATTCGATACAACAATTACGTACAGTTGAAATGTGTTACTAATCAAAGCGTACTACATGATTTTTCTTTCTTGTTTAACTTTATTTAAAGAGCAACAGAATATTTAAAAAACAATTCTATTTTCTTTTCTTTTTTTTATTTAAAATAAATAAATAAATAAATACATTTTATTGCTCACCACAATTTTCCAAAATGTAATATTTTTAATACAGGATATGCATTTATCACGTACACATATTTCGAACATATTTTACAAACAGCCTTTCTCTTGTTTTTATTACAAAGTCTTATACACTGAGCTGGAGAACAACTGTAAGAAATTCTAGACCAGTTTTCACGTGCCAGTTTTTCAAGAATTCGTTTGCTATGGTTTGCCGTACAAAGTCAAACCTTATACGGAAGAAAGCATTTGATACTTTTATATTTCAATTTAAAATTATGTAAAGGTTGTCTGTTCGTACAACCATATGCAGAACATGATATTACATTTTTTTACTTTTAATTCTTTAAAAAGTTCAATAGTAATGGACCACCCGACAAATGTTGCCTGACGTACAAGGTTTGACTTTGGGGTGCATACAAATGAAACACTTCCAGTTGCAAAGCCGTTTGCTGGCGTTCCAAATGTACGACTGCAGTCGGCAGCAAAAGTATCCGAGCACTAGCAAAAATTCCTATGTGAAAAAAGCACACTTAACTCTGTTTTGTTAAATAAATCCTTGTCGAATCATGTTCTTAGAGTGACTAAAAACAGGATTTGACAAGGATTTATTTAACAAATCTGCATTAAGTGTACTTTTTTTACATAGGAATTTTCGCTAGTGCTCTGTTACTTTTGTTGCCGACTGTATTTGCAAAAAACTTACAAAATTTACGTCATCGAAATTATAAGCGTTCCGTTTGTATGTAACTTTTTGTACGGCAAATGATAGCAGATGAATTCTTGAAAAAACCGCTACGCACGAATACTGTGTAAAGGTATTGGAACCATTTGCTCCAGTTGTTCTTCAGCTCAGTGGTCTTATCTGATATTCACTTTTTTTTTCTTTAAGAAAGTTTTCATGTATTTGGGAATTCACTGAGATATTCTTGACTATGATTTTCTTTAAGATTATGCTTTATTAACTCCTTCGCTAATTGATAGAGGAAGTTACGCCGTGCAATATATTTACCAGTCAATTCCCGGTAGATAACCTACGATTCATTCCTGTTAAATCCAGTGCGGTACAGGAAACATTTACTGTACCTCTACGGAATGCAGACCGAAGAGAATACTTACACATCAACTCCATATTTGGTTCTGTTGTAGAAATCCAGAGTTTCAAGGAGGCCCTGGTATTCCGGTCGGCAAAGCACTGAACTCGTATTCTTCACCCACATTTCTTGAGACCATGGAAGACTCTGCGCAACTTTTGACTCAACAAATCCTGTGTTAAAATATGGGTGGTAGTCATCTGATTGAGAGAAAATAATTTGGGGAATGATTGGATGTTTTACAAATCCCAACCTGTCGGTGGATCACCTCTAGGGATGAGTCCCAGACCGCCACCAATTGCCCATTTCGCAGCACTAGTGTGACGTAAAACCCCAAATCAACCTGTCGTTTAATTTGGCACCCTTTCAAGCGTTGGACTCATCGTCACTGCTAGTTTTAAGAAACGTGGTTACACTATAATCGAAATTTGCGGATTCGATACACGAGCCGGCCCAAAACCATCGCACACACCAATGGTGCCTGGTGCACGCAAAACCCGTTGTGATCGCAATGTACTCCATGTTCCCATTCAATTTATACCTCTAAGGGTCACCGAAGAGGGGAGCCGTCCCCTCCATGGAGGATCAAAATTGTGATGGCATGTCTCCGGACCATCCTTAAGGGTGAGTCCCAGAGCGTCGCCAATTACTCATTGCGCAGTATTTAACCCACCCATTCAACTGTGATATTTAACCCATCCAACCAACTATCCAAAGTTTCTTCATATTTTGTTCATTTGCATTCACATTTTCACACGGCAATGGCTGTGATTTTCGTGTATTTATTTTGTGATTCATGAAGAATGAAATTAGAGTACCCAGCGATTTCTTTTTTCTTGAGAGATGCTAACAACCTGCATAAATAAATGGCTGCATTCTAGAGTTTCTTTTTTTTCTGTAATTCATGCACAACATAATTGAGGTTAAATGTGTTTAATGTAGTGCAGTGCTAGAGTTACGCAATAGGCGAAAAGGGACTTGTCTTCTTGGGTGACCCGGAGACATGTAATCACAATTTTGATTCTCCGCGAAAGGAATTACTCCGCTGCGGTAACGGCGAGAGATAACAATTTTACGGAACATTCATTTTAAATGAGGTTTAGGTATTATGCGAATCTTTTTCCTGTGAGTGAAGCTCGCATCTTGCGTACATTGATACCGATTTTGTCAAGTTCTTATGCCGTTTTGCAAATTTTTAAATCAAAATTATCGGTTCAAGTGATTTTGTTGCACTTTTCTTAAACATGTTGTATTTTGATATATGTACCTCAAAACTGCCGTTTATTACGATTTTATGCTCTTAAATAAGTTATATTTGAGCGCACTTTAAATTTTGTTTTATTCGCCGAAAGTCATGATCATTGTCTTATACTGTTTATAAAAAAGTAAGTTGATGATAAAAATTAACGATCAAACATTAAAAAAATATGTGAAAAATGTGAATGTGAGCTTCAATAAGTTTGCTGCCGACTGTACATAAGCATTCAAATGTTAGAACTCTCAACACGATTTGGCACGTTGACAATGTTTCAAAAAATTCCAAATAAGCACACATAAGCATTCAAATGTTGGAATTCCCAATGCGATATGGCACGTCACCATGTTGGCAATGTTTCAGAAAAGCCCAAATAAGCACAATCGAGTCGATAATATTCGGATAGAAGCCCCAACAATGGCCAAGTTGATCTGCGCTTAAAGCTGGTGGACGATAAGTGCTTGTTTAGATCCCAGGTCATACTTGTCGAGATAACCGATAGGAGTTTTTCTAAATTTTCTCCGAAAGTCGCAAAATACGGACAGGGACTCTTTACAAAGAACCCCCACGGAAGGCATTTCATCCACATGTAAGCTGACCAAATGTCCAAATTTTCTGGGAACAAATGGGAACATCTGGGGACTTCTTTAATTTTGAACGCATTTATCTGAATTTTAAAAATTTGTTGAAAGTAAATTATTAATCAATAATACTTTATTTTTAATCCTTATTTATTAGAAATGAAAAAAACACATCCGTAATTGGATAATTGTAGCAATTTTTAACGCTTCTCTATCATAAAGGTACTTTGATCTGCTCAGCCTACCCACAGACCTAGTACCCTAGCGTAATCATTCAGTCTTAACCCTTTAAATTGAAATTTTAGCGTTTCTACTGTTAATTTTATTCACTTACAAAGTGTGACCATCTCTAAATTGCCTCTCAAAATCAGCACATCAGCGACTGAAATATATGAACATTCCATTATATGTGTTATTTTATTTCTATGCGTATAGATTCCAGCTAGCCCAAAACGCCATTCACGAGTTGATGCTAAGTCCCAAATATAAAACACTAACTACTGAAAAAATGTTTGAATAAAATTTCCCTTATGCATACTATATCGGCCATTATATGTGTAATTTTAGTATATAAAGGTTTGTAACAAGTTCACCTATTGAGTTAGTACATTTTAATGTTTTAGTAGCATTTATTACTCAAAATTTCGAACCAAAACTTTTGTTTAAAGTAAACTTTTACGTACTTTTGTATTTAAAGTTTCGCATCATTCCGTAATTTCGCAAATAAATATATTTACCTTTCTGTAACAAAAAAAAAGAAAGTTATTTTAAGAGATTTTTTTTATAAATGCAACTCCAACACAACTCATGAAATTAACAGGTTTCAGATGCTACAATAGTAACCTTACGCCTAAATTTAAAACCTATTGGAATTTCTAACTAATGATTTGATGTTTCAATAAAACTCTCCGTCATTTATGTATTATCCGTTTATTATGGGACTATCCTTAGGGATGAGACCCAAACTGTCGTCGATTTCCCATTGTGCAGCACTAGTGCGACATTAAAAACCATCAAAACAAACAAGAAACTGTTTATTATGTATATGCTTTCAATTTGTAAATATGCCACCACAATTATCTTCTTCGTGTTTATTTGTTAATTAAATATCATCCGTTTTACTAAGTTCCTTATAACTTTAAAAAGGAGTCAAAATTATGATGGCATGTTTTCGGACCACCCTGAAGGTAAACGTCACACCGTCACAAAATGTTCATTACGCAGATCTTGTGCAACTTAAAACTCACTCAATCTCAACTTCACTCAAAGTTTTACTGAATTTCTAAGATTTTGCGAAATTTTTGCTCACAAATTTTATCATAATGCCTCCATAGAGGTTCACAAACTTTCGTATTTTTGCAAATAAAAAAAAAAGCTGATTTTCCTATTACACAGATCGAAATGGTTTTTACTAGATATTTAGCCTTACATACAGACGGAACGCTTGCAACTTCGATGACGTAAATTCTGCAAGTTTTTTGCAAATACAGTCAGCAGCAAAAGTATCCGAGCACTAGCAAAAATTCCTATGTAAAAAAAGTACACTTCACACGGTTTTGTTAAATAAATCCTTATCGAATCAGGTTCTTACTCTGACTAAGAACACGATTCAACAAGGATTTATTTAACAAAACAGTATATAGTGTGCTTTTTTTATATAGGAATTTTTGCTAGTGCTCGGATACTTTTGCTACCGACTGTAGTCATACATTTGGAACGCTTGCAAATGGCTGCAAACGGCTTTGCAAACGGAAGTGTTTCATTTGTATGTACCCCTTATATAAAAGTGAAAACATCGGACTTTACGAAAGTAAAATATTACACTTAAATTTAAAACATAATAAACATTTGAACTGCACAATAAAATCTGGACTACAACTTTGACTTACGCATATAATTTAATCATATCGTTTCAGCATAAAACTAGCCTTGTTCAGTGTCAAAGTAGACATTTTCAGTAGCTTGCTCGTGTCTAGTTATCATCATCATTATTATTATAACGTCAGATTTGCTAAGTTTTTAATCTCCTAGTGCATTATTTTAACTAAAAATGGCTTTCTTTACCATGATTATGTTCATAATAATTTCATGTTTAATGCAAAGTGTTCTTTCTGCTTTGAGTAAATCTCACGTTGAAAACAAGGAACACTTGAGAGAACATTTGAATGACATTGATATAGACTTCGATACGATGTCTTCTGAAGATCTGAAGTTTTATTATTTCAGTGTCCATGATGTAGAAGGCAATGACAAGCTAGATGGCTGCGAACTTGTACAATCTCTTTTACATTTCCATGCTGAAGAGTCTTCAGACTACGGTGTTCAACCAAGATCTTTGTCCGATGCTGAATTATCCGTACTCGTCGATTCAGTATTATTAAGCGATGACAAGAACTTTGATGGATTCATTGACTACTCAGAATTTGTTTCTGGACAGATAAGTAGAGGACTTTGATTTCTACGCATAGGATAATGTCAACTTATTGACGTGCTACTAAGTAAATAGCAGAAATCTTTTAATGTGAACTCTTAAACTTTTCGTTTTGACGTAGGATGTAATCCGACTTATTGACTTTGGGGAATTTAAAAAGAATCCCTCTATTTATAATTAAAATGCTGAGCATTTTTTGAAAGTATTATCTTGTAATGAATAGTTTTAATGTGTCAAACCCATGTAGGATGAGTTTAAATGATTTTTAAAGCTTCTTTTGTTGCACTTATGATAACTCTATCAATAAACCTATTTAGCATTTTTATGGCTTGACTTTAATTGTATTTAATCTTACCTTTTTTATTGGATTTTTTTTTTCACTTTTAGGTTCATAATTATTGAAACAAACTCCCAGAATTATTTGAAAATTTCTGTCTCTACAGAACGTGCTTTTTTAACTGTAAATCGTTTACTTATGCAATTTTCTCTTCTCTAAATTTCTTCAGACTATGATAGATTCTCCTCCCTTTCCCTCCCCTTTTTTTGTGGGGGGGGGGGGGGGAACTCGTGCGAAAAATGACATTTTTGTAAAGTTGCAAAAACAATCTAAATCCTAGTTTCATAAAATGAAATATTGTAGTTATAGTAACTATTTTACTGAAGTAAGTTGGATACTAAAGGTGTTTTCATAAACCCTTTTTTTTTTTTTTTTTTTAATCAATTTTTTGACCTAGATAGTTTTTAGCCTGTGTTAAGCAGATTTGTTAAATAGTTACCTCTATTACATAACTTACCTAGAAAGTATCTTCATTACCACGCATATTTAGTTTCCTTAATATTTAAGGTCGGATATATTGAAGCGATTCAAGACATTCTTGAAGAGATTTGTGTTGCCCGAGGGACATATAATATTTCCCTCTAACTTCTGATATTTCATACTCATTGCAATTTTATATTCCCTTCTTAAATTTAAAGTCTAAATGGTAACTGAATTTTAATAACATTACTTCTAATTTTTTTTTAATTAGCTCTTATTTATTAGTTGTGAAATATTGAATAGTAAACTTACTCAAAACATCATTACTATTATGTGGATAGACTTTTTTTTTTTTGTCTTTTTAGAAAAGACTGTGTTCGATTTTTTGTAAATTTTAACGCCCATGCATTCGAATATAACAGTATTCAATATATTAGAAATTTATCAGCATCCCTCTTAGGAGAGGGGGGGGGGGAGGTAGAAAGGAGAAAGAGCACAACCATTCTATTCTCGGGTAGTAACACTAACACATCTTCATATTAAAACTGCTCGTACACGAAAATTTTTATATTCATATAGAGGGCAGACTCCGAAAGAACTTCAGTCGTTTGTAATATGTTAAAATTTAATGAAGTCTAAACCTTCCTCGACATTACGTGTTAAGTCACTACTATTAATGATAATTTGGTTAAGTTAATTCTTTTAAAAGTTATTTGTACAAATGAGAAAAGCCCTCAAGTATGACAAAATTTTACAATTTGTGAGTATCTGGTGTAACAAACTTCATTGTTTCAGATACTCTCAAACTTATAAAATTTTTGTCATACTTGATGACTTAATTCTTCTAAAAGTTATTTGCACAAGTAACTTTAGTCACTACTATCAATTATAATTTTAACTCGTAATGTCGAGGAAGGTTTAGACGTCATTGAATTTTAACATGTTACAAACGACTTGACAGTTCTTTCGGAGTCTGCCCTCTATATAAATTTTCGTGTACGCGCTGCTTTTAAATGAAGATGTGTAGTGTTACTATTTGAGAATAAAAATGGTAGTTCCTTACTTCCCCCCCCCCCTTTTTTTTTTTTTTTTAACTCTTTGTCAAATCTTCAACGTCTATTTTATAAACACTTAAAATATTCCGTTCACAAAACGCCATCTACATAGATTCTGTGCTACTACGCTCGCAACGAAAAGTTTCTTCACCTATAAGAAAATCCTTTAATTTCTCTTCTATTTTAACTTAATAAACTATGGTTACATAATGAGTCTTTAGCCTATGCAATTTTACTCATCTTTTACAATTAATCATTCGCGATATTTCAATAGCTCTAAGCTATAAATCCTATAGAAGTTTAGGTACCTCACTGTTATCATTCCTTGATTTTTCATCCCTTCGATTGTATTAAAGTATTTTCTATTTAACGCAAAGAGAAGTTCACCAGTAGATAAAACTTGTAAAGGCGAAACTTCTAAAAAGTACTTTCTGTAATAATTTAAAGTATAGTAGTTGGTTATTCCAAGCTTTCAATTCCTACGAATTATTTCAGATTAAGTTTTCATGAGTATGAATTTCTTACTTTTCGTTTTTTCCTTGCAATAGTTAGTGTTTGGTTTAAATTTTCTATACTTTTTTTCTGAATCCTTTATTTTTTTTTTCAGTCTTGAAATACAAAGAGAGAAACAATTTTAGTTTATTTAAAACGAATTGTATGTACGCTATACAAACACATCATCTTTCCAGGACGTTTACAGAACATCTTGTGAATGAAATGGACATCTTTAGAATGAACTGTGGATAAGTGTGTTTGTAGAGTATATACTTTAAAGCTTTTTTTTTGTTTCATTTAGCACTTGTTAATGTAGGTATGGGGGTTATTGGAATCGACGAGAATGTAATAGAAACTATTGACCTCTCAAAAGTTTTTACATAACTGTTATTGATTAAATTTGGTCCGCATATTGCTTAAACTATGGGAAAATAACATGTCTGCAAAAAATAGGTCACTCATTACCTCGAAGTGTGACACGTAATCTACTAGGGTCAAGTGATTAAGTTAGAATATACACTGGAATTTAAGGAAGGGTAGAGGGATAGGAACCGATTCAATATAAAACAAATTCTTGCTAAAGGAAAAAAAAATTATACTTTCATCTAGTAGTTGACATAGACAGTTTTCTATGTCTATATTACTACACTAAATTTCATCAAAATTCCGGTAAGTAAAAAATTTTTAAAGATTTTTCTGAATGTTTAGTCTTCTTATTTATTTATTTATTATTATTATTTTTTTTTAATGTTGTGATGTTTTTGATATTTTGTTTCTTTTTAATGTGAATTGCCATAGAGAAGTAGACTTTGCATTAATATGCATAAAAATATAACAATATTAAGCATACAAATAAACTCCTGAATATACTGTAAATTTAAATGTTTAAGGATAAAAATAAAAATTTCAAAATGCTCCCTACAGGTAATTTTTAAACTATCCATTTTATATTGTTTAACTTCACACATTCTATATACATGTGCATTTCTTCTTAGATTCAATGATACGAATGTTTTTTTTTTTTTTTTTTTTTTTTTAAAGCATAATTTTGTTTTAATTCTGAAATGCAATACAAATTTTTAGCATTTTAAAACATAAATATTTCTAAAAAATTGTCACCGATTTTTACAAATTTACTGTTAAATACGCTGAGAATGTACTTTAGAACCTAATATGAAATTGAAAGGGGGAAATTTTAAAATTTTTGTTAACGTGGAACATTTTAGATTATATATACATATAATTTTTTTTTTTTCCCGAGAAATGTTTGTTACATTTATTGTATTTGCAAGCACATTTTTACTTTCCGAACATACATGTGTAAAGAATGTATAGTAATCATGACGACAAAAATTTTGATTTTTAATATTTTTCTGTTATCTGTGCTTTGAAGTCCCTTGAGTTCATTTTTGCGATGATGTATGTGTGTAAGTTAACACGATAGCATTGTAACGCTTTGATCACATGAGCTGAAAGTCTGTATGTATGTTACAGGAGTTGGTGTGTGAATATTAAGGCGGAATGACTGCACTGGAGTCCTAGGTCTGAGGGGGGAGTGTCCTCCATGGGGGATCTTCTGAGAGTTCCTAGCCCGTATTTACACAAGATTCGGAGAAAGCCACGGAACACTCTGTACAGCTAGGCCGACGAGCGCACCTGGGATCGAACTTGGTACCTCACGTCTACCAGCTTTGGGCCCAGAACCACTTGGCCGTTGATTGACCGTATGTTTTAGGTCAGCATAACGAGAACTGTAGAAATTTTGTTTAACCTAGCACTAATTTTTTGTCATTACGACTTATGGGTTGAAATTATTTAAAATGCGATAACGTCTAAATGTACGATTGAGCTGAAAATGTGTATACATATAAGTCACCGTTGAATGAATTGAATCGATTTAGTTAAATCTAGAACTTATACAATTTTACAGACACATACGGAAACTTCTTATTAGGAAATATGCGCTGAAGTTATTTGAAGTGCAATAGCGTTAACGCCTCATTCGATTGAGCTGATTCATTTCCGACCTCTCTTAATTTAAGTTATTTAAACAATCATTAAATTATGTTTGGAAAGTCGAGTGGAGTCACTCCAGATATTTTTATAATTCTAAAATAAGTTTACAAAAAATATTTTATTTCCAGATTCTTCTGAGGGAAAAACTTTATTCTTTAGTAGATATTAATATTAAACTATCTTAATTGTACATTCTCGTTAGGGTGGAGTTAATTGTCTTTGAAAGAATCTTTAACAAAATTTGGAGTTAAAATTTCCCCAAAATGTAACTCTTAAAAATTCCTTGTCGTAGGACTGTATAAAAATCTGTTTTGTGAGCTATTGCATTTTATGCGCTTTTCATGATATTGAAACGTTACACAAAGCACACAGTTAAAACTATTAAAGTTTTCTTTAAAACTACATTATTGTGAAAGCTCGGATATTTCTTATTTGGTAAGAAGATGACTCTAAGCTGGTAGATTGCTTCTACCAAGTTCGAACCCAAGAGGCACTCGTGGACTAAGTCGTCCAATTTTCCATGATTTACGTGTCGTCGAATTTTCCGTAAATATATTATAATTTTCTGTTGTGGTAACAAAACTATTTTTTTTTTTTTTTTTTTTTTTTTTTTTTGGTTATAATAAAAATTTGGTTTCACAAACAATGAAATAACTTCAACAAAAGCACTGTAGTTTTAATCAAGTCCTTTCTGCCGGAGTCGTTTTCAATGCCCCCCCTTCCCCCTCAAAAAAAAAATAAATAAATAAATAAATTCGAGATCTGATACCATTCTTGCTGATTCTTATGTAAAATGACCTCCTGATACCAAATACCATTTTGCCCAGTCACCCACCGTTTTCTAGCTACACCACCCCATCCCTCAATTTCTTTCCCTGTTCGATAATTTTATGACCATGAATTTGATTTAAAGAATGAAAAATGATTAATTTAACACCTAAAAACAAAAAAATATAAGTTTAAAAAATAACAATAACAGATTAAAACAAGTATGTTGTGGCCACCACGAGACTTTCTTCTATATTTTCCTATACAAATTCACTCAGTAACAACAATTAAAAAAAAAAAAGTGGGACTTTGACAAAATTTTGTGTAAAATGTGAAAATTATTCTAAGTTTGTCAAAACACGGAAACCGTGGGACTTTGACAAAATTAAGGGAAAACTGCAAAAATTTGTTTAAGTTTGTCAGAACACGGAAACCGTGGGAGTTTGATAGAAATAAAGGAGAGATATAATTTAAAAAAAAAAAAAAAAAAGGGAGACTTCGACGAAATTTTGGGTAAAATGTGAAAATTTGTTAAAGTTTGTCAAAACACGGAAACCGTGGGACTTTGACAAAATTAGGGGGGAAATGCAAAAATATGTTAAATTTTGTCAAGACACGGAAACCGCAGGACTTTGACAAAATTATGGGAAAAAAGCAAAAATTAGTTTAAGTTTGTCAGAACACGGAAACCGTGGGAGTTTGATAAAATTAAGTGGAGGGAAAAAAAAAAAAATTCTAAGTTTTTTTTTCGTAAAAAGTAAAAAAAAAAACATCGATAACTTTGTTTTAAATTATCACAGATTTATAGTTCAACCATTCGTTTTAAAGGTACTGACGAGACCTTTCGAAAGATACCAATCTTGAAAATGTTTGCCCTATATCACCCTGTTAAAAATTTAGAAAAAGCGGGATGGCAACGCAACCTGTAAGACGATTTTTACCAAAAGTTGATAGGCACTAATTTATGTCAAGGTGCAACTACATACCAATTTGTATGAAATTTTGTGCAGTAGTTCCAGAGATACAGTTGCCACAAAATTTTGTCACACACACACACACACAGACAGATAGACAGACAGACATTTTCTAAAAATGGTAAAATCGTGTTCTACAGCTCTCAAAACGTGTAAATCCATCAAAAACCCGAAATCGAAAATTTTTACGAATCCAATACTTTCTTCTATTGAAGATAGAAGAAAGTAAAAGATATATAAGATATGTAATGCATAACTTCAGTGGTAAATCCCCCCCCCAAAAAAAAAAAATTCCTTTGACGCAAATGTCCATGTTTTAGAATTTTACAACTCTGTAGCCCCTCAGAAGATATTAAACAGTTAAAATAATCCTCCCCCCTCCCCTCCTAAAAATAAAATTTATAGCCATAAAATCACCAAAAAATGATAAACATAGGGGGTGGGCATTCCTAAAAAAACGGCGAGAGATAGGGCAAAATGGGCGTCCTATTCGGATTTAGGAGGTAATTTTACATAATATGTTGAAATGGCGTCAGAGACAATTTTCCTGCCGAGCAGTGTAAGGGACTTACAATAGACATGAACCGGGTGATCGAAAAGTCACCGAAAAAATGAATTTATTAATAAAAAAAAAATACTAACTATTACTCTATGTGGTTTTCACTAAACTGTACAGTAAACATGGGATTTATATATATATATATATATATATATATATGAAAAATATTAGTTACACCTTTCGCTAACATATCGCGCTGTATTCATATTATCCTCTCACATTTTAAACAGATACGCTTGATCAAATGACGCCATATCGCGATTTCAGAAGCTTTTTTAGCAGAATTTCCTATTGCATAACGTCTGACGGTCATTATAAGGAATGAAGGACGTCACATTGAACCTTTATAGTTCTAGCTACAGTCGGCAACAAAAGTGTCCGAACACTAGCTAAATTCCTATGTAAAAAAATGTACACTTCATACGGTTTTGTCAAATAAATCCTTATCGAATCCTGTTCTTACACTAAGAACACGATTCGACAAGGATTTATTTAACAAAACCGTATGAAATGTACTTTTTTTACATAGGAATTTTCGTTAGTGTTCCGACACTTTTGTTACCGACTGTACGTTGTTGAAGGAACTAAACCTCTGTAAAAATGTAATTTTACAATTTAAATATCCTTCACCAGATGACTCTTTAACTGATTTTTTAATAAATCTTTTCTTACATAAAAAAAAAAAAAAAACTTTTTTTTTTTTTTTTTTTTGTACATTTTAGTGAAAACATCATAGTTCTATGGCCAATACTTTTTATCAACACGTTTTTATTAGCTTCACCTGTATGTATGTTTGTATGATGTATGTAACCGCTCTGGGATTAAACAAAAAATCTATATTGTGAAAAAAGTCTTTCCCTTGGTGAACGCTGTGGCTGTGAGGTAAAGCTCCGGGCTACGAAACTAAAGGTCTAACGTTCAAGCCCAGTCAGGGGAGATTTTTTAAAAATTGTTTTTTTTTTTTTTTTTTTCTAAATTATTTTATAATCACCCTGTAATATGGTGTGCCACTCATACAATTTTTTCTTACCCTGCATTTTAATACTGTAAAGATAGATATTTTGAGCTTTTTAGTTCATATTTCAATAAAAGCGTGTTCTTTAATTTTTTAAAAGTATAATTTTTTGAATATATATATTGTTTCTGTAACTTTTGAATCACCCCGTATATCTAATTTCTCTTACAAAACAACACAAAAATTACATACACATCCAAAATATTTAACACAAATGATCGTAGAAAATTTGTTCAAAATAACAATAAGAAGAAGAGGAGAAAGAAGCAACTACGTTAAAATATATCGTACCGTGGAAGAAAGTGACGTACCTCAAAAATGCTCTATTTGAGTTAAAACAAAGCATGTCATAAAACATTAATTAGCCAAACTGTTACAACCGCCTCTAGAATGGATAAATTGTGAGATAGAGAAGTGACGTTGTCCGTATACATTGATGCACTTCATACACATTTTTCAAATTTATTAACTAAAATTGCCTCCCCCCCCCTTTTTTTTTTTTTTTTTTTTTACTTTACTTGGGATTCTTTTCTTGCCAGGATGCGATATGGCTTAACTCTCGTAAAATAGATCATTCTCTTTATATAAACTAGTACTTATATGTGTACATATACTCCGGGATTCTCCAAAAAAAAAAAAAAAAAAAAAACTAATTTTGATTTTTAAAAAAATAAGGGGGGGAGGGGATTAAGAGACTTTTTTGTGATGACAAATTTTATTGATCCTCATTTCCAGTCAAATTTGCTTTTTCTGATAACCCACGTTACTCCGAGGCAAAAGCAGTTTTTTTATTACAAGATAGAGTATTAATTTTTAACTTTTGGGAATCATTCAGCTACAAATTATGACTACAGATAATGTAGAAATATCATTCTTAATGAGTTGCATTTGCCTGTATAGAAATGTTTCTACAACAATTGGTACATTTTGCTAATCGATACAATAAAGAGATTTTTTTTTTTTTTTTGGTGGGGGGGGGAGGGTATTAGAACGTGTTTATACTGTCGTTACCACTTCATAAATGCCTTTTAAAATTTATCCGTAGAGACATTTTGTTTTAGTAAATTGTTATTTTTCATTCTTTTGTAGTAAGGTAATATGCAATATGTGACCATTGTAAATGTGATTTATGTATACAATTTCAAGTTATAATACTATTTTAATATGGAAACATTGATCTATTTTACAGTTTTTGTTTTCTGTTTAGTATAGTTCGATGGAGAATTTTTTTTCTGAAGATGAATTTATATTTCACTAAAATATGCAATTTTTTTTTTTTTTTTTTTTTTTTTTTAACGAAAATGCAAATTTTGGAGAAGAAAATGTTTGACATTTTCTTTTTGTCTTGCTTTATTTATTTACTTATTTAATTAAACTCCAAAATATGTAAATTACTTTGCTCCTTATCCCTTCAAATGACACTCCATCTTTATGGAAACAGGTATTCATTTGTAACGCATTCGCTGTCCGGGACAAAACTTGTTCTCTAGGAAATTCCCCAAGCGATTTTCATAAAAAATTTAAGATAGGAAGATTTTCATATGACAATTAAATTTGAAATTTTTGCATCTATAAGAAATTGGTGTTAGACCACGTTCTGCTGGAGACGAACTTTACCAGATATTTGGTGTTCTTGGAAACTTCTAAAAAACTTTTGATAAGAATTTAGCTTTAGTGCTTCTTTTTTAAAAATACAATTCAATCTGAATTGCATTAATTTTCATTAAAATTAGCGTTTCCTGGGAACCTGCATTTTGCTAGGGGAAAATGTAATAAAAACTTGGTTTACTTAACCCTTTATAAGGCCGTGGGAAGTATACGTCCCACCAACTTTACTAATTTTTAAATGTCGAATCCTATACTTCCTAATTGATCTGGCAATTGTAAATGCCTTCATTTTCTGAAAAGTAAGTAGACGAGATTCAGGACCTAGAGACCAATTAAATTTTCTACTTCGGCTAGCACGACAACTGATTTCTGGATTTTCAAGTCGTAAACGCCAAGGACGGCCTGTAAGTTTCCTGAGCAGCAAGAAAACTGTTCCAGATGACGTACGATTGACTAAAGTTGGTGATCATATGCCAATTTAAAAAAAAAATATATAATGCAATTAGAAATAAAAATAAATGTAAAACATATGACGTCTTACCTTTGAATAGCTCCCAGTGGGCGATAGGAAATATACTTACCACCAGAAAAAAAAGTTTTGAAAATCAAATTAATTTAAGCTAAGTAATAAGCTAAATGAATTTCTTTTTATAAATCAATCCCAAAAATATTTTAACATAACATTACTAGAAAAAAATGGCCCTATAAAGGGTTAAAAGCGATTCGGACGATTTTGAAAAAAAAAAATAGTTAGCGTAAGGAGATATTTCATAATATAATTCCATTTGAGTTACAGTGATTCCCAGAAAAATTACCTTTAAATGGTCACACGCTTTTCGAGAGGGGCAAAATATAGCAGAAATAAAGTTATTTAAACAATTTTTGTAAAAAACATGGACAAGAATATTTTAAAAATATGAATTCCATATGACTTATTTTCTTATAGTCTTCCTCTGAAATAATATTCAAATAATGTAAAATTTCAATCAGTAAAAAAAAATATTTCTCTAAGCACTTTATATATATAAATCTATTTACCCTGTAAAAGATTTCAGCAATGTTTCGAGTGAAATTCTGTCATTTAGGTACTATATATGTATTTCAAAGAGTCCTTCTACTCACTGAATCACTCATCAACACACAAAAAAATCTACTGAATCAAATGCTACATGGAAAATGTGTTACATCATATAAAATAATTAAAATGCGATTTAAGGCGTGCTTTCTTTTCTTTTAATTCAGCCCCCCTTCCTAGCTGTTCCCACTCAGTCACCTAGTTCTGTCCCCAATGTACACAGATCTTCAAAAGTTTGCAGGAAGGCTTCCAGGTGATGTACCATAAAAGGAGTTTCCTCGATTTTCGAAATTTGAACTTTAAGGCGCAAAAACTAAAGCAAATCTACTTCCAAGTATGACCCCATTGATTCACTTTAGTTAGAATTAAATGCTCTAGACAATTTATTTTTTGAAATAATGTTAATTTCCCTTCATTAAGTCCTGTGATTAACCCATTAACTGCCACGGGTATACAGCCGGAAGCAAAAGTATCCGAGCACTAGCAAAAATTCCTATATAAAAAAATACATTTAATACTGTTTTGTTAAATAAATTCTTCTCGAATTCTGTTTTTAGTCAATCTAAGAACATGATTCATTTAACAAAACAGTATTAAGTGTACATTTTTTTTAATAGAAATTTTTGCTAGTGCTCGGATACTTTTGCTGCCGACTGTATATATATGTTTTTCCGAAGTACGATCCTTTGTACTGTACTGACCTGTGAAACTACTGACATGGTTTGACAGTGCAATAAAATAAACTTGAAAGTGATCTTTACAGTGTTTTTGAACAATTTACTCATTTAAGAGTTGTAAGGGAACAACTCTTTGAAGAGAATCTTGTAAATTTTCCTAAGCTGTTAATGTGTTTAATATAGTTTATATATAGCCACTATTTTAATATACGATTCTAATGTTTTCGATCCGATTATATTTCCATTAAGAACATTTTTCTCAAAAAGCAAATATGATTTTCTAAGATGAAATGGTTAGATTTTTTTTTTCCTTTTCAAAATTAAATAGAACGTGAAATTTCAATTCAGTATTTTTTCCATTTGAAGATAACTGTTTACGTATAGAGATAAAAATATCTTTGAAAGAGAAAAGCAATTAAAAAAAAAAAAAAAAAAAAAGAAATGTATTTATCAGAACGAAATGGAAATATAGTAAAAATGATAAATCTTAATAAATTTTAAATCTATACGTATAAAATACCCTCTCACTCATTGACTGACTGACTCAACAAGGCCGTGGCGATTCTACTGTATGTGGAATCACAAATTTTGGTGTGAAGATTAGTTTTGTGATCCTGACACGCTCTAAGATGGAGTTATGCGAAATTCTCTTCCTTCCCGTTCTTTTGGGGGTAAAAGGCAAAAAGACGTTTGCAAGCATATCTTGGTTTCAAATTTCTACACTGTGAAGAAATTTTACATAGAAAGACTAGATATGAATTCACAAGAAAAAGAAAAAGAAAAATCCTTTTCAGCGATTTCAGAATTTTCAGTTTTAAGGTGAGAAAGAAGTCGAAATCAATTTTTCATTTTATTTTATTTATTTATTTATTTTATTTATTTATTGTTTATTTTATTTATTATTTTATTTATTTTATTTTTATTTTTATTTTATTTTTTTATTTTATTTTATTTATTTATTTATTTATTTTATTTTATTTTGGGGAAGGAGCGGGGGGTGGTGGATTTTACCAAACCCGTGTCTTCCAGTAGAACACTACCAAAAATGGTAGAAAGCGGTTGGAATTGGTCGTGCATCTTTCTAAAGATATTTCCAAAATCCTATTTTAGGTTTTTGCAATTCGAGAGTCCTTTTATTATTTTTATTTATTTATTTATTTATTTATTTATTTTTTTTTTTTTTTTGGGGGGGGGGGGGGGTGATTATGTGCATTCATTCAGCAATTGACAGGATTTAACAAAAATATCTTGTTTATCTTCCCCCCCCCGCGCCTCTTGGAATCTGGGTGGACCCACAAATACGTTTCCAAGAAAAATCCTGCTCCAGATTACCTCATAAAGTAATTTTTTTATGTGTGAATTCTCATACGTACCCAACATGTACTATAGAGAAATATTACGAATTTTTCCCTATCTCTCTTTTAGGGACGAGTGGGTGTCAAAAAAATAGTTTTCCATGCGTAACTATGCTTCAAATTATTCTGGGAAATCGATTTTTTATGTGTGACTTGGTTATGTGTACCCAATAGAAATTAAAAAACTATTTTGATGATTTCTAACCTCCCCCACCCCCTTTTAAGGCGGAGAGGCAAAAATCACAATTTCAAATGTACCATTTCTCTAAACTATCTTAGGAAAGCGCATTTTTGGTGTCTGTGGGTTATGCGTACTCAATACACATTGCAAGAGATTTTGCGAAATACCTTTTCCCCCTTGGGGGTGGAAGGAACACGTTTCGAAGCTTAACACTTCTGCACATTATCTCAGGATGGCTAAGTTTGGTATGTGAGTATCAGTTTAGTGTACGCAATATGCAATTTGATGGGATTTTGCGAATTTTATATCTTAATCAGAGGACGGGGGGAAGAGGTAATAAAAAGCAGGTAATATGCTGCAGCATTAACATTGAGACTTTAAACGTTTTCAATATATATATTTGGGGGGGGGGAGGGGGGAGATTGTTATATTAACGATTATAGAATTCGTTAAAATAAAATTGTTATAGTGAAGTGGGTAAAGCCTGCTAGTTGGTTTTAAAATCGTTTTACCGCTAATCATGTGAAATAATGTCGAGTTTTATATTCGAGCGATAATTTCTGAATATTTACTAATAAATTTCACTCTAAGTTCACGGGAATATTATTTGTTAGCAACTCGTTGTTAAATTACAATAATTTGAGAGCACGTCATATGTTCTATAAACGTTTGAATAGTTTACCTTAAGTCATTAGCACGTCTGCTATAAAATTAAATTATAATAAGATTTATTTCGGGTTTGTTGTTTAAAGTTTTCCTCAAAGGGAAACTTGCGAAATGCTTACTAATAGCTGAAAAGTCTCATTAGTTGAGTGTGAGTAAGTTTCAACAAGAACTGCCATTATAATACTATGCTGTAATGTTGGGATATTATAATTATTATTTTTTATTCATTTGGTATGCTGTAAAATATTATTGTCATTACTTATGTTCTATCTCTTAAAAGGTGGGGAGTGGGGGGGGGGGGGGTTATATGGGTTCCGTAGGCTAAGAAAAGCATATTTTCTCTGTTATTTTAATATAATAATCAAAATTTTGAACATGTAAAAGAGCATCATTTAAACAATCTATATAATATTTCTCTAACGTGGACCAATTACAATAACATTTTATCGAAACGATACATTAGTGATGGAATTAATAAAATACGCGCGTATAAAAAGTAATATTTATAAATGGATAATATTTTAGCACACGGACTAAGCTCAATTATCTAATAAGAAAAAAAAATGACGACTTTTGTTTGATTAGGTTATTTTACAGAAAAATATATTTTTAAAAGTGTTGCATCTTCAAAATCTTTGCAAGCGTCATTTTACACCTAGAAATACTTTAAAGATTTAGTATATAGAATTCGAATTATAATCAAAAATTGCCTAAAAGACGCAATCATATAAAGTATAATCAAAATAGGAATTAATTTTTTTAAACAAAAACTATAAAACAAAATAAATAAATAAAATGTCATCGCCAACATGGCGACAAAAATTTAAAAGTCGTCATGGGTGTCTTATACTAAAACTGTACTGTCTACGGAAATAGGAAAACTGGGACGTCAACCATGAATTACATTTTCAAAACCTTCCATTGAATGATTTTGGTTTCATTATTGCACAAAATTAATTTGGTTCTAATAATAATTCGTCTTTTCATGAAGCCATTATTAGAAATTAAAATTTTAATTAGGTGGTGAAATTGGCAGGATATTTATGAGGTAAATAAGAAAAGAAGGTAAATAAGAAAGGTAAATAAGAATTCAAAGGTAAATAAGAAAAGAAATAAACTGCGAAAGTTTCGCACGGGTTTGCTAGTATTTTATAAAAATTTATTAAAATTCTGAGAAATTTCAGCCTATGGACTCTGGTTTAAGGAGACCCTCAAAATAAGTGGTGGAGGCATTTTCCCAAAACTAATAAACCGATCATATTGAAATTATGTACATTTCTTCCAAATGGAATAGACACCAAATAGCTTGTACAAAGAATTTCGAAAAAAAAAATTGAATTTTCAATTTTCGATAGAATTGTATGAAAAAATAGTACAATTTTTGGTACATTTTACCACTTGAATAGCCTTTTAAAGTTAGTTGCAATCGAAAAAAGAAAAATTCTTCGTTCAGTCACGAGTCAATTCTAATTTAAAGGAGAGTGCAAATTTTCTTGTTGCATTAGTAATTGAGAAATCGTGTCCACCGCTTTTCTGAAAGGTCTCCTTAAACCATCCTAACAACACACATGTCCACAATACATCCTGAAGATATCCACAGGATGTCCATAGACGTCCTTTTCATCCACGGGACATCCTGAGGATGACATTTGGAGAATATATGCTGTTGGACCCACTGGCTGAATTTTCCAAATATTTCAATAAAAATTTCTTAAAATTTTGTTTGAATTTTGTTCTTTTATATGTTAAAAATTTCGAATAAAAGAAATCATTTACAATGTTTTATAAAGGGCTGGAGAAAGAGGGAGAGAAAATTATGCTACATTTTTTATTCATCGAAATATCTAGAAAAGATCTAATTTAATTTTAATCACATAATACACATTTAAATTACTTGAAAGAATTTAGTGAAAGCATTAAAAATGAATTAAACAAGAAAAATAATTTAATATGGATTTCTAATGAAGAATTTTCTAAAAAGGTAATTTATTTTTTTATAAAAATTAAGATATTGTACAGTCATCTATTTTTCTCTCATTTATTGGTATTTTAGCGGATTTTTCTTTCTATATTATTGATTGCTGACAAAAGAATAAAGACAATTGCCAAATTCTTTTCTTGGGTTTCATCTTAAAAATCTCTCTCTCTCTCTCTCTCTCTCTCTCTCTTTTTTTTTTTTTTTTTTTTTTAATGCGTGTTTCATAATGAGACAAGAAAAGACAAGAAAATCGATATAGTGACCTCCTCGATAAAACCGCAAAACCAGATTCGATTTTAAATCATCAGAAAAATATATATATATATATATTATATCAATAAATGAAAAGTGTTCTTTTTCGAAGTGAGAAATATCACTCGGGAATTGAGAAATAAATAACAATAATCTAATTAAAATTTAAACTTTATAGTCTTTTATTGGCAGTTGTTAATATGGCAGATGTTGATATTGGCAGATGTGTAAAAGTGAAATTGTTCATTATTATTAAAATAATAATAATAATAATAATAATAACTAATAAATTCTGTCAAAGACAGAATTTCGTTTAACACTTACGACTATTAATTTCAGTCTGTAAAATTTTAATTTTTAATTTTTAATTTTTCGTTTGTTTTTTTATCTCTTTTTTTGACCGTAAAACTGGGCCATGCACTTCTTAAAATGACTGAATTAAATTAAAATGAAGTGTTTCCATCTAAATTTCATACTTTGGTTATTTTAAAAAAAAAACTAATTGTCGTGTCGAAAAATCATTTGCACCACTGGATTTAGAAAAATCACCCCTTTCATTTGATACCGAATTTGTAACTATAGGGCTGATATTTTTTTTTTCCCCCTTTTTTGGTGTTACAAAAAACAGGTCTACAAAAACTGTCAACGACGTTTTTATCCAGATTGAAACTAATAGTTCTTCTAGTCCTAATAATAAAACATCAATAACAGTATCTATCCTCAAAATTAGTCTGTAGAAAAAAAATATTAATTTTTAAATCACATACCTATATGATTAGTGGGTAGTGAGAGGCAGCAGATAGGAGGGTATTAGAATAGTGTCTGAATATTTTCATGCCTTATGAGATAAGGGGTATAAAACAGGGGTGAAATAGTTCCGTCTTTAGACTGAATTCTACCACCACTACTTTTTATCAATAATATTTATCTAATCACAAATACTCAATGTAAAAATACAATAAAAGTTTTTAATTAAAAATAGTGGTGGTGTAAATGCGTAACACTTTCACACTTGGTATAAAAATACAATTTATATAGTGTTAAAAAGCAATAAATGTAATGTGATTCATATCCATGAAACGGGTGTGATTTTATTACCTTTTAGTTTATGTGCTTATTTAAAAAAACAAACAAACAAACAAAAATGTTTTCATTATATTTATTACACGCCTACACTTTTGTTTTCAAAAATGTCATGTTGCGTGAGTAGAATATATATATGTGTGTGTGTGTGTGTGGTTGCATAATGGTCTGTGTTATTAACTGGGAGGAGACCCTCCAATTCCATTATTTATTACTTGGAGGAACCGACCAGGACATAGATCTAAGGTCCAATCCGTACCTTCACTTGGTGAAACACTTGGATTAGGAAATAAAACAAAGTTACCGATGTTATTTCTAGAGTCATGAAGTTAAAGTGGAGCTGGGCTGGGAGCCTTGCAAGAAGAAATCATGATAGATGGACATCCAAAGTTTTATTTTGTATACCAAGCTATTAGAAAAGACCAAGGAAGAGACCACTGTGTCGTTGGAGGGATAGAATTGTGTAGTTTGGACGAGCAGAATGGAAACGAATTGTAGAAAACAAGTCAGTTTGGAATCATCTAGGAGAGGCCTTCATCCTGCAGTGGATTTATAAAGGCTGAAATTGATGACGGTGATGATTATATATATGTAAAATGCATTTTTAAAAATTATTAATATTTATTGCTTATTAAGTGTTAATTGCTATTATCAACTGTTATTAACTGTTAACACTGTTTTTAACCCTGACATTTTATTTTTTTATTCTTCAAAAGCTTTCAACATTTTTTTAAACACATAGCTAGCTATAAGTAGGGCGTACCGCGAGACATCAAATGCGAATGGGACAGAATGGTGTCTGGATATTTTGATACCTTATGAGGTAAGTGGTATAAATTAGGTGATTCTAAATCAATAAAAATAGCTGCATATCATTCCTATTTTTGCATACAGATATTTTTATAGACATTTTTTATAAGCTTTTCTAGCAGTTCTACGATTATATCTATAAAAAATACTGCTATTCAAAAACTGAACTTTTAGTAGTTATGCATAAAGCATAAATCTACAATTCGTGATAATCAAGATAGGGTTAGTACACCCCCCCCCCCCCCCCCGCACAAAAAAAAAAAAAAAAAAAAAAAAAAAAAACTTTTAAATCAAGAACGAATAGAAATAAAGTAATATCGATTGCACATTTATAATCTGTGTTCGGTGAAATGCAAAGGAAGTGTTTGATCCAAGCAAAGACAAGATAACTAAAAAAATAATAATTTAAAAAAAATTTAAAAAAAAAAAATGCTTGAGAAGGAGAGTTAACTTGTTCATTTCAAGAAAAATATGTACTTCATATATTTTAAATAAAAATATATATATCGACTTTCGAAACCCGTTGTACACTCTCTGAATTGCTTAATTTATTATTAAAAGGTTAAATTCCTTTGATAGTGGAGTTAAATTTAAAATATGTATGTGTAAACATGCTGTGTTTTTTTAATCTTCCATTTTCTGCTCAACCTTTGTATTTCTAGAATACATAGGTTGAAAGAAATGTATAGTGTTTCTTAGTAGTTAACGTTTAGACAATTTGATTGCCAACTATTTTATAATTAATTTATTTGCTTTTTTATTGAAGCATTTTGTTATTAATTAAAGTAAATTTATTTTTATAAAACTATTCATGTTTAAAATTGGCAACTATGGTGTTTAAAAATCCTGATATCTAGGAATATTTCGAATTTTAAAATCAAATTTACCGTAATTTTCTGCGCATAATCCGCAGGTCAGGTAAGTCAGTTCTGCACCAGAAATTTTAATTAGCAAACGAGGTTCTATTTGTATGAGCTGTTTCTTCAAAATAATATAGTTTTTTGTGTTAAACAAAATTTCTGGTGGAAGAATGACATATTTTATCTGCGGATTATATGCAGAAAATTACGGTAATGCTATTTTCTTTAATATATATTTGTCATAGTAATTTTCTTGCTATTAATTAAATAAAAAACTGTTAAACATAATTGCTTGTATAAAAGCTTCCGGAAAACAACAGCAGAGAAGTTTGCAGGTATGAATTCATGCTGACAATGAGTGTGCATTTTCTGTAATATTAACCCGTTAGCGCCCAGTGCCCTCATTTGAGGACAGCTAATAAAATGGCACGTATATTTTTTGTGGTTTCTTATAATGTTTTCTGCTTTTTAGTGACAGTTTATAGCGTCACTCTAAATGATACCTGAAAAGTTTTATGTGCCTACTATTAAATATTATTTCCTGATTTGGATAGTCATTTTATGATTTTTCATTTGTCGCACATATATTTGGTTTTTGCGCAGGCATACTAACTTAAATCAATTTGAATATTAGTATATATTATAATACTTTACTTTCGAGATCTTTGTCAACATATAATAGAAAATTAATCTGTTATCTCAAAGTTTTTCTATCCCGAAGTTTTCTCGCTAGAACACTAAACGTCAATAAATGAATATAGACTTTAAATTTAAAACTATCAGAAGAATTGTTTAAGTTAATATATTTTACTGACAGTTGTCTATATTAATTTAGAAGCGAAATAATCAACTAATAATATTTTGCAAAATGAAATCGGGCGTTAACGGGTTAATGATGTTCTTAATAAGTTGCATTTTGGATATTGAAAAACTTTAAAGAATTTCCAGGTGTGACGAAAAAAAAAAATAACTCCAAACATCAGCAAACGATCGTCCAAAAAAGGCTTTAAACCGTGAGCATCAAACTGGACACCTATATGGATCACCAATCAAAAAAGCCAGAAGCTGCGGTGGTGACACTAAAAATTCAAATTACTAGTGTGATGAAAAATGAAACTTGAAGGATACAATTTTTTTATAATATAATAAAGCTTGAAAATTATGTACTTGTTTATCAAAATTGAATTTCAAATCACATAATCTTTTGATTCTTAAAATTTGATTGATAACAATATTTATGTAAATTCTATGGCTCAGATTAGAATACCAATGCGGCATACAGTTAGTAACAAAGCTGAAGTTTTTTCTTTTGTCAAATAAATCAGTGCATAAATTATTATTTTTTAAAACATCCAAAAAATCAGCTTCAAAATTATTATTGTTGGCTTTATTTAATTTTAAATTATCTGGATAAATTAAATTAAAAAAATTATCAAAATCGATATTAAAAATAATTAAATCATCGATATATTGATAAGCATGTAAACAAATATTATGAGTTACAGTGAACTGATATTCAAAGAAAAATGAGAAAAGATTAGCCGCTCTGGAAGATTAATTAGTTACCATACCAATACCATGAGATTGTTTGAAAATTTCATCATGAAAAAAGATGTAATTATTATTTAAACAAAAAATGACACAAACTAAGAAAAAAATCTCGAGGAATATTCAATTCATCTTCAATATAAAAAATGTCAAAAATATTTTTAAGGATATCATAGAGTTCAGTTATAGGACTAAACAAATTTTCAAAATCATAAGTTTGAATAGATGAAGGTTTAAAAGAGATTCTATTAATTAAATCAATACTATATTATCAATAAACCAAAAATAACTTGTGTTCTTATATTTTAATTTTAGAAAATCATAAATTTTCTTAAAGAAAAAAAAATTGCAATTTAATATTAAAATTTTTACCAATACTATTAGTTGTACAACAAATAAATCTAAATTTAACTGGATTTTTATGAAACTTAGGTGTCATAAATAAAAATGGAATATTACTTTCATTAAAGACCTTAATATTATATGAAATAAAAATCTTTTTGTAAAAAAATAGAACCGACTCCAAAAAGCAACTACTATTCAAACAACTGAAAAAAAAAAAAAAAAAAAAAAAAAAGGACGAAATGAAACTACAATTGCGCCTAAAAATATAAAAGAATTTCCTTCGCCAAACACCCTATAACACTACAATTAATCATAACTTTTGAAGTCGGCGCAAAATTAAATAAAATTAAATTAGTTTTTAAAGGTTTGTTTTTAGATCGGTAGCAACAAATGCTGTTGTCTCGAATGATCCATTTTCATGTTTCCTTTTTTATTTTATCTCTGTATACAATTGGTCCATTAGTAGCATCTACATAGAACAGTGAACATACTTCACAATGCGGTATTTATGTTTCTACGAAGTTAGAGTTTCCTTTGCAAATTTGGTATAACTTTGATAACTATCAGCCTTGGTGGCTTTTGGATTTGGCGATCAAAGCGTAATGCAAAAATATACACGCAAGATGTACATTTTCGTAATATGTATTGTACGAAGTATTGTTTCATATTCTTGATTGCTCTCTTAATATACCTTATCAAAATAATAATGACATCCCAAAGACATTAAATATGTTTCCCAGATGATTTTGCGATTTCTCTTTCACCAAGGACGTCAGATACCAGCTTCTTCGTCAACTTTTGCTACTTACGAAATCTTATTTGTTTTGTTGAATCAAAGTTGTTTTCCGCTGCGTTTTTCAGGTGACAATGTAAGATGTGTATTTTGAATACGATTTGCTTCTTGTATTGAATAAAGATATCAATTTTTATTTAATTTCGCGCCGACTTCAAAAGTTATGATTAATTGTAGTGTTATAGGTTGTTTGGCGAAGGCAATTATTTTATATTTTTAGGCGCAATTGATAGATTCATTTCGTACCATTTTTTTTTTTTTAGTTGTTTGAATAGTAGTTGCTTTTTGGAGTCGGTTCTATTTTTTTACAAAAAGATTTTATTTTTCTCTTTTCAGTGAAAACTTATTAGAACATCAAAAGACATTCGACGGCAGTTTCACAAATCACAACTTCCAAGAAAAGTGACATATCTCAAAAAATAGTTTATGTCACTGAAAAATACATGAAATGCACACAATGTGAAATAAAATGTTACATCTCCATCTAGAAAGTTATCCACTCGAGAGAATATTGTGCCAGTTTTATTCTAGTCAATTTATTTTTCAGTTGATTTTTCTCAAATGCTGCATTTTTAAGTTGTTTCACTTTTCTTGCCTTTATCGGATATGAGCTAAAAACTATCTATTGAATGAACATACATTAAGATAAAAAGTAAATAGAAATGAAAAGAACGGATACGCTGTATTCGTAACTAAAAATTCTGTTAGGCTTATATATTGAACTTTACAGTGAATACCTGTCGCCCGCTGCACTGGAAGTTGCGCAGCGTAAAATTCAAACAAAGAGCAAAATATGCATTGCAGCTGACGGACTGAAGTTTCAACGTCGATACTTACGTACTGCTTTTACCAGTGCAGCTGAGTGCGTTCAGCAGTCAGAGTGAAAACAAACTTTTGTGAGTGTCCTGTAATTTATTTATATCTTAATGAAATCCTAATAAAACCTATTTCAATCCAAGATCATTACGACAACAAAAAAGTATTAAAATAAATCATCTATTACGAAGTTATAAGCTAACAAATTTCAACAACAACAACAATGAGAAGCATGGTTTGTATTGAGAACCTCTTCCTTTATAAAGTCGGTTTAAAACGTGTATGCGTTAATCGATGCGGCCACTTACAATAACCATACTTTGAATTTTACATAGCATAAATGTCACCCGCTACGCTACACTATATGCAATGGCGTTCCAGTGTGCACAAAATAGGAAATTGTGAACAAACAAATGCACGTTTTAATCATTCTGTTTTTAGCATTAATGTCTAAACTATCTTTTCGTACTAAATCGATGATGCACAGCAATCTTATAATTCACTTTTTTCCCCTGTCTTGAACCGTTTCCGAGATAGGAATGCTAACTCCACTGTTTTCCATCAGATGGTGCTGTAGGCGGTCGAATCGCGTAGCACATACCCACTTTATTATATCTACATACCACTTTTATCACTATAGTTGCAGCTGTTCAACAGTTAAAAGAGTTGGGACTGACTTTTTGGGGCACCCTGTATTTTCTTTTGATCGTAAAGATATTACACTGGGACCTACTTCAGACCAAGACCTTTACAATAAAATAAAAAGATTCAAAATAGGATCATCCGTTCAGAAGTTATGAGCTAACAAACGAAAAGAAAAACAAAAAAACATACGCTTTAAATTGAGAACCTCCTACTTTTTGAAGTCTGACAATTAAAGCGTCTCTTACGAAGTTATAAGCTTACAAACACCACCAACAACACATAGCTCAAATTAAGAACACCCTGCTTTTTGAAGTTGGTTGAAAACGACATTGCGCTAATCGATGTGACCGCTTACAGTAACAGTACTTTGAACCACAGAGTATACGTGTCATCCGCTACGCTGGAAAGTGTGCAACGTAGTTCAAGTGTGCATAGTGTAGGAAATTGCGGACAAACAACTGCACATTTTAGGCGTTCTATTTTTAGCAATAATGTCTAAAACCTGTATTTCGTAGTAAATCGATGATAGTCTACATCTTCGTAATTAACTTTTCTCCCATCTTGAACCGTTTTTGAGATAGGAGCGTTGATTCCGCTGTTTTTCACCAGATGGGGTTTTATTTTCTTTAGATTGGAAAGATATTACAATGGAACCTACTTCAGACCAAGATCTTTGCAACAAAACAAAAAGTATCAAGTAACCGTATTTTGAACTATATAGCGTATGTCTCACCAGCTACGCTACAACGGGTGCAATATAGCTCAAGTGTGCATAGTGTACGAAATTGCGAACAAACAAATGCACGTTTTTAGCATTGTATTTTTAGCATCAATATCTAAACTATCTTTTCGTACTAAATCGATGATGCTCTTCAATTTTATAATTCACTTTTCCCCCTGTCTTGAACCGTTTCCGAGAAAGGAACGGTAGCATGAATGTCTAAACTACCTTTTTGTACTAAATCGGTGATACTCTTCAACTTTGTAATTCACTTTTTCTTTTTCTAGAACCGTTTTCGAGATAGGAACACTAACTCCGCTGTTTTCCACCAGGTGGCGCTGCAAGCGGTTTAACCTTGTACTGCATGGCCATTTTGCTATACTTACATACAATTTTTATCATTATAGCTGCAGCCGTTTAGCAGTTAAAAGAGTTGGGACTGATTTTTTGGGCACCCTGTATTTTCTTTAGATCGTAAAGATATTACAATGGGACCTATTTCAGACCAAGACCATTTCAACAAAACAAAAAGTATCAAAATCGGAGCATCCGTTCAGAAGTTATGAGCTAACAAACATAAAAAAACATACGGTTTGAATTGAGAACCTTCCTTCCTTTTTGAAGTCGGTTAAAAAATCGGAGCATCCGTTCAGAAGTTATGAGCTAACAAACATAAAAAAACATATGGTTTGAATTGAGAACCTTCCTTCCTTTTTGAAGTCGGTTAAAAAGAGATTTAATCTGTTTAGAATAAGCAGTAAAACTTTTTTAAGAATCGTAGATTTCAAATTTAATTTTGTGTAGTAAAAATCATTATTAAGTTCTTCTAAAGTTCTTTCAAAATAAAATGTTTTGCAAATGATACCATAATTACTACTAGCTTTATCAACAGGAACCAAGACAAAATATTTTTTAAAAGATTCTAAGTATTCATTATGTTCCCTATAGAATTTCTGATAACTATAACCATCACAATTTAAACTTTCAATTAAAAATTGTCAAAATAAACAATAAGATTATATTTCCATTCATGAAGAGCTTCAATGGGTGTATTGTATTTATAACAAATTTTATAAATAAAATTATTAATATTTTTCGAAAAGATTTCCTTGACATTTGATTTTTTAAGTTTTTTATTTAATCTAAATTTAGTACCCAGATTCATTATAAACCTAATATTATCATTTTTTATTATATTAATATCTCCAATTATGATATGTTTATAATTATTATCAATATAAGAATTAAAATCATCACTATTACATATACAATTATTCGTACTGGAAGGATCAACTGATAAAGCAAAATCTCTGTAATTAAAAATCTTTTTACTGAATGGTTTATTATATTTAAAAGCGGTTATAATGTTTAATTTTTTTACTGGAAAAGGGAAATAATTTTTAAAAATTTTAAAAATTTTAATTTCCTTTTTCCTTTGCAAAAATAATGTTGAGGGCAATTTTCATGCAGAGCAGTGTAATAAAACAAAAAATTACATTTCAAAACAAAAATATATCATCGTATTCATTACCTAAAATTTTGATTTGATTATTTTGATTAATATTTAGGGATTTTGACGTGCGGATATTGAAAATGAAGCCAGTTTTTCTCTATCCCTTACAGATATTTGTTATTACAGAATGTCTACCCACACAATATCTTCTGTGACTTTTCTACCAATATAATTAAATGGTAACTTTTAAAGTACGTTTCTATGATTAATTATAATTAATGTATAATTAAAAAACGTAAATTTGTGGAACCTAAGCGGCAGTAACAAGTGCAGTCAGTAATAAGTTTTAAAAACTTTAAGCAATACATTTAATATGTTTTGTAAAATAAATTTGTTGAAAATAAGAGTTACAAAATAAATTTCGTGTATTTTCCTTTACAATGGAAATCGAAATCCAATTTTTGAGATGTACTCGCAGAATTTTATGATTTTAGACGTGACATTGATTTACAATACTTTCTCAATTTACGCCTTTAAAGCTTTTCTTCTTTATTTATTTTTTATTCATTTATTTACTTTTTTTTTCAATTGAATAAAATTAAATTACAGTCGCTTCCTACGGACTTTTGATCGATAGAAAACAAAAACAAATTTGTTGAAAGAAACAGAATTTGTTACTTCCCCAAAAATAGAAATAAATATTCTATCAAGTTATTGTTTGATACTATCATTTCACTTTTTTAATACAATAAACGGTAGAGACGTATTCTGATTTGGAATTTTGCTGAAGAAAAAAGCATTACAATTTTTTTAATTATTTTATTTTTTTTCAATGAAAGTTGTTTTAAAAACATTTTAAAAGCAAGTCTGTAAATAGTTTATTTTAAGTTTAAATAAAATTGCTTTTATTTAGTTGCCTACATCAAGGTTTTTGAACTTTTCCAACAATTTCTGCATTCAAGTTTATTTATTTGTTTATCTATTTATTTATTTGCACAATAATATTTTAGTCATTTTTAGATTTTAATGAACCGTTTTATTATATAACATTAAAAAACATTATTTTAACAATATATTATGTGGCTCAACATTGAAAGTCTCCTAAAACCAGTTTATTCGGACGTTGCGGTTTACTTGAATCCAAAATGAAAAAATGAAGGGGCGTTTTTAAAAATTTTTTCGTTTTAGGTGCAATTAAACCTCCAATGTTCAAGCATAGCCTCCTAAAATAGATGCCTTCCACGTGGCTCGGAAACTTGATGGCAGACAGCGCCACCTGGTACGGATTGCGCGACTTTTTTATTCAACAGCCACCAAAATTTTTTTAAAGTGGGATATGATATACATAAAAGGCGAATAGTCGATTTTATATATCATATATTACTTCTTAAAATTATTGGTGACAGTTGAATAAAAAAGTGCGCAACTTGTACCAGGCGGCACTGCCTACCGCTTGAACTGTTGCCAAGTTTCCGAGCCATGTGGATGGCATCTAGTTTAGGAGGCTATGGTCCAAGTAACTCGGTTTTACGATCGGATTGAACGAACCATTAAGATCATTGTACACTGCGAGCAAATTTAACGACATGTTCTCTTCTTTTGCGTATAATTTTTAAACAAATCACGTATGATCATAACATTTCGCTGGCATGTATCAAATAATTAATCAAATTTCATTTATCTTTGACATTGGAAATAACTTTCAAACTGATATTAATTCATTTTATCTCAGAAGCATGCTTTGAAAAATATAATAAAATTTAAATGTGTTTGAGTGTAAGGCCGATTGACTGTAGTAGGATCCTAGACCCGAGGGGATATTTTCTCCGCGGATGGTCTTACTAAGGTGTCCTAGGTTGTATTTATGGAAGTTACGAAGAGAGCCATGGAAAGCTCCGAAAGACTATACCGATGAACGCGACCTAGGATTGATCCCGTAATCTCCCATTTACCAACTTTGATAGCAGAAACTCTCAACAACTCAAGAAAATTGCATGAAATTATCGTTTAAAATAATTTATTGGCATTTTTATTATTCTGATGATATTCATAGTTTAAAAATTAGTAATTATATATATATATATATATATATATATGTATATATATTCTTTTAAAAAGTGTGAGGTTGAGACTATGGTAGGTCGTTAATTCATGAAAGTGATTGAATTTTAAAACACATAAGTATCATGATGTAAAAGTTAAATCATTTGTTTTGAATGTTATATAAACCAATTTCTGGTATTTTGAACTGGCAAGAAGAAATAAATTTAGAAATGTATGGATAAAACTAGGTAAGCAATAATAGGTAACTGAACTAGGTGAACAATAATAAAAGTGCTACAATAATAGGTGCTAGGTGAATAATAATAAAGGCGTTGGGTGAACAATAATAAAGGTAACTGCCGATTGTCATGGGCAGTTCAAGTCGAGCAAGTCGTCTTACAATCTGTCGAATACTTACCAAGTTCCAACATATAAAATATTTCTTGTCGGTTTGGTATTTCACAATCTTCTGCCGGACGGACAGTATATGAGAAACGTTAACATCATTGAAGCACATCTTCATTTGCAGTTAATATAGTTACATCAAACAGACGATTATCCATATTTATATGGAATATCGTTAGATTTACTGTAGAAAGCTTCGGTTCATCCCAGATTTTTCAGCGCATGTACTTTTCACCGATAATGCGTTATTCAACTTCGCTGACGTTTTCTATATGCACAATTGCTATCTGTCGTCAACAAACTGCCCTATCCAGTTTACGCTACCATATGCTACTTCCGTGAAACCATCTTGTCAAATGATAGCCGCTTTCATCTGTATAACAACTTAGCGTGTGACTAAATGATATAGAAATACATTTCGTATTACAACTCTGTGCGATCACTCTTTTTTCAATATACAATATATATATATATATATGTATATATATATATATATATATATATATATATATATATATATATATATTTCTTATTTTTTACATAGCCTTTAAAATTTACAATCTATTTCTGAATCATCTAATCTATATTAAAGTTATAGGAAAAATGTTTCTTTAAAAAATATATTATTTAGATTTTGACTACATAGTCATGATTCTTTTGTCATAATGAATACAAAATGTATAGACAAAAATGTATCTTTGTAAATTCTATAGTTACATTTGACATTTTTTTTCCTGCTTTCTTTAATTTACGTTTTTTTTTTATAAGAGAATTCAGTAATAATAATAAAACATTGCAAAAACGTTCGTTTTCTCTAAAGCAACATTTTAAGTTTTTATTTCTTCTTTTTGGCTAGTAAATTGATATTTTTCTATTGAAATCAGATAATAATATTCAAGACTCATTAATTCTAACTGTATATTTCTACTTTTCACACGTCAAATAGTTTTGATACGACAATATGCACATAGTCTTACGCTGAGAATCATGTTTCGGCGTTAGATAATGTTTATTGAAATTTAATTTTTCCGACTGAGTGAAAATAATGCCTGGACCGGGACTCGAACCACGGATCTTTGACTTACAAGGTCAAGGCTCTACCAACTGAGCTATCCAGGCCGACATCCCGGTCAGCATTACTCACTCAGACAACCTTTTTGGCAGAAACAATCTGGTCTATCATTTAGATAGTTCAACAGAAATAAGCCGCAGGAAATGGAAAACACCATTAAACAATGGGAGAAAGAAATACAATTTTTAATAAAATCACACAATCAACTGTGGAAGGAAATCATATTTATTGAAATTTAATTTTTCCGACTGAGTGAAAATAATGCCTGGACCGGGACTCGAACCACGGATCTTTGACTTACAAGGTCAAGGCTCTACCAACTGAGCTATCCAGGCCGACATCCCGGTCAGCATTACTCACTCAGACAACCTTTTTGGCAGAAACAATCTGGTCTATCATTTAGATAGTTCAACAGAAATAAGCCGCAGGAAATGGAAAACACCATTAAACAATGGGAGAAAGAAATACAATTTTTAATAAAATCACACAATCAACTGTGGAAGGAAATCATATTTATTGAAATTTAATTTTTCCGACTGAGTGAAAATAATGCCTGGACCGGGACTCGAACCACGGATCTTTGACTTACAAGGTCAAGGCTCTACCAACTGAGCTATCCAGGCCGACATCCCGGTCAGCATTACTCACTCAGACAATCTTTTTGGCAGAAAGAAGTCAAAGATCCGTGGTTCGAGTCCCGGTCCAGGCATTATTTTCACTCAGTCGGAAAAATTAAATTTCAATAAATATAAGTCAAAGATCCGTGGTTCGAGTCCCGGTCCAGGCATTATTTTCACTCAGTCGGAAAAATTAAATTTCAATAAATATGAAAGTCAAAGATCCGTGGTTCGAGTCCCGGTCCAGGCATTATTTTCACTCAGTCGGAAAAATTAAATTTCAATAAATATGAAAGTCAAAGATCCGTGGTTCGAGTCCTGGTCCAGGCATTATTTTCACTCAGTCGGAAAAATTAAATTTCAATAAATATGAAAGTCAAAGATCCGTGGTTCGAGTCCCGGTCCAGGCATTATTTTCACTCAGTCGGAAAAATTAAATTTCAATAAATATGATTTCCTTCCACAGTTGATTGTGTGATTTTATTAAAAATTGTATTTCTTTCTCCCATTGTTTAATGGTGTTTTCCATTTCCTGCGGCTTATTTCTGTTGAACTATCTAAATGATAGACCAGATTGTTTCTGCCAAAAAGGTTGTCTGAGTGAGTAATGCTGACCGGGATGTCGGCCTGGATAGCTCAGTTGGTAGAGCCTTGACCTTGTAAGTCAAAGATCCGTGGTTCGAGTCCCGGTCCAGGCATTATTTTCACTCAGTCGGAAAAATTAAATTTCAATAAATATGATTTCCTTCCACAGTTGATTGTGTGATTTTATTAAAAATTGTATTTCTTTCTCCCATTGTTTAATGGTGTTTTCCATTTCCTGCGGCTTATTTCTGTTGAACTGTCTAAATGATAGACCAGATTGTTTCTGCCAAAAAGGTTGTCTGAGTGAGTAATGCTGACCGGGATGTCGGCCTGGATAGCTCAGTTGGTAGAGCCTTGACCTTGTAAGTCAAAGATCCGTGGTTCGAGTCCCGGTCCAGGCATTATTTTCACTCAGTCGGAAAAATTAAATTTCAATAAATATGATTTCCTTCCACAGTTGATTGTGTGATTTTATTAAAAATTGTTAGATAATGTACATTTTTTTTTAAATGAATAACTTTAAATCAGATTTTATAATATTGTTCAAATTTCCTACAGAGACACATAAAGATTTTGCGATAGCTCTTTGTGGGGGTGTGATTTTTAAAAGGAACATGAGGCGCAACTTCAGATTTAATAAAAAAATTGTTGGGTATGCATTGGATAATGTTTGTTGGGTATCTATTTTTTGCCATTTTTCCAGTATAGAGCAAAATTGGACAGTTATTTATTTTTTTATTAACTATGTCCTTTATTTTAAATATGGAAATATTAAATTCATGCTTTTCACATCGTTATTTTATAACCAAATAAGAATATTTCTCTTCGGAAAGCTTAAAAATATAGCATTTAATCCATTGTTTATTTTTCAGAAACATAATATAGCTTTAAATATTTTTAAGGCTGCAGAAGTTAGTTAAACCGTATTCCAATTTGATGTCTTCCCCGTTTTTATTTTAAAATTTAAGTTTAAACAGAAAGTCAAAATCGTTATAAAAATGTATGAGTACTTGAAAAGGGTACTTAGAAAAGGTTGGCATATATAGGTAACTGGTGCTAGCGTTATACGTTGCACCGACAACCCTTATAAACTAAAACATGAATACGAGTAACACGTTTTTTTATAATAATCCAATATTTTAGAAGAACATCAGAATTTCCAGAACTTACTGCCCAAAATAAGGAAAGAAACCAAAGATAATGCGTTAAATGGTCCAGTAAATCAAAGAATCCAATATTTTAATTTATTCCGGTGTATTTTTAGCCCCGCTTTTATTTGACACCACTTTATTTATATAATTTTTTTTCCAAAATATAACTTCGATAAAAGAAGAAGCAGTTATCCTTAAAAAATAAGTAGTATGAAATAAAGGTACTTCGGAATAAATTAAAATGTTGGCATCTAAGAGCATACCTACCAATATTTTAATTTATTCCGGAGTACGTTTAGCCCCGCCTTTATTTCGCACCACTTTATATATAGAAAAATTTTCTCTAATATATACATAGCTACCAATATTTTAATTTATTCCGAAGTACTTTTAACCCCACCTTTTTTTCGCACCGCTTTATTATTAGAAAAATTTTCTTCAATATATAACTTCGATAAAATAAGAAAAAATTACTTTTAAAAAATAAGAGTTACGAAATAAAGGCGGGGCTATAAGTACTTCGGAATAAATTTAAATATTAGCAGGTATGTATGATTAAATATTCATTTCTGAACACGTTTTCCTAAATAACTACGATTTCCTATCCCTTTAAGTCAAAATAACCATAAACTCCATAAACAATTAAAAAGGGAGAAAAACAATGCGAAATAACAATAACTAGCTGGAACCCGTCGAATTCGACGATCACTTTATTGACCGTAATGTTTCAAAAATCGTCGCATCGTTATTTGAATGTATTTCAAGTTAACAATACTAATATAATTTACGACATTTCACTTACAAAAAAAAGAAAGTCGAAAAAATGCTTATAAATAGAAATACTATAAATGGCACCACTTTCTACAAAGTACTGTCAATGTGACGTCAAACTCACTCGAAATAAACAATTGCTATCTTTTATTTTCTATTTCGTTTAATACTAAGACTACATGTTAGCTGACCCGCCCGGCGTTCCCCGGGCCCATGGTAATAACCTTAAATGAACCTTAAATTTGTATGATTTTATATCTTTAACACGATTTTGTTTGAATTTCTAATTTTAAATAAAAGTATAGCGAAAAAATAATTAGCTGTAACGAAAAATTACTTTTAACCAAACGAAACTCTGCCTTGTGATCCCGGTGCCTTCGGCAGCGCATACGCCAGCCACTAATAACATAAAAAATTTCCCAAAAATTAACCTGGAACCGAACGAACCCGCCCGGTGTTGCTCAGGCCCATGATACCTTAAATTTGTGTGATTTTACATCTTTAACTCGATCTATTTTAAATAAAAGTAACACCAAAATAATAATAATAATAATAATAATAATAATAATCAGCTGTAACAAAGAAATTACCTTGAACCAAATAAAACTCTGCCTTGTGACCCCGGCGTCTTTAGCAGCGCATACACTCGCCGCTAATAACATAAAAAAAAAATTCCCAAGAATTAACCTGGAGCCGAACGAACCCGCCCGGCATGGCCCGAGCCCATAATAATAACATTAAATGAACCTTAAATTTGTATGATTTTATATCTTTAACTCGATTTTTTAAAATTTCTATTTTTAAATAAAAGTATTATGAAAAAAATAATCAGCTGTAACAAAAAAATTACCTTGAACCGAATGAAACTCTGCCTTGTGATCCCGGTGCCTGCGGTAGCGCATACGCGGGCCGCGAATAACATAAAAAAATTCCCTAAAATTAACCTGGAATCGAATGAACCTGCCCGGCAATGCCAGGGCTCATGATAATAACCATAAACGAACCTTAAATTTGATGATTTTACACCTTTAACGCGATTTTGTTTGAATTTCTATTTTTAAATAAAAGCATCAGGAAAAAAATAATCATCTGTAACAAAAAAAAAAAAAAAAAAAAAAAAAAAAACTCAAACAGAACAGAACTCGGGCTCGTGACCCTGGTGCCTGCAGTAGCGTATATGCGGGCAGCTAATAACATGAAAAAATTCTCAAAAACTAATCTTGAACTGAACGAACTTCTGACTCTCCTCCACCAGGGGGCGCAGTATGTTGTATACGAACATCACCAATCGCCTTGAATTTCCAAGACCTTTTAAATGCGGTGTCACATGGTGGTGTCAACTGCAAAATCTTTCAGTTGCACTTCCCACTGCCAGGGGGCACAGTGTGTTGTGTATGAACATCACCAATAGTCAGGAAACACCAAGACCTTTAAAATAAGGTGTAACAGGATAGGGCCTACTGCAAAATCACCTAGTTCCATTTTTCACCCCCAGGGGGCGAATTCTATTATATACAAACATTCCTAATCAACATGAAATTTGAAGACTTTTATCACCAATCGTCTTGAATTGCCTAGACCTTTCAAATAAGGTATCACATGATGGTGTCAACTGCAAAATCCGTTAGTTGCACTTTCCACCACCAGGGGGCACAGTGTGCTCTGTAAAAACATCACCAACGGTCAGGAAATACCAAGATCTTCAAATAAGGTATAACATGATAGGGCCTACTACAAAATCACCTAGTTCCATTTTTCACCACCAGTGGCATCCTATATTGTATGGAAACATTCCCAATCAACATAAATTTTTTAGACCTTTAACCCTTTGCGGCGCAAGACAATTCGGATCATTTAAATTATACTGCCACCGGAATTCATGAACTAAATTAAACTAAAAGAAATTTTAAATTTTAAGGTTAAAAAAAGGCTTTTTCTGATATGTTATAAACGTAAACTTTTGCTAAAAAAATTCCGGGATAAATTTTTGCAGCTAGATCTTAAATTTTGCGTCCTCGCAGCGAGGACAGCGCGAGTTAAGAGGTTAAAATGAGGTGCTATATGTGTGGGTTTAGAACGGATTTCCCTCTCAAACTAATCCCCCCCCTTCCTCCTTCCAAATCTACTTTCCCTCTTTCTTCCCCCTTTAAAATCGAAAATTCCAAAATCGCAGAAATTGTTTTTTTTTTTTTTTTTTTTTTTTGTTAGTATTCGAGTTTAGTCCCCCCATGTACAATTTCTTCACCATGAAGTAATTTGGAGCTGAGTTTAGCTCGCAAAAGCGTTTTTAACACCTGCCCCCCAGGCGGGGGGGACCGTTCTATTTTTTTTTTTTTTTTTTTTTTTTCTCTTTTGAAGACACATCTACAGACCAAGAACTTTTTTTAGACACCTCAAACGAATTTTTACACCTAGCCGTTCTCTCAATTTAGTGGAGACAGACAAAACACGTTTCAAATTAATATATAGATAATCGCTTTAGCATGGTTCGCGTGGCCACGCTTTTTATCAAGCACTCTCCCACCAATATTTTTATACAATATATTTCCATTTAAGTTTTAAGGCTTTTTCAATATCAAAATTTGCTAAATAATAATACTGGTGCAGAAAATTAAGAAAATTCAAACACTCTACGAACTATGTTTGATAATTCATAGAAATAATTTGAAAGGAAATAAGCATAACAGGAGATTAAAAAGTAAATTAAATTAAAATACTATTCAACAATTAAATGAGATATGTGGTTATCACCAGTAAGAACGCTCGCGGTAGAATGATTTGCTCGTTGATTACTTTCTTCTGCAAATAAAAATCAAGACAAGATGTTTCAGACATTTCTTATAGATTTTTATTCGCTAATACAGAAAAATACAGTAAAAAAGTTCCATCACGAATAGGTTTTTTTTTTTTTTTTCGAAACACGTATTTTTAGTAAATTTTTACGTGAAATCATGAAAAGCGATATCATAAATTTGATTATAAAAACATGCCGAATTTCTTATTTAAAAATAATATTCGTTGCAGTAAAACTGAAAAAAAGAAATATATGTATAATTGACAATAAAATGGACGTGCGGGGCAGTATAAAGGGTGAGAGTAAAAGCGCGTTAGGGGAGGGGGGATAAAAAAAGAGGAAAAGATTTTACAAGCAAAAATAGTGAACATAGAATATCACCATATATCATAAAGAAACTTTTTTGTTTTAATACGTTAAAAAATACATTTAGTTTAATGTAATAAAATAAGTTACTTTTTTTTTTATTGCAAACCACTAAAAAAAAAAGGGTACGCAACTGAAGTTTATTTTATTCAGCATTCTCGGAAACATAAAGCCTAAAAAAAATCATGCAGTTGAAAAAGTTTTTTTTTTTTTTTTTTTTTTTTTTTTTTTGGTGTTATCTTAGCATTCCCTCGATTCTGTGTTAAAAAACAGTGGTGAGTGCTGAGTTCCCAACATTTATAATGTATTCACGATCATTTTTAGCTCCGCCTTTTTTTCATACGAAAATTTTGAAAAATGTTTTTCTTCTTATTTAACTGTTGTCACATATTAAAGAGAAATAATCTACCAAATTTCTGCTGCGGAAAAGAAGGCGGAGCAAAAAATGCTTGTGAATAAATTATAAAAGTTGGGAACTCTGGGTGAGTTATTACCCTGGTCTTAAGGCTCTGCATATATGGCTTTCAGGAAGAAATGATTTATTATAAGTGTGGTTAAAATTTCAATTTTTGTCTAAAAATATGTTATAAATAATACTTTAAACGTAGTTTCCAAATTTTCTTACATTGTTTAGTACATACAAATATTTGTTTAACCTTCAGGAATATTTTTTTTGTGGGAAATATTTTATACCACATAATTTTTATTCCAAACTGCAAAAATTCACTCATAAATTTTCATAAAAGGGATTTACTTTTTAAGATAGCCAAACAAAAATACACTTACTTCTTATTCTTTTACCCTTGTTCGTAAATACGGATATATATATATATATACAGTAGAATCTGTATAATTCGAAGTTGAAGGGACCAGAGAAAAATACGAAATATCCAAAAATTCGAATTACATATACTATTTTGTCAAAAAGAAGAGATAAATTAAAAAATTAAAACTCTACGATCAAAGATTTAACACATAACTTTATATCTAAGAATACTTCTACATCCCCAACCCCCTTCAATTAAATCAATATTTTTTACGAGCTTAATTATTCAACACTTTTTAAAAAATAGTTAGATATTTTTGATTGCTTCTTTAAGTAATATCTTTGTGTCATAGCATATGACTTCAACCTATCAATTGATACAAAAATAAAATATTTTACATTAGACATGACTTTCAATAAAAAAAAAAAAAAAAAAAAAAAAAAAAAAACATTCGAAGTTCATGTATATGGACCATATCTTCTGATGCACTATGTAGGGGCTTGTTTTGTATTTCCCTATCTTTCTTTCGAATGACTGTTAAGAAAAATAATACACTATAGCTGAGAAAAATCTCGGGAACAAATTTTGCTGTAATATTTTAAAGGTAATCGTATAAAAAATTCGAATTATTCAAAATAGAATTCGAATTATCCATGATTTTTTAACATTATTTTAATACAAAATTCAAGGGACAGAGTAAAATATTCGAATTATCCAGAATTTCGAATTAAACAAGTTGGAATTATTCAAGTTTCACTGTATATATATATTAAAGAGAGTAATTACCTTGCCCTTGAAAAGGTTATCCGAAATAGTATTTTAAAAATAAATATTGTCAGTATATTCTTTAAGAAAGGGGGAAATTTTCATACATTAACCCTTAAATGCCGTGTTTTTCGGCAACATACCGAATTTTGTCTTCGAAAGTATTATTATAACAATATTGAAGCCAGTGATGCCAGATTGGGGATTTTGTCCCCATTTTGGGGATTTTTTAGGCTTCTGGGGACAATTTTGGGGACAAAATGTTTGTGGGGACTTTTTTGGGGAATTCTAACATTTTTGGGGACAAATCTGGGGAGTTCTTCAACTTTCTGTCAATGTTGGCAACGTAATGATTTATCCCTACGACTAGAGACTTTCGATAGGTTTATTGTTATTTGGGGATTTTTTTCAAAAATTGCCTTCATTTGGGGAAAAATTTGAGCTTAAATCATAGAAAAATCTGCTTAATATTTTTTTTTTTTTTGAAAAAAAATTTATTTTCCCTTTTTAGTAAAAATTAGGTTGGGGATTTTTTCGAAAAAAAAAACCCTGATTTGGGGAAATTTGAAGACCTGGTTGGGGAAATAATTTTCGACCATCTGGCATCACTGATTGAAGCTCTAATGCCTCATGTCATATTTGTCGATTAAAGACAAATTGCTATTTTTAGCTGTAAACTGTAGTTAAAATAAAGTATGATTTTTTAAAATATTTTTCCTGTGATTTATTTAAAAGAGGTAAGAAAAAACATTTTTTAAATTGATTTAAAAAATAATCTGGTGTGTTACTCACACGACTTTTTCTTACCCTAAAATTTAATTCTATAAATACAGGTTGGAGATTAAGAGGTAAAATAACGAGTATTGTTATGTAAACCTATGTTAAACAATTCAAATTAGGCTTCGGAAGAGTTTTTTATGATAATTAGTTCTGTGTGAGGGGGGCTACCACCCCCTCAAACCCTCGTTTCATTAATAATTTAAATCTGTAATTAAAATTAAAAGTTCACTTAAAATTATTCAGGCACGCAAATTCCTTAAAACTTATCAATCTTACAATTCATTTTTTTTTTTTTTTTTTTTTTTTTGTTAAAAATGAAAAAAATCGATAGCTTTATTTTAAATTATCTCAGATCGACGGTTCAACCAATCGTTTTAAAGGTATTGGCGAGCTCTTTTGAAAAATACCCATCATGAAAATTTACTCCCCTCGAAAGGGAACTTCCCCACAGGGGGGGAGGCGATGCTCCTACATACACATTTTTTTTTCCCAGTTGACTACCTCTGTTGCAAAAAATATATATACGTTTCATTTGGTTTAGTGCAGTCTATAGATGTTAAACTCTACTTATCTGCAATTTCCCCCATAGGCGTAATGTATTTGAATACTTTTGAGTGTCCCTGTACACGAACCATTTGCTTCATCTCAACGAAAAGCTTACTGTAGCATCCTTATATGATACACATTTAGAATACCGTGTTTGGAATTTCTGCTACTATTTGCTCTTGAGATATGCTGACAACAGACACACAGACACACAGACCATTCGCTAAAAACATGATTTTCGTATTCAGGGGACCTCAGAACATGTAAATATAACAAAAACTCACGTTCGAAAATTTGACTCTAAAACAATACTTTCTCGACCCATGGGTAAAAAAAAGTAATAATCAGTCATTTAAGCGTTAAAATTTATTGACGAAGTATGTCTTTAAATTTGTTTCAGAAAGCAAACCCCATAAAATTTTTAATAAACTCTGTTATTTCACTTACTTTAAAAACAAATACATATTTGATGATGTTTCTGTAGCTTCTCGTATTTCTGAAAATATAAACATGGTTATTCAACATCCAAATTTAAAATTAAAATATTGACTTTTTAGCAATTTTTTTCTTTTTTTCCAAACAAAGTAAACATTCTTTTTTGAAAATGTCAAAAGTTTAAAATCTACAACAGTTGTTTTGTTTTGCTTTAAACTTGCGAATTTTCTTTTCTTGAATTCTCATTTTTATAAAATGTAAACAGAAAAAAAAGGCATTTTAAACATTTGTAAACACATCTAGCAAAAAATTTATCTTATGAAACAAATGATTAAATAAAATAAAATATGTATTAATTAAAATGAGTTTGTTCAATATAGTAATTAAAATATATGATTATAATTATACGTCGTAGTTTCTATATTTATTTATTTTTCATAAAACTTTATTAAGAAAAATGCAAAGCTCACTTGAAAAATTGCAATTTTGTAAAAAAAAAAAAAAAAAAAAAAAAAAAATGCAGCTGATAAAATTTAAAAATAAAATTGTAATTTTACAAATTACAAAATAACATTGTAACTTTGTTTTGTAATTAAGGGTTTTTTTTTTTTTTTTTTTTTTTTTTTTTTTTTTTTTTTTTTTGGGGGGGGGGGGGGGTAAAATCTCTGCTTGTTAAATAAATGATCTGTTTCAACATTCAAGTTAGAAGCAATCACTTTTCTCATGTAAAGAGCCTGTTTCATTTCTAACTCATTAAAAATAAATTCGCGTTAAACACTGAGCTTCCTATAATGTTAAATTTTTATTTTAGTGTTTTTTTTATAAGTGATACTTCCTTCCTGTCATGTACAAGAATGCTCTTTCCACTTGGAGGTAAGAAGACGATTTTATTCTAAAACTTTATACATATTTAAATATTAATTATTTAGTTTAAATTAACACAGTTTGTTTATACTGAACACTGATTACCTGCTTATACTTTTATCTAATATATTAAAATCATGTCCAAATAATTATTTCTCCAAATGTAATAATAATTCATTACAAATCAAAAATCTACCACCCCCAATTTTCGCAGAAGATATTTTACCAGAAATTTTATGTAAACAATTTTCATATATTTTATCATGAAAGAGTGACAAATTTCTACTAAAAAGTATTGATGACAAATCTAATTTCCAAACTTCGAAGTTTGGAAGATATGAAATCAGAGTAGAATTAAATATAGAATAAAAGATATATAGTGTATCTTAATTACATGGTCCAATTTTTAAGATTGGGTAAAATATACATATTGACGTATATTTTGTATATCAACATGTGGTCGGAAATGCAAATCTTCCGCGAATCCGGGCGTACCCTCATTACATTGTACGAATAAAGCTGCTTGTTCTGTATAAAGTTAATTCACACAATGAAGAAAATCTTCACTTTTTATAATCACGTCTGATGTACACAATTACCAACTTTAGCAATTTTGGTTTGCTGGAAGCCAGTCACCCCCCCCCCCCCCAAAATACGCCACCCACCCCTCAACTCCACCTATTTTCGCCGAAAATTATCGTAGAAACATGCGGCTGGTACCTATCGATCCGTAATAACATCTAGTTTTTAATGGTGTAGTTAAATTTGGCTTTAGGGGTTATCTACATATTAAAACAGGCATAAACTTCATTTTTTTTGCAACGACGACCCCTATTCTTGACCTCATATTCAGATTTCTGTGATCAAGGCAGTTCGGAAAACTTACCTATTTATATACTTTAAATCAATTCTAAACAGTGTTACACGTGAAAATGTGTTAGGGGATCGTCTATACATTTAGAAAAAATAAATCGTGATCTACCACAATTTCACACCAGAAAAAAAATTCAAAAATGTTAGTAATAAAATAAAAAACGATTAAAATTCGCCGAACTTTCTGAGTTAGTTTATGAATTGAAAGATTTTTTTTTGGTTTATCTCTATATTAATTAATAGGCAAGCATAAAATTTGTAGTCCCTTTTTAATATATTAATTATGGGAGTAGAGGGTTGAAAATGGTATCATTCGGAAGGTATGGTTAAACGGATGGTGCGAATATAAATATTATTTTATTACGATGTCAAAAAGGTATTTAAAAATACATTTATTTTTATGCATTTTCCCCCATTTTTCCCTTTTATACACGTATTCCTTTACATTAAAAAATACCTAAAAGTAAAAAGTTGTTCTGGCAATTTCATAAAGCTCAAATAAAACCATAGACACAGTAATTTGTATAATGTAGCATCACTATACGCAAGCAAAGTGATGACGTCACTGTCTGTCCATGGAGCCATGAAAACGATTTTCTATGTTAATCGTCCATTGGACTTTTTGTAAAAAATTATTTAAAAATAACGGAAATTATCTGCCGATTTTATTTCCGATATTTGGGTATAGTTATATATAAGTTACTGTCTACATGTGTTTGATTGAGTTATTTTTTCTGTAAAATTGATAAAATTTTAATTTAAAATCACAAAACTCCAGAAAAAAAAATGGCAAACTTCCAGTTTCGAATGTAAACATAAACATTTCATTTCAAAGGGTGATATTTAAACAATAAATATTCAACTAATATACTAAATAAAAGGAAAATGGATTTCTTAATAACTGCTGCATGTATAAGTAGAAGACACGGAAAAAATTCCGATTTCCGTTTTTTGCTGAATTTACATGTTTGGAGCTTTCTTTACGTTTCAATTAACTGAAATTGGCTACTTATTTTTTTAAAAAGTGTCTTTATTGCTAGCTTTTGTGGGTAGAAAAAGCGAGTAGAAGACACATAAAAACTTTTGATTTCTGATTTTCGATGAATTTACACGTTTTGAGATTTCCTTGCATTTTAATTAAGTGAAATTGACTACCTATTTTTATTTTTTAAAAAGTGGATTTATTATTCTTTCCTCTGCATATATAAGTAGAAAATATAAGATTCAGAAAAGTTTTAGATTTTCGGTTTTCGATAAAGTTACACGTTTTGAAATTTCCCGAACTCAATTCGACCATTTTTGAAAAATAACTTTTTTTTTTTTTTTTTTTCAAACACTGTACTTTATGAACCAATCGAATTAATTTAACAGAATTTGATACTTGTTTGGACATGGTACCTATTAGCTTCTGGGCTGTATCACACAACAAGGGGCGTTTTCACGTTGCGATTTTCTCTCATTTCAGGAAAGGCTAACATCTACAGAGAGAAATAGTTACATTAAGTAAAACTCTGCTGATTCAGTTAGAGTGAATATCGGCATACAATTGCCGCAGCTGTGTTGCAATTGCATTCCGTTTAGGACAAGGCAACAACTTTGCTTTGCCTCGCTTTGCAAAAAAAAAAAAAAAAAAAAATGGTCGAGTTTCGACCACTGGGCGATACCAGTATTTATTAAACATTGAATAGTTAAATATTTGATACACGATAGCTTGAATCATATGAACCCTACAATGTTGAATTACAAAAATCTAGATACCAAGCTAAAAGAATAATAGTAATAATGATAATAATATCAATAGCGGTTAAAAAAAGAAAATAAAAAGTGCTTAATATTTAAGAAAAAGAATTGTCTACTTCTTGTTGGGTATATTTTTATTGTATACAGTAAGCCGCGCATGAAAGTGTTACTATAAAGTTTTACATTTAATTTTAGGCGTACAAACCAACAATAGATAATATACAAAAGTATAAATAACAAGATTTAAACTAAAATCTGAGAAAGAATATTTAACATTTTCGCGACTGCTGACGTAGTTTCACATCATTTGGAAATCTGTAACTCCTCCAGTGGGCGTTTCTTTCACAATTCGTGTTTTACGATATTTCTTAAGAATTTTCCTTATATTCATATTTATATAAACAAAGTAATATGAATACAAATACTTTCACTAGAAAGAGTATAATTATTATGTATATTCATATGAAAATAAATATGGATATAGAAAAAACAGTTTCCTATTGCCTAGAACGAAAATTCTCCGTTCGGCAGCCGTCTACTGTACTTGAATTCTTAATTTTAAATGTGTAAAATCTATATCTTTAAAAATAATAAGACATATTACATTGTTTAAAATAGTTTTTCCATAATAAATGCGAATTTTACGCCGTGATTAGAATAATCGAAAATAAAAAATATTGCGCTTTGTTTCAATAATATATTTAATGGAAAAAAAAATAGAACTTTCACTGTTTGATTTTGTATTAAAAAACATTAAATAAAAATTTAATATTATGTTACGTCATGCGATAAAATTTAAATAACACAAAGCTGCAAACGTGCAGTAAACAAATGCGAAAATGTCATAACAAAATAAAACAGAAAATTCTTTTGAAAAAATCTTATAAAAATTATAAAATGTTAATAATAATAATAATAATAATAATAATAATAATGCATATTCCTCTTTTAAACGATAATCCCCGCCTTACTGCGTTTCCTAAATTATGATATTTAACTTGAGGTGTACGAACCCTAAAATATTCAAGTAAAAATAAGAGGGACAACTGAATTAAATAGAATTTTAGCAGTGAGAAACTACGAAAAGTTATGTAACATTTAAGAAGAAAGACTTGACATTTCAGGATCGGGTATATTCATAGCTGCCAATATTTTATTTTTTTCCGAAGTACTTTTAGCCCCGCCTTTATTCCACAAATATTTCTTTATAGAAAAAGTTTCTTCAATACTTAATTTCGATAAAATAAGACAAAATACTTTTAAAAAATAAGTGGCACGAATTAGAGGCTGGGCTAAAATTACTCCGAAATAAATTCAAATATTGGCAGCTGTGTATATTCCTTTTGGCAAAGGAAGCCACGTCTTTACATAACTTTCTAAAACTTTACATTATAAAACAATTTTTTTTTTTTACATATTTGCAATGTAATCATTTAAATTTTGTCTTCAGCATTCTATGTATTAAATGCCATTTGACATTTATGCGTACCAGTGTTATACATAGAGTCAAATACGAATATGCGAACTAGTTTTTTAATATTGTTTCTGCAATATGGAGGAGCGGCTTTTTATTTTTATGGAATTCTTTTACAATCTCTCGTCTGCATTACGATAATTTTATAAAAATTAGCCAATTTGTATGATAAACGTCGAAATGTTGCTTAGAAAGCAATTAGAATAACAAAAATATAAATTAAAATTGTTTTTCGTCAAAATATATACAGATATTTACTCACAGAGGATACAAATTATAACAGGTGGCTGCCCCCTCACAGTAGTAAAAAAATGAAATATCACTGTAACTCATAAAATAATGTTAGGAACGAGCTATAAATTTGGAAACCCATGTTTTTGATGATGCCCGTTCTATTCATGCAAAAATTAACATAGGTCATTATTCATAATTTTTTCAAATATGAAATTATTAATAATTTTCATAATTCGAAAAATGTTTTTTTATCAAAAATATGCATGTAATATGTTTGGGTCACTTCATTTTATCGTATAGAAAAAACACAATTTGAATATCATAATTATTTTGGAAGATATGAATTAATGTTTGTCAAATTCATTTAACATTAGTATCCTCATATTTTGACAGCTTATAACTCTATGAAAAATTGAGCAAAATATATAAACTATACCCTTTTCCATGATGACTTGATCCAAAGAATTCAAATAAATTGTAAAAAATGGGGGTTAGCATTGAAAAAAATGAAGTTGATGCCAGTTTTAATATGTAGACGACCCCTTAAGCAAAATCTAACTATACCATTATAAACTAGACGTTATTACAAATCGATTGCTACCAATCACATGTTTCTACAACAACTTATGGCGAAATTAGGTAGGGGTGGCGTTTTTTTTTTTTTTTTTTTTTTGGGGGGGGGGGTGACTGTACAAAGATAATTCTCACAATGAAGAAAAATCTTCACTTTTTATAATCACGTCTGATGTACACAATTACCAACTTTAGCAATTTTGGGTTGCCGGGAGCCAAAAAAAAAAAAAAAATGCTAAAATTGGCAACATGTTAGTGAGAGACTAATGTTGTAAGATTAAGTAAACATAATGATGAAAATTCAAGGTTAGGTAAAATACATATAATGACGCATTTTTTGTGTAGCAACATGTGGTCGGCAGTGCAAACTTTTCGCGAATATACGACCCTACCGTATCGTTTATTTAATTTCTTTTTCTTATATATTTTTCCTTTATTATCTGAATGGTATTTATACTTTTTTTTTTCATGCACTGTCGATTTTGCATTTTTTTTTTTTTTCCTGCACTTTCGATTGTGCATTTTTTTTTTTTTTTTCATGCACTTTCGATTGTGCATTTTTTTTTTTTTTCATGGTGTTTTCTACGGATTTTTCATACCCTCTTTTTTTTTTTTTTTTTCCCCATTCTAAAGTGCTGTGCATTTCTTGTTTTTTTGCCTACATTTTACATTTTCGACAGATCACAGATATATATATATATATATCTGTGTAGAATGCATGTACACACACATAGACACTCAAAAGATATTAAATTAATAAATACATTAATACACTGTAACTTATAAATAATAAAAATATATTATACACATAATAGAATGTTTTACAGTGTACTTACTTAATTAAAAATGTAAACATAATATTATATGATAAATATTAAATAATATTAATTAAATATTTAATAATAATAGTAATAAATTATTAATATTAAATTAATAATATTAAATATTAAAAAAATAAATAAACCATAAATATGAACTATTAAAAATATATATAATTTAAAATATTATACACCCCCGCCCCCATAAAATATGAATTAACTTTTAGGTATAGATTTAATATATTCTAATAATTTTAATCTCAGTAAAACACTTTTTTCTCTCCATATCACACACACGCCCACCAGCGGCCGAGCGGTTCTGCGCTCAAAGCTGGTAGATGGGAGGTGCCGGGTTCGATCCCAGGTCGCGCTCATCGACCTAGCCGTTCGGAGTTTTCCGTGGTTTCCTCCGAAACTCGCGTAAATACGGGCTAGGACCCCTTAGAAAGACCCCCACGGAGGGCATTCCCCCTCTAGGCCTAGGACACATCAGGAGTCAATCGGCCTTAAATCCTACAACCAACCAACCATATCACACACACACACACACACACACACATATATATATGTGTGTATATATTCAAAATCTTATAATGCTGAAAATTTAATGTTGTCTTACATTTAAATAGTATAAATTTTATTAGAAATTTGGTGAGCAAATTAATTTATTTAAGTATTATAAAACTTCTATTATTATTATTTATTTATTTTATTTTATTTTATTTTATTTTATTATTATTTTTTCAGTATACTTCTGCAGAAATATATATACAAACATATATTTAATAGAATAAAGTGTTATAATGCTAATATTTTTTTAAATAAATTATTATGGGTTGTAATAAAAATCTAAAATTGCGTTATTCACTCATTCATTTTTATTTTATTTATTTATGACATATTGTATGAGTTTTAATTCTATTTTCAAGGTTTGTATCATCACATAGTCATTGTTGTTTTAAGTGCATTACGAATTTTTGTCATTTTATCATGATGTCAATTATTTTTATAAAAGTAAAGAAAAGTTTTTGTTGTCACTTAATAGAAAACTACAAAACACTAATAAAATTAATTTTAAAACAAATTGATTTCCCTTATACATTTATGTTATTTCAAAATTTTATCTTTTTATAAACCTGAAAGGGAAAAAAAAAAAAAAAAAGACTCTGATATTAAATAAATAATAATTAAAAAAAAAAATAATTTACTAGAGTGTGTTTTTCATTAATACCAACAGATGGCAGCGTTAACTCCCATATTTAGATTGAAATGAAGAATATTTGAGATGGAAGCTCAAGTCCGTACGCAAGCTCAGACAGCCATTTTCGTTCTTGCTGGAAAGTTGCACTCTCTCCCTAGACGCTTGTCAACTTGCCCGATTAGGTTGGCAGTTCTGTGAAAGTTATTTCGCTACTATTACCAAACATGACAACTGTCAAAAACAGCTGAAATAACTGGATACGTTCGATAACAGAATGTCAGCCGAGAGCGTTCATATACTATAGCATAATTTATATAATACAATATAATTAAAAAAACACCGGTGTCAGTACTAAATGTATAAGTTTAGTAATTTAATAATATTGTTAATATTTGAAGAGATATTGTTGTTAAGAAAGCGTTTTATGGATAATGTTACTTAATTATATGTATTCTTTTATGTAATACATTTATACATGAAAATCTTACATAATACATACATATACAGTGTTTTCGGGGTAAATTTGACAGTTTTATAGCATATATATACGAGTTATCTGAATTTATTATCAGCGTTCACACCATTTACTTCTCTTTGGTTCCAGATACAACTTAAAAGTCAAATGGGACTACAATGGAAGGGTGAACGTCACGAGAAAATTAGAAAAGTTTACTTGCATCATCATGCTTTGTGCCAAACAACTGAATCTTGCAATTAAGATACTTGAGCAGTGCTCCTTGAAACCAGTGAAAGTGATACGAAATAAACGGCAGCAACGCAACGGTGACTCATACATGCCAGCATACTAATTAATATTCCGTAGTCTAGCTAGCCACGCCTTCTTTTTCACACCAGCATCTTTTTAGAATATTTTTCTTCTTACTTGATCATAATTGCATTTGGAGACTATTATTTTTAAATTTTACTGGGCGAGACGAACAACACTAAAGAATATTAACACTTTCGCGGCCGCATGTTTTGTCTTTTTGACAGTAAGGTGTTATTCTCATAAGTTATAATTTTTCAGAACAAAATTTTCTGTATCCACATTTATATTACAAATGGATAAGCATTATAATTATACTCTCTGTAATCAATGTATTTGTATCCATAGTGATTGTACAAATATGAATATTGTGTTTAATTAAAAAAAACAAATACCATACAAATTGCAAAAGAAACGCCCACTGGTGGAGTTTCAGATTTTCAAATGACGTGAATCTACGTCAGCGTTCGCGAAAGTGTTAATTAGGATGTTGGCAAGTGTGGTGACTACGACGTCTGCTAGAAAAGCTTACAGATGACCAATTACAAGAGACTGTGCAGGAAGATCCAGGGAAGGGAATTCGATCTCTAGCGCCGAAACTGTGTGTCACATACTTGCCAACATCCTAATTAATATTCCGTAGTGTTTTCAGCCCCGCATTTTATACTGGAGTGAAAGAAAGGTGGAACTAGCAATACTGCGGAATATTAATTAGTATGTTGGCAAGCATGGCTGTCAGCCTATTAACCATGAAGCTTGCATTGAATAAGGAGCTTTGTTGTCACTACCACAAGAGGTGCAAAGTCTGACTCTTGACTGTAAGGTCCAACTCTGGAATGTAAAGACACAAAGCAACTGCCTCATCAAGGCAAACAACTTTATTTGTCCCTACGTCTGGTCCCACACCTGCCAACAATCTCATTAATAAGCGTAAAATTGGTAACGCACCTTTAAAAAACGTTTCTTTTTCCACACCCCTTTATATTCAAATTAATTTTTCCCGAATTTTGTTACGATAAATTTAAAAGAAAATTACTCTAAAAAATGACTGGTGGATACTAAATATTTTACACTTAATAATGAGATAGTTAGCAGGTATGTCGTCCCTAACTTCCCTTATTGCAATCAAGGGCGTGGTGGAGCAGCACATTAACGCACAAGCATAGCTGCCAAGTTTTTTAATTTATTCCGGAATGCTGTTATCCCCGCCCTTTTTTCATACCGTAATCTTTGTACAAAAATTTTCTTCAATGTATAATTACGATTAAATATGAAGAAAATAACTCTAAAAAGATTACGGTGTGAAAAGGGGGCGGGACTAGCAACATTCCTTATAAATTAAAAAACTTGGCAGCTATGCACAAGTCGTACTCTCCGCTTTTTTTTTTTTTTTTTTTTTTCAAGGACACTCTCGTGGATAAGAAATTTCTGCCTTTATTGCTGCCACTGTTTTTATGCTATAACTTCTATCCTACTTAATTGTGAGGCATTACCAAAAAAAAAAAAAAATCTGGTGTGAAACAACCACACGACTTCCATTACCCACTATTACGCATATTATATGCATTTTTGAGAGGTAATGCGATCAGAAAACATAAAAGTGAACTAAAGAGAAAATCGTTAGAGCCGCTTTTGAGATAACAACTTTTACAAAAAATCAATTATTGACCGGAAAACAATAATTACATACAAAAGGATATTTAAAAGTGAGTTAATATGGTGAGTTTGAAAAAAATCCGTACAGCTGTTTTTAAAGGAACGCCCTTGGGAGGCCTGAAATTGAGCTATTTATACAGGACGCCTATCAATTTTCCTGAACTAACCAACTATATCATTCGAAAGGACATCTAATAGAGTGTTTATATAACAAATTTGAAGAAAATCGTTAGAGCCGTTTTTGAGATACGGACTTACGGTCCCACTTCCGGTTTCCGATGTCCCACTTCCGGTTAAACTCAATATTGACAGGAAAACAATAATTACATACAAAAGCATATTTAAAAGTGAGTTAAAATGGTGAGTTTGAAAAAAATCCATACAACCATTTTTAAAGGAATGCTTTTGCGAGGCCTGAAATTGAGCTATTTATACAGGACGCCTATCAATTTTCCTGAACTAACCAACTATATCATTCGAAAGGACATCTAATAGAGTGTTTATATAGCAAGTTTGAAGAAAATCGTTAGAGCCGTTTTTGAGATACGGATTTACGGTCCCCCTTCCAGTTTTTCAATTTTCACCAAAATTTGGAAATTTCATCTGTACACCAAACGTATTTCAATTCTAAAGTTTCGTAGCTCTATCTTTATTAGTTTCTGAGCTATAATAGCCAGAAGATTCTCCACATACATACATACATACACACACACACACACATACATACACACTGACCAATTGCCAAAAACCGCTTTTTTGGACTCAGGGGACCTTAAAACGTGTAAATCAGGTGAAAACCCGATATCGAATTTTCAGACCGAATACAATACTTCCATTACCTACGGTAGTAGGGTAATGGAAGTAAAAATACCATACAGGTCTCTGTATAAAATTAGTGGCAGCAAAAAAGGTGGAAATTTCTTACCACCGAGAGTGTCCAGAAAAATAGGCGTAGAATACTGTCCGTGATTTAACATCACTGTCTGAAACACAACGACCCAGCTTATGGACAGAATTTAGGCAGCATTTATAACTTTTCCTAGCAGCGTCGTGAAATCTGCATTCTCCAGATTGAGGCAGTTGTAACCAGAAATCTTTTTTTTTTTTTTTTTTTTTTTTTTTTTTTTTTTTTTTGGGGGGGGGGGGGGGTTGATTCTGTTTTGTCGTATTCTCCTGATACTGTACCTCGCACATTTATAAACCTATCAATGTTTAATCTAATCATTTCCTTACTGAACCAAAAAGTAGTTTATTGCGTTCTTTGGACTGGATACAAATAAAAGTTGCAAAGAATCAATTTTTTTTTTTTTTTTTTTTTTTTTAAATGTAAAACAATTTACAATGTGTAATTCCTTGTAAATGTCATGTCATTACACAAAGTTAATTCCTTTTTCACCAATATTTTCCTTTGATAATAATTTACCTATTTAGTCACCATAAAACTAGCTAAATTTACGATAAAGGTTTTTTTGTATGGTCATAATAGCCCATAACCTTAACCTTTGAAATGGCTGACCCCACCTTTTGACAAAGAAGTGACCTAAACGATTCATATATTTAACGACTTTCATTATTATTACTGTTATTATTATTTAATTAAAAATATTGTTATTTTTTTTTTAAAGATAATTAATAACCAAAAAATATATTTAGATTTAGTCAAAAGTAAAAACATGGAAAAAAGTTTTGTATTCATAAACAAAAGCGCTTATCTTAAGCGTTATTAGCTACATATTGTTATCATATTCTACTATATTAGCAGGCTACGCCCCCTTCTCTGGTCACTATATTTAAATGAATTTTCAAAAGAATTGGATCAGTATATTTTACATCACATTATGAATAAAAACTAAAAAAAAAAAAAAAAAACTTTGAAAACCATACTTTGAAATGCTTTGAACCTCGCTTCGGGTACCCGTTGCCTATGGTAGTTACTTTTCCACCCGCAATGCATCTGGTTCGGTTTTCTATTGCCTGCAGAAATCTCTTTCCTGTGCATTTCAATACGGATATTTATCGACGACAGGTGGATCTGCCATTATTTACGAACTGCGATTTTAAAGATGACTGTATCTCAGCATCTATTAAATATTTTAGTTTTTGAACTATATATTTTATAGCCCCCGTTTTCACACTACATTACAATTGTATTCCGACCAATTTTGCAAAATAAAATAAAAAGTAGATTTTCTTTTAAAAGGAATTAAATACGTGAAAAACAAATAAATTTTAATCGGTTTAATCCTATCTACTATATACTACCATTTCTTTTCCAATAAATGCTATAAATAAAAAAAATAAAAAAAAATTCTTTTAAAGAAATTTATTAAAAATGAAAAATGAAAAATAAAAAATAAAAAGTTGTTACACTATAAAAAATATACATAAACATAACTGCTATAAATGCATTTATAAATTTAAAATTTAATATTCTTATTTTTTTCTACTGCATTACCGTTTTATTTTCATAAATATAAAAAATTAAAAAAATAAAAATGTCTTTGTCTTCAAATGAATGTATTAAATAAAAAAATAAATAGCGTAGTAATAGCCGTTGCTAAGATACGCAGACGATTATAGTAAAAGAATAAAACTATGAAAAATGATTCATAAGAGTCAATATTTAAAATTGAAAAAAAAAAAAAAAAAAAAAAAATTAAAAATTCAAATTCGAAATTCGAAAAATATCTCGAATAGGTGCACACCTATAGGATCTCAGGCACCTATCTATCAAATTTTGTAGCTCTGCGATCAGTTGTCTGAGCACCAGAACGCAGACAGACAGATAGATACGCAGAGAGATACTTTTCTTTATTTATATAGTAGTTTACGGAAAGCATAGCTATGAATACTCTCATTTTTACCGGAAGACTTCATACCGGGAAATTTCAAAACAAAATTTACTCTATTTAATTGCATTAATTAAGCTTACCCTGATACATTTTTACCATTCTCTTCAGCATAATAATTGATCTTGCGTAGTCTTGCTGTCCCGCCTTCTTTTTCACTTCGGTATATTTTAAGAGTATTTTTCTTCTTGTTGGCAAGTATGGTTTTTAATCTTCCTACGAATTTTCTAGTGCTATTCTTAAACCTGCGCGCTATTATTTTGTGTTTTAGCTCCAGATCCCTTTTTGCATTTTTGTTCTTTAACGTTTTTTCTTCCCCTTTGGTAATGAAATTAGTTGTCAGGACAATTTACCCCGTTCAATCTTCATCCTTATGCAGAGAAAAATGCATGATTTTTAACACAGGTGCTTCCGCCACTCAATTTTAGAGGTCGAAATTTAAACTTAACGCGTTAAAATTTGAAAATTTTATTATATTGTTTTAAAATTTTAATGGGTCAGATTTAAATATAGTAATGATAAATATGATTTAAATATGAGAAAGTTCGGTAGCTATAGGAAGGCCGAGAAATTTACAAACATTATTTTTATACTGACACAAAAACTAATAACTCTATTCATATAAGTATGTATCAATTTCAGTTTTATTCCGAGGAGATTTAATGCCAATATTTTCGAATGAAAATCTTTATCTTACTTTTAAAACAAAAACATAAAAAATAAAACAACGAAAATATACATTTTAAAAGTTAGCTATTTTTAATTAACGTGAAGAGTTTTCATATATTTAATAAACCGAAAAATGAGTATTTCATATAAAGACTGTTTTTGCGCAGCAATGGTTGATTCGATTCAGCCTTCATTTAAATAACAGACAGTTAACGAACCATTGTTTACTTTCAGATCAAAATGAACCAGATACATATTGAAAGATTTAAGTGTTTATATTCGCTAGCATTCAAAAATACGGTTCATTAATGCTTGTGGAAGCCGTCACTGTTGTACATTAAAATTTGAAAGCGGATTTTTATCTGGCAATAACACTCAAGTTAATGCAGGCATACCAGCTAACATCCTAATTAATATTCCATCTCCATAGTAGCTGTTAACACATTCGCGACTGCATGATTTTGAATTTTTGACAGTAAGGTATGCCTGTGGGCGTTATTCTCCCATGTTACAATATTTCAGAAATAAATTTTCTGTATTCTCATTTATATTAGAAATGGACATACATTATAATTATATTCTTTCTAATCAAAGTATTTGTATCCATAGTATATTTCACTGTTAAAATATGAATATTGGTTATATATTTAATAAATAAATAGCATACAAACTGTAAAAGAAACGCCTACTGGTGGAGTTTTTTCAAATGACATGAATCTACGTCAGCGGTCCCGAAAGTGTTTAATCCGCTTTTTTGTCTCACACCAGAAAATTTTTAATGTAATATCCTTCAAATGCAATGACGATTAAACAAGAGAAAACATTTTCTAAACAAATAATGGTGTGTAAAACAGACGGTGCTAACAATACTTCAGAATATTAAAGAAGTTGTAGACAGGTATGATGCAGGGTTTACAAAATAATTATAGTTAATTGTGATTTTTGTGAATATAGTTGCCAATATAGCACCTTTTGGCTACCAGAAAATTTATATATATTTATATTAGTTTACTATATCCGTGAAAAACATTACAGTTCACTGATTAAATAAAATAAATATTTCTATGAGATTTTTCCAGTAGCCGAAAAGAGCTAAGTTGGCAACTATTCTGTGAATTGTTCCAGTGATTTAGTATTTATTTCTGATATACATCCTTCTACGTAAAAAAAAAAAAAAAAAAAAAAAAAAAAAAAATCATACATAAAAGAGTTTTTTCTTTTTTATTTAAAAATGATATTTCTGTGAATATTTAAAGTTAAATAATGAAGTTTTATGCCAAAATATTTATCGCAATATCTGTTTATAAGTTATGCTATGGATACTTATTTCATACACAGTAAAAATATAGAATATCCTTCTTCTAATTCCATCTGCTTCCAGCGGCGAGAAAATAATAGCAATACAATTGTAATAAGACGAAAAAAAAAAAAAAATAATGAGATTAATGAATCCAGAAAATCTAATTTTAATACATTTTTAAAAAAACATTTAGGTTTTAGCTTTGAGTGTTGTTATACGGTTTTTATTGCACATTAATGCTCATTTAGAATGGGACAAAAGTAAATTCATAACCACTATAAATATTCGTATTTCAAGTAGGATTCGAACCCGGCATTTGGCAACCTAAACAGTTAAGGATAAACTTATTTAGTTAGTATTTCCATACAATCCATTTTCATAAATTTGTAAAATTAAAGAAAATATAAAGATTAAGAAGTAAATTATAAATTTAATAGTAAAAAGTAAATATTTAGAAAGCATATATATATATATATATATATATATTAATTACTTAAAATTAAGCTGTCAATCTTAACATTTTTATCAGTCAGTAAAATTATAGACAGGGGTAGTACTCTCCGCCAGGACACTCTCATAAATGAGAAATTTTAAAATTTCTTGCTATCACTATTTTTATAAAATAATCTCTACTTTGCATAATCATGGCACATTACTATAAATGTACTACAATGCATAAACATTATTTTAGGATCTACTAAATTTGTTGTAGTATTTCATTTCTATTTCATTTTCCTTTAAAAAAAAAGAAAAGAAAAGAAACTATATCTCAGTATAACCAGATGAGTAAATAAGAGAGGGGTATGACTTTGTTAATATAATTATTATATCAAAGACACGTGCAAAGGGAAATATTTCATTTCATCATTGGTAACTGACATGGCATTCTAACAATTCTAATATGTGAGAGCTATATATATATATATTTTTTTTTTTAACTTTTGTAAATTAAAGAATCTGAAAAATAACATGAGCCAAGATACTTTTATTTTAAACTTTAGTTCTGAGAAATTCCCCAAAAGTTGTACTTATTTATAGTGAAGCACGACGATTAAAGAACAATAATAGCAATATAAAAATATTAAAGCTAATGATATAAAATCATTCTTCAGGAAAAAAGTAAGTACGAGAGAATTCCTAATAATGTCCGACGCGTGAACTAATGAGAAATGTGTGAGCAGCGGGAAAAGGGAAAAAAAAATCGAAGGCGAATTGTGCCAAGAAACACAAAAAGTGCTGGAGATTAAGGGATCACTGAAGAAAAAAGGCAATTTTCAGTGATATAAAAATAAATAATTAACATCATAAAACTTATTCTTTAAAAAGTACTCCCACCAGTTAGGTTATACGCAATTATTTCTTATAACAAAAAAATAACTCTTCAATAAGCGAAATACTATTTTATTATTGTATTTTATTTGAAAACAACCTGAAATAAGGTTTGAATGAACTGAGAAAAGTAAAAGGTATAGAAAAGAACCATGATTACACACGCACCGCAACCTTAGACCATGATTGAGTACTTAAAGAACGATTTTTTCCTCATGTTATTGAGTGAAAATTGGTTTCAGACAGCATTTAGAGGGCCGGTAACAAATTGAATAAAATCAATAATGCTTGGGGTTATCGTTAAGTAAACGAAATTATCTGTAACTTATAGAAAAAAAATAACACTTTAGTAAGCGAAATACTATTTTATCCTTGTATTTTATTTGAAAACAACCTGAAATAAGGTTTGAATGAACTGAGAAAAGTAAAAGGTATAGAAAAGAAACATGATTACACACGCACCGCAACCTTAGACCATGATTGAGTATTTAAAGTACGATTTTTTCCTCATGTTATTGAGTGAAAATTGGTTTCAGACAGCATTTAGAGGGCCGGTAACAAATTGAATAAAATCAATAATGCTTGGTGTTATCGTTAAGTAAACGAAATTATCTGTAACTTATAGAGAAAAAATAACACTTTAGTAAGCGAAATACTATTTTATCCTTGTATTTTATTTGAAAACAACCTGAAATAAGGTTTGAATGAACTGAGAAAAGTAAAAGGTATAGAAAAGAAACATGATTACACACGCACCGCAACCTTAGACCATGATTGAGTATTTAAAGTACGATTTTTTCCTCATGTTATTGAGTGAAAATTGGTTTCAGACAGCATTTAGAGGGCCGGTAACAAATTGAATAAAATCAATAATGCTTGGGGTTATCGTTAAGTAAACGAAATTATCTGTAACTTTAGGATATGCTAATATAAACCTAATACAATATGTGAGTCGATGACATGTTGAGTAACGGAGATATAAGCATTTATTTTAAAACTCCAGGAAAAATCAGCACGTTTTTTTATTTATAATATACATGGTTTTAAACAAAAATTATTCCTACTTTTAGATAAATTGAAAATAAAATAAATAAATAAAATAGAGACGCGTTTTTTTTTTTTTTTTTTTTTTGCCTGTAGCCTAGAAAAAAAAAAAAAAGACATGATGACAGAAATTAAATTTCAATATAAAACTTCTGAAACTGCGGTAAAAAAACATCAGTTTTGAATTACGGTGCACCCCCCCCCTCCCGCACACACACACACAGCAGTTATCAGAATCTTCTGTGTTAGCGTTTTTGGACAAAATCTATAATATTAAAACCCAAAGCGTTTTCTGTAAGACAAAACTCGTACGATCTGGCCATGCGCCAGAAAATTTTGAAACAATTCGTAACGGGAATATTCCTTTCTCTTTATGCAGCGCAATACGAATACCGATGATAAAGATCGAGCAGACGACATTAATATTTCATATGTCTATTCTATGGCAGACGCCTAATTAAAGCTCAATCATAAAAATATTTCATACGATTAATTCATTGATTCATACTTTTATTAAAAACAATGCAATTCGCGAACACTTATCGGTTATATTTACTATGATCGGTGTATATTTTCGAAGAAAATTTCTTCATACAAGATGTGGCGCCATCTGTCGTCACGTAAATATATTATACTCATTAAAAGAAAAAGAAAAAATCTTTTTTAATTAATAAACTGTCAGAGTTTATTGTTCTTTAAAAGTTAACTTTTATCAGTTGAAAAATTTGTTTAGAAAAGATGGAGATAGATATTTAAAATCAAAGATTTATTATTATTATTATTATTATTTTTACGCTAATTATTATAATCTCTATCTCTGATACTTCATTTCGATACCATATTACCGTAAAAATAATTTTTAAAGAATGACATTAAAATAATGATATTTTATACGAATAAAAATTTACATAGTATAATTTATCATTAAAAATTTAATGAGCAAATTAATTTACTAAAGTATTAAATGTATTCTTATTTGTTTTTAACAGTAAACTTATGTTGAAATATACTATTTTGATTGAATAAAGTGTTATAATATTATTCCAGTAAAAACCAATTTTAACTTTATTCCGATTTGCAGTTTATTTTTAGAATACAATGAATTAATATTTTGGATTATATCCAAGTGGTTTTACAAATATGGGAAGGAAAAATGAGAATAAAAACTATTATTTTACACTTAAAATGCACTTATTGTCTTGGCAAATTAGATTTAATGATGTATTTTACAAGAGAATGAAATCTTTGTCTTTCATGTGTGCCTTTTATTAAAAAACTGTGACCTGTTATCGTTGATAGTAGGTTAATATAATTATAATCTGATAATAAATCTTCGTATTCATTCATTTTGCGTGAAAAGCAACGATTAAATTTCACAGTAAACATAAAACGAGTGCAGTTCTATAGATTATTAGTTGACTTGGTGTGACAGGAAGGAATTCTATTGTGGGATTAATTTACATGCTTGATGCTTTGAAAATATTATCACAAATATCGATACTATTTCATTAAGAAATATTGATTTTTTCGACAATTTATATAAATTCTGCCTTTCTTTTAATTTCTCCTAACATTCTTTTGGTCATATTTAGCGAAAAATTAGAAAAACCTTGAGATTTTATTTTTATTATATGGAGTATGCTTAAATTTTGTATACTCAAATTTCATTAAATTTATCCCTCTTCCCTCCAACCAAAAGATAATTGATTAAAGCGGGGGGTTTTAAACTGGGAAAGAGCAATGCGAAATATTAAATCAAGGGAAACTTTATGCCGTGAGAAGATTTTAGTTGCACATCATCCGTGAAAATTTGACGGGTATTAACTAATAACTTTTATAGTACGAAATTTCCACATTAAGAGGGGACAATCCCTAATCTCGCCGGCAGACTTCGCCCATGTTATTCTATGGGAAAATTTGTTGCTACAATTACACATTACCTAATGAATATTTTTAAATTCTATTTTCGCAGTCAGAAAATTCATAACCGTTAAATGAGTACTCATTTTTGAAAAATTCATTTTTTTTATTTTTACATTTTAATTTTGAGTTCAAAAATGCGATTTTTCACAACATGCATTTTTCTTATTTTCTAATCGCAAAATGAAATGCTAAAATTTTAAAAAATCAATTTTTGGAAAACAAGTACTAATTTTACGCTTATGAATTTTCTAAATGTGTAAACACAATTGAAAAATATTCATTAGGTAATGAGTAATTATGTAAACAAATTTTCCCATAGAATAACATGGGCGAAGGCTGCCGGCGAGATTAGGTATTGTCCGCTCTTAATATGCTCATTGAAATTATATTCCTTTTGATGTATTTACAGAATTCTAGATGAAGGAAACGCATTGAATAATAGAAGAAATCTATAACAAATTTGTTGAATCTGACCTAAAAGAAAAGAAAAAAAAAACTTGAAGATAACCCCCAAAAGAAAAACGTTAAATATATCAGGAACTATTGTTGGGATCTTCGTGCAAATTTGTATCTAGGCTATTTTGATGCTCCAGAATCATTTTCTGTTGTCAAATTAGTGAGTTAACATTCGAATTTTTGAAGGTGGACCCCTTTTTAATATTTATACGACCCCTTATGTCATTTTTTCTTACATCTACAAAAGTAGACATAAATTCCTGATGATTGGTGCCTACTGCATGTTTCTGAGATAATTAGGTAATGAGATACGCAAGTTTTTTTCTCATCTTTTCTTTTTTTTTCTTTCTTTCTTTTTTTTTTTTTTTGGTTGACCGACTGCACTTAATAGAAAGGCCTAAAGTGTTTTAGTTTTCAATTTATGAAATCAGCTCTATTAAACTTCATACACTCTAACATTAACAATATGTTAGTATAATTAATATCTTTATATATTTTAAGTAAGTTTGTATATACAATTTACATTCAGTTTCATTAAATTTCAATTTTCAGGTATATGAACAGATTTCATTTTACTTGAAAAGAAAAAATACATATAGCCTCATAACAAAAATAAATATGCAACATTTAGTTACAGATTATGTGGGAAAATATATTTTAAACATGAACTGGGGAAAATGATTATGGTAATAAAAAAAAAAAATAAAAAAAATAAAAAAATTGTCTAATAAATCAAAAAATAAGTAAATAAATAAAAAAGGAGATAAGTAATCGATAAGTACTCCCCCCAACTTTTTTTTTTTTTCGGTGGAAAGAGGGGGGTGCAGCTAAAAAAATTCTCATTACGTGATTTATACAAAATTATGACTTATCATGCCATATTAAATTTTTTTGGGAAAAAAATAAATAAATAAATAAACTTCTTCGATACTGTCCGTTTCGATAATGATTATTATTAATTTTCCTTTTTTTTTTTTTTCCTATCTAAGAAAAGAAAGAAACTGAAAAAACGATTTCGATGAAATTCTGATAAAAGCAGAATATAGCTTACTTCGGAGGACTATTATTCTTTTTTTTTATTATAACATCGCTTTCAAATTATTCAATCATATTTTCGATAAATGTCCAACTATCGTAAAACTGACGACAACGCTTTATCCGCAGATTGAGACTAATAGTCTTCCGTACAAAATAAAAATAAAAATAAAAATAAAAATAAATAAATAAATAAATAAATTCGAGATCTGATACTATTTTTGCTGATTCTTATGTAAAATGACCTCCTGAATCTGAATATTACTCCCAATTTGTCCAGTCACCCACCGTTTTCTAGATACACCATCCCCTCCCTCAATTTCTTTCCCTGTTCGATAATTTTATGACCATGAATTTGATTTGAAGAATGAAAAATAATTAATTTAAAACCTTAAAACAAAAATATATAAACTTTAAAAAATAACATTAATAGCAGATTAAAAAAATATAGGATATGTAATGCATAATTTCAGTGGCAAATCCCCCCCCCCCCAAAAAAAAATAAAATAAAATAAAATAAAATATAATATAATATAATAAAAATATAATAATAAATGAAAAATTCCCTTGTTGCAAATGTCTCTGTTTTAGAATTTCGAACTCTATTGTCCTCAGAAGATATTTAACGGTTAAAATAATCCTCCCCCCCCCCCTAAAAATAAAATTCATAGCCATAAAATCGCCGAAAAATGATAAAAATAGGGGGCCATTCCTAATAAACGGTGGGTAGTAAAGCAAAATGGGCATCATATTCAAATTCAGGAGGTCATTGTACATAAGAATATGCTGAAATGGTGTCAATGGCAATTTTCATTCCAAGCAGTGTTATTATTAATTTTATTCTCTTTTCCTTTTCTTTCAAAATTCTGGCAAAAGCAGAATTTACGGAGAAATATTAGACTACTAGTTTTTTTTTTTTTTTTTTTTAATAATTATTATAATATCGCTTTCAAATTATTCAATTATGTTTTTGATAAATTTTCGATTTCGATAAATGTCCCAACTATCATAAAACTGGTATCGTAAAAATCCGTAGATTGAGACTAATAGTCCTTCTGTCCTACAAAAAAAAAAAAAAAAGAACTTTCGAAACAATATACTGCATTCGGAATACAAATATCTTTAATATCTCATGAAGTATGATCATTTTTATGAAAAACGTTTTCACTGCGCATGTGCAAAAGATAGGAAAAAAAATATATATCACATAGGTTGAAAGCTAGATATATTGGGCAATTTTTGACAAAAGTTCATTTGCATAGAGTAAAAATTAAGCAAATTTTGGTTAAAAGAACGAGTTAGATTTTAGGTATTTTCCAAGAGTTGAAATTTCATAAGGGATTTTTCCCATGCTTCGTTATTAATTTGAAGATCTAATGACTTCAACCACTTTGCAAAAGGTCTTTTCTATGAAAAAAACATTATAATCTCACAATCTTCGTAAATAAATAATAATAAGAAAAAAAAACATGCTAGAGTTATAAACTTCTAAGGGTTTTTTCACAAAAAGTACTATGGGAGCGTGGTTGAAATAATTGGATCTTCAAATTAATTACGCGGCATGTGTAAAACCCCTTATGAAATTTAAACTCTTGGAAAACACCCAAAATCTAACTCGTTCTTTTCCCCACAATTTTCTTAATTTTTACTCTATTCAAATGCACTTTTGAAAAAAAAAAATTGCCCAATTGCCCAATGTTTCTAGCTTTCAACCTATGTAATAAAAATGTTTCTATCTTTCGCGCATGCATAGTAAAAAAAAAAAAAAAAATTAATAAAAATGCTTATATTTCATGAGATATTAAAGATAAATGTATTCTGATTGCAGAATATTGTTTCAATAGTTTATTTATATATTTATTTTCATATTACCTGAAAGTGGGAATAATTTTTGTTCAAAAATGTGTACACTATAAATAAAAAACATGCTGATTTTTATTTTTTTGAGTTCTAAAATAAATGCTTATATATCCGCTATTTAACATGCAATCGCCACACAAATTCATTTACAAATTGTACTGGGTCCATATTAACATATCCTAAAGTTACAAATAATTTCGCTCTGTTAACGATACAGAGTGATTACAAATATCAAGAAGTAATTATAAGGTATTACCGAAACTTGGCATGATTGTTCGTGTTAGGCACATATGCAAATGATTAGGAATGCAACGTGATTGCACATTGCATAATGCCACCAGAGGGTTTGCCACCAGCTTGCGTTTTAATATATAAGATACATATTTCATGATGTTTCATTAGCTTCTCGTATTTCTGAAAATATTAACATGGTCATTCAACATCCAAATTTGAAATAAAAATATTGATTTTTTAGCATTTTTTTTTCTTTTCCTTTTTTCTTTTTCAAAACAAAGTAAACATTCTTTTTTGAAAATGTCAAAAGTTTAAAATCTACAAGTATTGTTTTGTTTTGCTATTAAACTTGCGAATTTTCTTTTCTTGAATTCTCATTTTTATAAAATCGTAAACAGAAAAACAAGGCATTTTAAACATTTGTAAACACATCTAACAATTAAATTTATCTTATGTAATAAATGATTAAATAAAATAAAATATGCATTAATTAAAATGAGTTTGTTCAATATAATAATTAAAATATGTGATTATAATAATACGTCGTAGTTTCTATATTTATTTATTTTTCATAAAGCTTTATTAAGAAAAGTGTAAAGCTCACTTAAAAAATTGTAATTTTGTAAAAAAAAAAAAAAAATACGTGCAGCTGATAAAATTTTACAATAAAATTTTAATTTTACAAATTGCAAAATAACATTCTAACTTTTTTTTGTAATTTAGGAAAGAACAGATTTTTTTTTTTTTTAAGGGGGGTGTGTGTGTAAAATTTCTGCTTGTTGAATAAATGATCTATTTCAACATTCAAGTTGAAAGCAATCCCTTTTTTCACATAAATAACCTGTTTTTTTAACTCATTAAAAATAAATTCTTGTTAAACACTGAGCTTCCTACAATGTTAAATTTTTATGTTAGTGTTTTTTTTTATAAGTGATACTTCCTTCCAGCCATGTACAAGAATGCTCTTTCCACTTTGAGGAAAGAAGTCGATTTTATTCTAAAAATTTATACATATTTAAATATTAATTATTTAGTTTAAATTAACACAGTTTGTTTATACTTAACACCGATTACCTGCTTATACTTTTATCTAATATATTAAAATCGTGTCCAAATAATTATTTCTCCAATTGTAATAATAATTCATTACAAATCAAAAATCTACCACCCCCAATTTTCATGGAAGATATTTTACCAGAAATTTTATGTAAACAATTTTCATATATTTTATCATGAAAGAGTGACAAATTTCTACTAGGAAATAGTGATGATAAATCTAATTTCCAAACTTCAAAGTTTGTAAGCTATGAAATCAGAGTAGAATTAAATATAGAATAAAAGATATTGTATCTTGAATACATGGTCCAATTTTTAAGGTTGGGTTAAAAATATATAATGACGTATATTTTGTATAGCAACATGTTGTCGGAAATGCAAATCTCCAGTGAATCCGAGCCTACCCTGATTACATTGTTCAAATAAAGCTGCTAGTTCTGTATAAAGTTAATTCACACAATGAAGAAAATCTTCACTTTTTATAATCACGTCTGATGTACACAATTACCAACTTTAGCAATTTTGGTTTGCTGGAAGCCAAAAAAAATGCTAAAATTGACAACTATGTTAGTGAGAAACTAATGTTGTGAGATTAATTAATCATAATGATGAAAATTCAAGGATATAATGATGCATTTTTTGTGTAGCAATATGCAGTCGGAAGTGCAAATTTTTCGCGAATCCGAGCCTACCGTATCGTTATATTAATTTCTTTTTCTTATATATTTTTCCTTTATTCTCTGAGTGGTGTTTATACTTTTTTTTTTCTTTTTCATACACTTGCGATTGTGCATTTGTTTCTTTTCCATGCTGTTTCCTACGGATTTTTCATACCCTCTTTTTTTTTCTTTTACATTTTGAAGTGCTGTGCATTTCTTGTTTTTTTTTGCCTACATTTTACATTTTCGACCTCCTATTGGTATACAAAAAGTACTTCTTTACATGTGTTCTACGTACCTTAGACATTTGGCCCATGAATTCAAGGACACACTGTATATTTTAAGGAAAGTTATGTAAGGCCTGCCAGAATTTCTAACTCAAATGGTCTACTGGTCCACTTTCTTTACATGATTCTTCCACCACAAAATTCATGTAGATTTGTTGTTGTTGTTGTTATTCGTGTATTTTATAAAATGAAGCAGTGAATGCAGAGCTGCCAACCTAATCCGGTAAATTGTTAGTATCGCCGTTTTTCTACACCACTTAAGTTTTAAAGTAATTTTCTTCAAATATATTAGCGATGAATTAAGAAAAAAAACTCTAAGAAATGACTGCTGTAGAAAAAAGGGCGGTACTAAAAACTTGCAGGGTTAAATTGGCAGCTCTGTGAATGTTATTTAGTTGCAACGCAATTATAAAACATGACAACTGTTAAAAACAGCTGAAATAACTGGATACGTTCATGTATACAGGCTCAAATAATGACGTGAACGCTACTCTCAGCAAACTTTATATAAAACAATATAATTAAAACAATACCGGTGTCAGTACTTAATATATTTAAAGATTTTAATTTAATAATATTGTTAATATTTGCAGAGATATAGTTGTTAAGGAAGCGTTTTATAAATAATGTTAGTCAAATATTTAAGTAATCTTTTATGTAATACATTTATACTTGAAAATCTTACATAATATATACATATACAGTGTGCTCGCTGTAAATTTCACAGTTAGGTTTTATAGCATGTATATATGAGTTATCTGAATTTATTACCAGTGTTCACACATTTTACTTCTCTTTAGTTACAAATATAAATTAAAAGTCAAATGGGACTACAACGGAGGGGTGAACACCACGAGAAAGTTAGTAAAATTTACCTGCATCATCATGCTTTGTGCAAAACAACTGAATTTTTCAATTAAGATATTTGAGCAGTGCTCCTTGAAACGAGTGAAAGTGATACAAAATAAACGGCAGAAGCGCAACGGTGACTCACACTTGCCAGCATACTAATTAATATTCCGTAGTCTAGCTAGCCACGCCTTATTTTTCACACCAGCATCTTTTTAGAATATTTTTCTTATTACTTAATCGTAATTTCATTTGGAGACTATTATTTTTAAAATTTACTGGGCGAGACTAACAACACTAAGGAATATTAACATTTTCGCGACCGCATGTTTTTGTCTTTTTGACAGTAAGGTCCGCCTAAAGGTGTTATTCTCATAAGGTGTTATTCTCTAATCATTGGTTTAGTAAAGAAGCGAGTTAGAGATTCTTCGTCTACGCTTAACTTATCCGATGATGAGGATGAGCCACTGTCCGAAGCGTAGAATTAAAACATGCATTCCGCAAGAAGCAGCACGTTGTAAAGATGCTTGACATATGCGTGAAATGATTGAGGAAAGCATAAATGCCAACATCCTAATTAGGAAACGGGAAATTCTTAGAGAACGCCCCTTTTTCCACACCACTTTATTTTTAGAGTAATTATCTTCAAAAGTAGTCACGATTAAATAGCTATAAAGTTACTTTAAATAAAAGCTGGTGTAAAAAAAAAAAAAGGCTGGTACTAAAAGTCTTATTACTAAAGCCGATTATTAATGAGATTAATGTCAGGTTTAAGATAGGACACATCGAAAGAAATGCAGAATAACAAGTACTTAACTTTAACCAATGAACGTTGTACAGACTGCAATGTGTTTCTATTTTGTACAGTCAGAAAAAAAAAAAAGCCATATCCACCCCCATCTAATTTTGCCGTAAATTATCGTAGAATTATGCAACTGGCACCAATCGATTTGTAATAACGTCTAGTTTATAGTACTGCAGTTAGATTTTGCTTAGGGGGTCATCTAAATATTAAAACTGGCATCAACTTCATTTCCTTTTAATTGTAACCCCGTTTTTTGTAATTTATTTGAATTGTTTGCATCGAACCATTGCTGAAAATGGTATAGTTTATATATTTCGCTCAATTTTTCATAGAGTTGTAAGCTATCAAAGTATGGGGATGCTAATGTTAAATGAATATGACAAACATTAATTTATATCTTTCCAAATAATTATGGCATCTAAATTCTGTTTATTTTTTTAGTATATGGTATACTGATGTGACCCAAATATATTCCATGCATATATTTTGTAAAAAAAAAACATTTTTTGAATTATGAAAATTATTAATAAATTGATATTTGGAAAAATTATTATTTATGACCTGTATTAATTTTTGCACGAGTAGAACAAGAACTATCAAAAACATGGGTTTACAAATTCACAGCTCCTTCCTAACATTATTTTTTGAGTTACAGTGATATTTAATTTTTTACTGTTGTTAGGGGGTCATCACTTGTCATAATCTGTATCCTCTGTACTTAAATATCTGTATATAATTTGACGAAAAGCTATTTTAATTTACCTTTATGTTATTCTTAGTATTTCGATGTTTATTATACAAATTGGCTTAGTTTTGTAAAATTACCGCAATGCAGACGAGTGGTTGTGAAAGAATTATAAAAGAAAAACTCCGCCTCTGTATCACTAACCCAAGCAGCACCGAAACGTTCTCTGAACGTTCAAAAATTGTTCTGCAAACACGTTCTAAGAACGTTGACTTTGAACGTGTTATAGACGTCTATCTTTCCATCTTGAAGACGTACAATAGTACGGTTCAGAGAACGTTCAATGAACGTGTAACTGTCACCATCGGTGTTATAGAAGCGTTCTGAGAACGTTCTATGTACGTAGAAACGTATGTAATGTACTGTCTCAGAACGTTCTAAACGTTTTAGAATGTTTTCAAAGCGTTATACACATTTTCAGAACGTTCTAGAAAACGTACTGTAAATTTTCTAAAATAGTGTAGAAACGTTCTGAAAACGTTCTATACACACGTTCTCACAACGTTATATGAACAATTTTTGAATGTTCTTTGAACGTGCATTAAAAATGTATTTCATGTACTATAATAAAATGGAAGAACTCGCAACAATTGTTCCGGGTGGAAAGAAGACACGACAATTCGTCAGACGGACATAGTAGGCACGAGTGCTGCAAGTACAAGAGCTACGTTGCAGTTTTTTTTTTTTTTTTTTTTTTTTTTTTTTTTTTTTTCAGCACTCGTGCCTACTTTCTTCGGTTAATGAAGGGCTGTGTCTTTTCTCGACCCGGAACAATTGCTTCGAGTTCTTGAATTTCATAGTGTCTATTCAAAGTTTTGCACTTGTTATTTTATTTACTTTCTTTTTCTTTTTTTCCTTCCTTTTCTTATTTATCTTATTTATCTTTTTATTTATTTTTCCACAAATAATTGTCTGTATTATAAAATTTTACATACATGCATTGAAATATAGTGTAACAAAAGATCAAGTATTTTGAATATTCTGGATAAATATTTGAATCAAAAACAAATAAATAAATAAATTGAAGATTTGGAATACTTTGAAAATTTTTAAGATATATACTCCCTGTTAAATAATTATGATCCCCCCCCCTCCCCTAGATTTTGCATCATTATAATTTAACAATAGAATATAACCATATTTGGAAATTAATTTTAATAAGTTAAGCAAAAAAAAAAAAAAATTAAAAATATTTTTATGTCTAAATTTTGAAACTTACTATAAACTTTCAGCATTCAAACACGAAAATATTTTATTAAATTTTAAATTATCAATGAAATCTCAAATTAATGCCCAGATATGTTACATATTCTATTTTTAAACTATAATAATGCACAATCAATGGAAAACAAAAATTAAATATTAGTTAAAAGAAGTACACAAGTGTACAAAATCAAAACAATAAACTGTCTTCTCGTTTTCTTTTTAACCACATAATTTTTAAACAAATAAACATAGAAGTATAAAGTTTGGATAGCATGTTTTTTAAAACACCATGAATCGAATTTTATATAACTTTAGCATAAATAATAATTTTTAAACTAAAAATCAGTAAATTTTTCTCAAAAGTAAACTTTGAAAAAATGAAAAATTTCAGCAATTTTAGAAAAGAAAACTTAATGAAAAATGGTCATGAAGATGCATTACAGATTGGTTAAAAATGTACGCGCATCCATGCGTTAGATTAAAACCGTATATTTCTTCTTGTAGTCATTTTTTTTTTTTTTTTTGTTTCTTCTTTTTTCTTCATTTTTTCGCGTGTGAATATTTTTTTCAAAATTTTACATAGAAACATGGAAATCGGATAAGACGTTCATTATTAAATTATTTATCCACGTTTTTATTATTCTGGTGATGGTCACAGTTTATACAAATTAATATATAATATTTTTCAAAAATTCCGTTATTAAAGTAAAAGAAAAGTGAACACAGAAAGAAAAATCAGGATTTTGTTTTTAACATTTGAGGACAGGTGCGTCTTCACTTGTCTATGCATCATTAACACAATTTTTCATTAAGTTTTCTTAACTAAAATTATTGAAATTTTTCATTTTTTTCCAAAGCTTACTTTTGAGAAAAATTAATAATTATTGCTTTAAAATTATTGCTTATGCTAAAGTTATGTAAAATCCGATTAATGATATGATAACGAACGCGCCATCCAAATTTTATGTCCACGTGTGTATTTGTTTAAAAGTTATGCACAAAACAAGAAAATGGGAAAGCCGGTTTGTTCCTTTAATTTTGAACAGCGGTGTATATTAAATACGTTAAAAAAATAAAGAAAAATAAAATAAATTATTATTTTTTATTTATTTAAATAGATTCCGTGAAATTTACTTAACATTTTCATATTTCAAATCATGCGTATGCAAAATTTATTTAAATTATTGATTTTGAGTGTATAAATTTTACATACACCATGCAGTGAAATATAACAGTATAAAATGTGGTAAAACTTTTTGAAAAATAAATAAATAATTAATTAAAAGTTTATTCTGCAAACAAAACAAATAATAAAATAATAATAAATAAATAAAATAAAATGAATAAATAAATAAAATAAAATAAAATAAAAAAACTTCAAAATTTAAAAATTTAGAAATATTAAGAATCACCTTAGTAATTTTTTTTTCTTTTTTTTTTTAATACTTCTCCCTGCTTTTACATTTTTACAGTGTAATGTAAAATGTAAACATATATGCTCAAATGTATATAATATATCTCTAACGTGTATCAGTTACAATTCATTTTTGTCGAAAAGGAACGATAGTAGTGTAATTATTGAAATACGCGAGGATAAAAAATAATATTTAAAAATGAACAATATTTAAGCATATCGACTCAACTCAATGAACTAATAAGAAAAAATTACGAAATTTCCTGCTTACATTATTTTATGAAAAACTATATTTTTAAAAATTGCTCCTTCAATATTTCTAAGCGTCATTTTAAACATAGAAATACTTTAAAGATTATACAGAATATGAATTATTGTCATAAATTGCCTAAACATCATAAACATAAAAATATAATCAAAATTATATATATATATATATATATATATATATATAACAAAAAAATTATACCAAAATACATAAAAAGTCACCGCCAACATCGCGACAAATATTTAAAAGGCATCATGGAAATCCTATACTATAACTGTACTGCCTGCGGAAGTATGAAACTGGTTCTTCAGCCATGAATTTTATTTTGAAACCTTTCTTTGAATGATCTTAGTCTCACTATTACACTGTATTAATTTGGTACTAATAATAATTTGGCATCTGGTAAATTAAAATTTTAATCAGATGGGGAATTCGGTATAATATTTATGAGTTTCAAATTTTAAAAATAAATAAGAAAAGAAAAGGGCGAAATATTTGCATGGGTTTGCTAGTTTAGAATGCAACGTTGAATTGTAATAATAAAGTATCGAACGAAATAAATTTAGGAGTTAGCGTGAAATATGTAAAAAATTTTCAGAATTAATTTATAAATAATATATATATATATATATTTTATAAATTTTAATAAAGTAAATTTTGTAAGATTTCAATGCATACATATGCAAAATTTTTCAAAAAGGAAATGTAAGTGAACTTATCTTTATCCTGAAGCTGTAGCGTATCCGAAAGTTAAATTCAAATCTGAATGTAAATACAAAATACGATGAGTACGCAGGCAGCAGTCAGAAGCTTTGGACTTTGGATCGCACCCCTACAAATACCAACTTCCTGCGCAACTGCAGATGGTGCAACTGCTACACGCGGTGAAATTTTCTGTTAATTAAGCAATTTATTCAATAACACCCATTTCTAGTAAAGATTTTTCATACTGTTCAAAACTTAAACTTTTAAATATTGGTATATTGAGGCCATCATAAAACTCTCTTCTATATTGTCCTGTACAGGTCGATCCCGTAAATATTATTTGATAAAATAATCTATCAAAATTATTTTCCATGGCAAAGGTATAAGATTTTCATCTCAAACAATTATAACACTAAATATCCAAAAAAAAAAAAAAAAATCAATTTTATAGTATACAAAATATATATCGTAAGAAATATATATTTTACATAATGGAAAATGTAAAAAGTCGATAACTTTGTTTTAAATTATCACAGATTTAGGGTTCCCCTTTTCGTTTTAAAAGTATAGACGACCTTTCTCGCAAGAATATTGAAAATTTTAATACAATAGCGAAAGCAATGAGCTGTACAAATCGCCCATACTTTTTTTTAAATTAAATATTACTAATATAAATTTATATATATATCTATATATACATATGTATATATACACATATTTAATTTTCTATAGAAAAGTTAAAAACAAGGCTCACTTATGTACATTTATACGAAATTTTGTCCTATTCTGCCATATTATAAATTCTGAAAATAATGATATGACAGCGCCACCTAGTGAACGTTTTTATTAATAAATATAATCGCCACCAGTTTAGGTTACAGTCCAAGTAAACCAAGTTTGAATAAATTATGTTTATTAGTTCGTGAGATGCAACATCCATTAAATTTAAAAATTTATTAATTTAACCATAAAAATTTAATCTACACAGGTTCTTATAATTAATATTTTTATATATGTAACTTTGTACATTTTTCACCAAAAGATGCCGAAAAACAGATATCTGGAAAATTGTAGAAAGTAATAGCAGCACCATCGTTCGGTGAATATATACCGAAATTGAAGCAGCACATTTTGCCATTATATATATATCTCACATACAAGGTTCGATAAGTATTCGTATTATAGAAGATGACGTATAGCCTTCCCGTAAGCTGAAACGAAACGTAGCAGTGTCACCTGTCATTTGATATGTATCCGAAGTCAATCAGTAAAATTTACGTAATATCTATTTCACGTACCAATTTTAGAGCATATATAAATCATAGAACATGAGCTTTTGCGATCTCTTCAATGAAATTAAATTGCAGCATATCAGTGCTTCCACGTGTCAGATAAGCAAGCAAACTGGTTCAGCAAAGTTTTATATGATATTAATTTCACATACCAATTTTAGTGTATTTATAATTATTTATATTACAAAAACTGAATTATTGCCATTGCGTTAAAGGGATTAAATTGCAGGAGAGCAGCGCCACCAGTTGGTCAATATACGCACACGAATTAAATCAGCGTAGTTTTACATAATATCTGTTTCACATATTAAGTTTGGTGCATTTGTGCACTGTAAAAGCTGAGATATATTCTTCCTCATAAAAGGGGGAATTTACAGGATAGAAGGGACCCCTATCTGGTGATATATTCCAAAGGCTAATTAGCACCAAAGCTGATATTAATGTCAATACAAAATTAAATATTCCTGATATTTAGCAAATTAGTTTAAAGTCTAACTAAACATGAAGTTTGGTTAAATTCCGTCCATTGGTTTGTGAGATACAGAGTCCACAAAACTTTGATAACACACACACAAAAAGATAGATAGACTGGCATTTTCAAAGAATGGTCGAAATGTGTTCTGGACATCTCCTGAGTGTATAAACCTATGGAAAACCGGAGATCAAAAATTCCCAATTATCCAACACATTTTTCTTGATATATACAAAATAAATAAATAAATAATTAAAATAAATTACTTTTTCGTAACTTAATTTATTAACATTTTAAGAAGCAAATAATAATGAATATATGCAAAAGTAATCTGGAGTAATGTGTTTGACAGAATTCAACAATATAAAACTTAAATAAAATTATAAATAATTATAATGATTATAACATATAATTAAAGTTTAAAATTTTGTAATTTTTTTCCACCTCATCTATATTACATTTCAATGATTATTCTATACTGGCAAGCTAACAAAATCTGAAACTGAAAATAAGGAAAAAAAAAAAAAAAAAAAAAAATTGTCATATCTGTTATAATCACACTGTGACAGAACGTTTTACGACGGTGATACACTTGTACGTTTTTCATAGAACTGGAACTGTGCGTTTTATAGATGGTACAAAGCAAACCTTTTCAGAACGTTCTAAGTAATACTTTTTTGAACATCTAATCAAACGTTTTCTTGACACGAAACACGGTGTTTGAACGACTGTAACCGTTAATAGACGTTCTCAGAACGTTCCCGTGCTACTTGGGAATACACTATTAAAAAAAAAAAAAAAAAAAAACTAGTTTGTTTATTTGTATTTGACTCTATATTTGACGCTGGTATGTATAAATCACAATAGCATTTACTACATCGATTAATGTAGACAAAACTTAAATGATTTAATTGCAAATATGCAGAATTATATTTTCTATAATATACTATTTTAGAAAAATGTATAAAGGCGTGGCTTACATTACAAGATAGGAACATATCCGATCCTGATATGTTAAGTCTTTCTTCTTAATATCTTTTTCTAGTTTTTCACTGCTAAAATTATGTTTTAACCCTGTTGTCCTTTTTTCGCTTTTTAATATTCTAGAGTACGTACACCTCAAGTTAAATGTCATGTTTTAGAAAACACGGTATAGCGAGATTTACTGTTTGAAACAGCAATATGCATATTTATTAATATTTAATATAAGATTTTTTACCATGAATTTTCTGTTTAAAATTTGTTGTGACATATTTGCATTTGTTTACTGTACCGTTTATAAGGTTTACGTTATTTAAAATTTATCGCATGATGTACCATAATAAAATATTAAATTTCTATTAAATGTTTTTTATTACAGAATCAAATGTAGAAAACTGTTTTTTTTTTTTTCTTTTTTTTTTTTTAAGTTTATGAAACGTATTATTGAAACATAGCACAATAGTATTTATTTTCAATTAATCCTAATCACGCACTAAAAGTCACAGTTATTATGGAATAAAAATTTAAAACAAAAGAATATGTCTTAATACTTTCAAATATAAAGATATTGATCTTACAGCCTCCTGAAGTTTCCTTTAAAAGACTTTAATCGTCTAAATTTAATAATTCAAAATAAAATTAATTAATCTAAAGGCTTTTAAAGTTGAAACGTGACGATTTCAAAATACAGTAGAACCTCGATCCATCGTCTTTCATGGAGTGGCTGAAAAAAAAAAAAAAAAAAAAAAAAAAAAAAACGATGAAAGTGGGGAAAATGATGAATGCGGGTTAAATTTAAAACACGAATAAAACAATGTTTATGAATTAATACACGTAATGTATACAGTATACTACAAATAAAACTAATTTGTTACTCCCCAAACTGTCAAAGAAATAAATCAAAGTTGTAGAAAATTAAGTGCTATTTATTTTTAAAAATCAGTAATTTTGTGTTGAAGTTTTTGTTCGTTTTATAAATGAAACGAGAATTTTCCAGATTTACAATATTTTCTGGGCCTTTCCTGTAATTTCATGTGCATATATATAAAAAAAAAAAAAAAAAAAAAAAAAAGAGAGAGAGAGAGAGAGATGTGCATTTCCAAATGCCGTAATTACGTCAAACACACTTGACACTGTCGTAGGAATGTGGAAAAATGTAGTAGCTGACCATACTGGATGTATCCTCTTTACATAAAGTATTATCAGTTATTCTCCAATCAACAACACACGATTCGTATTCAGTAATTCTTAGACACATGTTATAATATCTGCACAACCTCTTTTCTTTACCTAAAACAGCATAAGGTTGAGTAGTTGAGGTGGGTTGAGTTTTACATCACACTATTGCTACAATATAGGCAAATGGCGACAGTCTGGAACTCACCTCTGAGGATAGTCCAGAGACATGCCATCACAATTTTGATCCTCCGTGGTGGAGGAAAAAGAGTTATTTTAAGATAAATGAAGTAATTCCAATTTTAATGCCATATGGGGTCGCTTAATTGTCAATTTCTTTCATTTCGGTCAGAAGAAAAATTTTACATCGATGAATGCGAGAAAATGAGTTTTTTAAGAACGATACATGCGTGCTCCTCTAACATTATTTAAATACAGTTTGCGCAGGGACCATAGAAATAAAACGATCAATGCGGGAAAACGAAGGATGCGGGGGCGATAGATCGGGGTTTCATTGTATATGAAAATTGACATTGGTGTTTTGAACATTTTTGTGTGGAAGATTTTAAAAACATTATTTTAATGAATAATTAATGGTGAGCGGAACCTGAGCTTAAGAGAGTGCGGATCCAGCTATATAGCAACACTGATATCATCTGACTACAACCGGAATAGAAAACATTTTAATTTATTCTGGAGTATTTTTAGCCCACTGTTATTCTATATCTTCTTTTTTTTCTTCTTTTTTTTTTTTTTTTTTAAGAGCAACTTATCTTACTTTAACATAGCTTTTTACTTTTTTTTTTCTTTACACATGTGACCTTCAGCATTATTGTTTAAATGAGGAGTCGCCTTTCGCAAAACAAATTTCAAATAAACATAAAATAATATATATTTGAGAAAATCCAAACAGATTTTTCCTACTAAGAAAACTATTCTACACTGTAAAACATGCGTAATAGGGCACTTATACACCAGTTCAAATCGCTATATACTGGTAGGTAGGTTGGGTTTAATATCGCGTTAGTACTGTGCTATGGGTAATTGGCGTCGGTCTGGGAAGCACCCCTAGGGATGGTCCGAAGACATGCAATCATAATTTTCATTGTTCACGGAGGCGATGGCTCCCCTGCTTCGGTCCCTATAGCAGTGCTGCCAGATTCAGGGAAATTTTCATTTAACACCCACCACTAAATTTTAATTGGAACGGCTTTGTAATTGCTTCGAAACATTTTTCGCAGAAATAGTCGAAGTAATTAGTTAACCGTTACAAGTTAAATTTAACGGTGGATATTGAATAAAAATTTCTGTCAAATCTGGCAGCACTGCCCCATAGTTTATTTTTCAGATTTTCTTTTTCTTTTTTTCTTTTATTTTTTTTTCAAAATTCATACATTAGCTACAGTACGCTTACTTACTATTCACATTAAGCTTTGATATCGAAGCTATGTTGCTGTTTTTCAATTCTGAGAAATTTACAAAATATATTTGTGTCAATATATTACAAAGGTAGAAAAATAATCATATAACAGCAACAAAACTTCTTTAATCAATAAATTTGTATACATAATCATATGAAATGCTTATATATGAATATAGTATTTATATTTAATGAACTACATAAACACAAAACATAAACAAGAAAGAAAAATCATGCAGTACGCGTTGATTAGTAACACTTTCCAACTGTACGCAATTGTATCGAATTACTTTTAATATTCTTTGCCTACTTTATCACACAACAGACAGAACGACTGAAAAACATGCAGATAGACAAATTGATTTTAAAATTACTCTTAGGCAATTTGGAAAGTTTTAAAAAGGCTTAACGCAAAAGAAAACACAGCCGTTAGATTATAATTACAGCTTTTAATCTCTCTGATAATTTTAGTGTAGCCCTGTAAATCTGAAAATTAATCATATCATGTTCTATACAAAACAATACTTTAGAATATTAAAAATGCATGTCAACGTTTCTATGATTTTTATTTTATAAAGATTTTTAAATATAACTTTTAAAAATTCTGTACTAAAACGTAATACATTGTTTATTTTTGTTGTTGTTATTGTTGTTGTTGTCCTTGTAAACAAACTAGTTGTTCAGGACCTATTAATGGCATTTTAAATAGGGAACATTCCATAGTTAACTTGAGTGTATCATTTTTTAAAAATTCTCAAAATATTCACGGATGATAGGAGCCGGAGACAAACAGATAGAAAGGTAGACAATCGGCCAAACAGATGCACAAATTGAAATCATATTCCCACTAAAATTATAAGAAAGTTTTAAAACGCTCATGTAACCAAAAGTGCAATTCCAGCAAATGTTTTTTAATAGCTCTTAATGTAACTGATCATTTTTGTGTGGCCTTGTAAATCTAATGCTAACCATACTATATTACATAGAAGGCACTCTTTTGTGCATACGAATAATATATTTCAATTGCATTAAGCTTTGTAGAAAATAAAATTATTAAAATTTGGTTTATAAATCTAACTCTCATACAACACAATGCTTTGGAATACTTTCAAGTGCCCCTGTACACAAACCATTTAGAAATGTGCTCTATTTTACATAGGATACATCCGATAGGGAATTGAAAAACATATTAAAATTTCATTGACGGTTCTATACATTAATGGTATTAAAATATGGTTTATAGAAACTCCTCCCTTAGAACACAATGCTTTCGAATGCTTTTGGGTGTCCCTGTACAAAATCCAGAAGAGGTATTCACTCCATTTTCAATAGGAAACATCCGATAGTCAACTTGAATAAAATATATCGGTTTAAAGAAATTCCATAAATATTTATGGGAATTAGAGCGCAGTAAAACAGATAGAGAGACAGACAGACGGACAAAAAAACAGTTAGACAGATACAGAGATTGAAATTATATTCACACTAAAAAATGATAGAAAGTTTCAAAAACGCGTAAAGTAAACGAAAGTACAATTCTAGCAATATTTTATTAATAGCTCTTAATATAACTGAATATTTTTGTGTCACCCTGTAAATCTAATTATAACCATGCTATGTTCTGTGCAAAGCATTCTTTTGTGCATATAAATAACATGTTTCAATTTCCTAAAACTTCGTGGAAAGTAAAGATATTAAAATTTGATTTATAGAAATATCTCTTACAGAACGCAATGCTTTGGAATACTTTTAAGTGTCCCTGTACATAAATCAGTAGTGGTATTTACTCCATTTTATACAAAAAACTTCCAATAGGGAATGTGAATAACATATTTCAATTTAATTGAGATACGTCCACAGTAAAGGTAAGAAAATATGGTTTATCGAAATACCTCTCATAGAACATAGTGCTTTGAAATACATTCGGGTGTACCTGTACACAAACCAGTAGAGGTACAAACTCCATTTTCAGTAGGGAACATCCGATCGTAAACTCAAATAACATATATCAGTTTCAAGAAATTCCATAAATATTTTGCCACCCTGTAAAACTAATGCTATTCTGTGCAAAGCATTCTTTTGTGCATATAAATAACATATTTCAATTTCCTAAAACTTCGTGGAAAGTATAGTTATTAAAATTTGATTTATAGAAATATCTCTCATAGAACGCAATGCTTTGGAATACTTTTGAGTATCCCTGTACATAAACCGATATTGGTAATTCCTCCATTTTGTACAGGAAACATCCAATAGTGAACTTGAATAACATATTTCAATTTCATTAAAATATGTCTACACTAAAGGTATGAAAATATGGTTTATAGAAATACCTCTCATAGAACATAATGCTTTGAAATACTTTCGGGCGTCCCTGTACACAAACCAGAAGAGGTACAAAGTCCATTTTCAATAGGGAACGTCCGATAGTGAACTTGAATAACATATTTCAATTTCATTAAGATATGTCTGGAGTAAAGGTATGAAAATATGGTTTATAGAAATACCTCTCATAGAACACAATGCTTTGAAATATTTTCGGGTATCCCTGTACACAAACTAGTAGAGGTATAAACTCCATTTTCAATAGGGAACGTCCGATAGTGAACTTGAATAACATATATCTGCTTCAAGAAATTCCATAAATATTTACGGGAATTACAGAGCGGACAGACAGACAGACAGACAAACCGAAGTCATAAATACTTTTCAACCTTGTTGGAAAGTGTTAAAAATGTTAGAAAGTGTTAAAAACGCTTAGCGTAAACGAAAGTACATATCTAGCAATTTTTTTATTAATAGCTCTTAATTTAACTGGATATTTTTGTGCAACCTTGTAAATATAGCATGCAAAGCATCTATGCAAAGCATTCTTTTGTGCATATAAATAACATATTTAAATTTCCTAAAATTTCGTGGAAACTAAAGTTATTAAAATTTTATTTATAGAAATATCTCTCATAGAACGCAATGCTTTGGAATACTTTTGCGTGTCCCTGTGCATAACCCGATGGTGGTATTCCCTCCATTTTATACAGGAAACAACCAATAGTGAACTTGAATAACATATTTCAATTTCATTAAGATATGTCTACAGTGAAGGTATTAAAATATGATTTTTAGAATACCTCTCATAGAACACAATGCTTTGAAATACTTTCGGGTGTCCCTGTACACAAACCAGTAGAGGTACAAACTCTATTTTCAATAGGGAACGTCCGATAGTGAACTTGAATAACATATTTCAATTTCATTAAGATATGTCTACACTAAAGGTATGAAAATATGGTTTATAGAAATACCTCTCATAGAACACAATGCTTTGAAATACTTTCGGGTGTCCCTGTACACAAACCAGTAGAGGTACAAACTCCATTTTCAATAGGGAACGTCCGATAGTGAACTTGAATAACATATTTAAATTTCATGAAGATTTGTCTACAGTAAAGGTATAAAAATATGATTTATAGAAATTCATCTCCCCATATAGCAAAAAGTTTTCCATAGGAACTCCGGCGGAGAAATTAACAAACCTCCGACGGAGTTCCAGTTTTTCCCACATTCCTCCTACGGTGATCCTTGGGTATTTCAAATGTCCGCAGTAGCGGCCTCCGCGGGAGAGCCTCCGTGTATCTGGAACGGAGCGCAGTCGGAAGACAGGAGGAAAAATGGAATGGGAACTTTCAAATACTACGGAACTTGTTTTCCTTTTCCTGTGTAGTAGTCTGTGATTCATAATAATAGTCTTTGCCATTTAGTTTATATAATTATGTAGATCGAATTTATAAAACAGAATTAGGAGTAGAAGTTATATCATTGGAATAATACGGCCACTTCAATTTTAAACTAATATTGTAACTATGTTTAAGTTAAAATTGGGGGGGGGGGGGGGGGAGAGTAGAATATCTCGGAATATTTTGTGCTATGTTTTCTTTTTAAGTTTTTATGTACATTTTTATTATTAATAAGTTCGTGACCTTATATCCAAAAAAGTTCATTTTTATTTAAAAATGCAAAGGGAAAAAAGAAGCAACTAAATAAATAAAATGAGAATATAAATAAAAGAATTTTTAAAAAAGTCGAATTAAATATCTCAAAAATCTTTGTAAAAATTATATTCACTTAAACATAGGGAAGAGAATAGCATCAGGCGTATCAAATATTAATAATATAAAATAAAAATAAAAAATGTAATAATAACAATATGGCAGTAACGTTTGTGAAAATAGCTATATTACTCTACATCGATGTTTCTCAAAGCTTTTGTTCTTCATGCACAAAGCATCAATGATTGAGATTCCCATAGCACAGAGAAGAGAATAATCTTCCCATGAACTCCCCCCCCCCCCACACACACACATCTCATTAAATATAGTTTCAGCCTTTCCTTGTTTTTCTATTCATCTTTTTTTTTTTTTTTTTTTTTTGTCTATTTTCAATTACAACAAACTTACTTTAAAGCAATGATTTTGGTAAAAAACTAAATAAGAAACAGAGGAAAGAATTTCTTTTTTAATAGGGAGTCCGTTTCCAAAATTTCTGGGAGGGGGGGCTAACCCCCTACAATGTCAGCGCCACAGTTTCAATTCCTTACGATAGTTTTGTAGCGAAATTAATAATTTAAATTATATGCATTTATATAAAAATATCAAAAATTTCAATTTTTGGTTTTTCACGTTTTCAGATGTTTTGAACTTGAATTGATCATTATAAAAAAATGTTCATCAGTCTGTGATAAATATTTTCTTTTAGCTCTAGCTCAAAATCTGATACACAGATTTTTTTATGAATTTTCAAGGTGACCATAATTAAACTGATAATTCGCAATTATCAATCTACAATTCCATTGCGAGAATGGCACCAACTTTGTGGAAAGATTAAATAAAACAAAAAACAAAGGATTCCGAAAAAAAAAAAAAAAAAAAAAAAAAAAAAAAAAACTTACCGCTGTGGCAGTATGTGACACCCTTTTTCTAGGCTTCCGTCCTTTTTTATTATTTAAAATTAATAATTGTGCAAATCATACAGTATTGCTTTTGTCTACAATTCTTATTTTAAAATTGGAGACTTTGCACTAATTTGTCACAAAATTTGCATTTTTTAAAACTGTCTTTGCGCATCCTAGTAGAGACATTTGCAACTTTTTTTAATTTTTCGCAGAATTCTTTGGATCTTTATTAATCTTCGCATAAAATTTACCGCCATTCCCGCAATTAGATTGGGCTACAGAACATTATGAGCACTGTGAGTTTAACTATGGCCATCATGTATACTCAAATGTGTATTGAAATAAATTAGTGCTTATCAACTTTTGGTGCAAATCGCTGAACATGTGGCGGTGTTTGTTGTACTGCAATTTTCCCTTTGTTTAGGAAGGCTATATCTCAGCTTCTATTAAGCATAATTGCATAAAGCCTGATTTGTGAAACCGGCATTATGTATACATATATTTTCAATTTGGATATATATCGGCTGACAGGTGGCGGCACTATGATTCCAATCCATGTACGGTAAGGCTATATATCAACTTCTAGAGCGTATAAAAAACAGAAAAATCTTTATATTTATAATGATGTTGAATAATACATTCCTTTTTTTTTTATATATATATATATATATATTTATGTTTCTGACAATTTTATAAATATGCTGCTTTAAATTAAATAATAATAATAATAATAATAATAATGTAGCTACACAATAACACAGTTATGAACAAAATGACAAATGCAGCTAAATACAATTTTTACTTATTATTTTTATTTTTATTATTATTATTTCTCATCAAAATACCGACGATTTGATATAATTTTTAAACATGAATAAAATAAATTAATAATATTTATAAAAAAAATTAATATTTCCCATACTTTTTGAAAAGATAAATGAATTTATAATAAATTAATAAAATATAAATTTAAAGAAATTAAAAAAAAATATATATATATATATATTGGTTCACATGGAATTTAATATTCAAAAATATTTTCCATAAGGTTTATTTTTAGATACTAATTATTATTATTATTATTTTTTAGAAAATATATGCTCTTAAAGTCCTTCACTAAAATCCTTAAACAAAAGCATTAATTTATCTGGAAACACTAACTTGAGTTTTTTTTTTTTTCACTACATAAAGTATGTTTGAACACAAATTATAATTATTTCAGACATTAAGTAAGTTTTAGGTATTAAAATAATTTCCATTATTATATCATTACCCGTCCGTCTGTGATGGCCTAGCGCTCAATTTTTACACATGTACTGTCCAACATCGCTTTCTGTGGAATATTGGCACGCAGCCAAAAAAGACGAGTCTAAATGGAGCGATCTAGTAGGGAGGAGGAACTAATAGCGGAGGGGTTTTTCTTGACGCGTTTTTCGTTCTCCTTCATTTCCACGTGATAGTGACTGCGCTTCATACTCTTTCTTTTTAAAGTATTATTTTCGTTCTAGAATTTGTGAATTCGACTTGCGTTTGAAAAAAATTGTTTTTAAATTAGATAGAATGGCTGGAACATCTAAGTCTAAAGGATTTCGAAGTAATTCGAAAGAAATTATTTATAATGTTATTAAAGTGTGTGATGAAGAAGCACGTTTAGGGAGAGTAAAAATTCCTATAACCCAGTCTTCGAAACGCGCGAGCATGCTTACAGGAATTTCTTTATCAAGTGTGTATAACATTAGAAAACAAGCAAACGATGAGGAAAATCCTGAATTCTGCTCTCCACAAAAAAAGCAGAAAAGAGAATCTACATCTCATTTGAAAATCGATTCCTTTGATATTGATGTGATAAGAAGAACAGTGCGGGATTTTTATATAACAGAGAAAAAAGTTCCAACAATATCGAAACTGCTTCCCGTGATCAAAGAAAAAATAAATTTTGCTTGGGGAAGAGAAACTTTGAGAAAAATTCTCCACGAGATCGGATTTAGTTGGAAGAAAACTCAGAATAAAAGAAAAATTCTTATGGAAAGATCCGACATAGTTTTATTAAGAACAAAATTCTTAAGGAGCATCAAGCAATATAGAGATGAGAAAAAGCCTATCGTTTACATAGATGAGACATGGGTGGACAGCAATCTCACATTTGGAAAATGTTGGCAGTCTTCCGAAATTTTTGGAGTTGTAGAAACAGGAAATGCATCTCGCCGTGTTATTGTTTTATGTGCAGGTGGAGAAATGGGTTTTTTACCCAATACCAATTTAATTTATAAAGCGAATGCTTCAACGGGAGATTATCACGGGCAAATGAATTCTGCGATTTTTGAGAAATGGGCCCGAGAGAAATTAATCCCAAATCTCCCTCCTAAATCAGTTCTAATCATTGATAATGCTCCTTATCACTCTATACAATTGAACAAGCCTCCCAATTCATCCCAGAGGAAAGAAGAGATAATGGATTGGCTTGCAAAAAATAATATTTCTTTTTGTTCTTCTAGCAGAAAAATCGAACTACTAGATATTGTAAAACGAAACTCACCAGCAGTTAAAACATATAAATTTGATTCTTTGATGGAAGAGCATGGACATTCGGTTTTGCGCCTCCCACCATATCATTGTGATTTGAATGCTATTGAATATGCATGGGCCGAGTTAAAAAATTATGTGCGAAATCACAATGCTACTGGAGATCTAGCGATGTCCAATTTATTAAAAATTTCCGAAGAAGCCATCAGCAGTATATCAGAAAAGAACTGGCAAAATTACTGCAAACACGTACTTAATTTAGAAAAAGAATATTGGGATAAAGACGGAATTATCGAAGAATTATGTGATCCTATTTGTTTCTCTGTTAATTCCGATACAGAAACGGAAAGTGACTCGGAATATTCCTCTAATGAATAATTAACATATAAATAAGAATAAAAGATGTAAGTTGTTACATTAATTTTCAAATTAAATTTGTATTTATTTATTTTCCAAATTCTAATATATGTTTTTCTATACAAGGAATATAAATATTTCCGTGTCATTTCTTTTTCTTTTTTTTATTCACATCATATTTTTATTTATATATTTTGAAATCTTTACTTTTCATTTGTTCATTAATTTAGTTGCTTTTAATTGTTACAAATTGAAAATGTATTTATTTATTTTAATGATTAAACGCATTTATTTTTTAATTGCGTAAAATCAAAAGATTCCAAATTATACTAGGAAATGTTTTTATACTTTTTAATTTAAATTATCTCAGATTAGAATGGAGAGAGACAGAATTTACATATTTTGATGATTCATATGTATGTGTTTCTTAATTTAATTGCATATGTATATTACAAACTGAATATGATTGATTCATGTTTTTTATATGAATAAAATATATATACTTAATCTTTCATTAAAATAATTAAACGAATATTAAATTTTATTTAATAAAATAAATATTTAATTATTTTTAAAAAATGCACAAAATCAAAAGAATAATAAATTTTTGAAAACTAATTATATCGAAAATGAACAAATTATTCTTGAATATCTGCATCTGAATGATTCAGTGGCAAGCATCAGCTTGAACCCCTTCCAACAAATCGACTCGTCGGTTTCCGCCTGTAAACCGGAAGTTTACCTTTCCACCTAATCGGTGGTTAGACAGTATTTCCAAATTTATTTTTCCTTGTTAGTTCAAATTACTAAATACTGGTCTACATGATATTTCAGAAAATGACTTTGTCTCTTAAATTATGATATTTATATGTTTTAGTTTCGAGCTCTAAATGTCTTCAAAAAATTAAAAATGACATCGTAATTCTTTAATTCAAATTTTCTAACCATGTGTTTATTTAATGATTTATACTACTCATTTCTCGTGACGTGGTTGAATTCTATATATTTAATTTATTATTGTTATTTTCCCTGACATATTAAATTTCCGCAGATTATACAGATTGAATCGATGAATGAATCTTCCAAACCGTGCAAATCCTGAATAAATTTCAGTTTCTTTATCTCAATACATTGTTGCATTTGTGATGTAATTTATTCCGTTAAATTATTCTTTATCATTATTTTATTAAGTTTAAATGCACACATGAATACCATGAATAAAATTGTAGTTTGTTTATTCCAATGCATAGTTTTAGCTATTACATCATTTTTAACGTTAGTTCCGGGAAACTCGGGCTTTTGTTATAAACGAGATTAAACCTACACCGTTTTTTTTCAGACTATCTAGTATGTGCCATATACTATTAGTCTCTACAGTACCGTTTAAAAGGTAAAATACAAAAACTTTTGATAATTTTGCGGGCTGAAGCGCTAGACCTGAAGCAGTTACGACCTTGATTTGAAGCAGCTTTAACAGAAAATATTATTGTTAATAATAATTAAACAGAAAATAAAAATGAAAATAAAAAGTAATTTTCATAGCTTCGTTATGGATTACACAATGCTATATTATGACAGGTTTGACGCTTCCAAAAATGTTTATTATGCATTAAACATGCAAATAATTTTTAATATATTCTCTTTTACTCCCCCCCCCCCCCCAATAATAATAATAATAAATAAATAAATAAATAGGAAAAGTGCATATATATGTGCATGTGATATATAGATTTATTTATTTATTTATTTTTTCATGAAAGAGTGATTTTAAATGTTTTTATTTTGCTTCAATTTATTTGCCTTAACTATATAAGTTTATTTATTTATTTATTTATTTATTTTTAATCTATCAAAAACTTTTTAAGATGTATTAAATAAGAAAACTTGTGTACAATCAATATTCAAACTAAAAACATCTTCACACAATATAAAACTATTTAATACTACCCGCTTTGAAAGGAATGCTTTTCCCATCAATGTAGTGGCACGTGTTTGCACCTGAGAAAGAAATGCCTCGTTTTTCTTCTGTGGAATTTTTTATCCCCATCTTTGTTTAAAACTCTTTCAGTTTCATCAGTATGAAATTTTTATCTACCTCAGAATCCTAGAAAAACGGGCGAGGTTTTACTTCCATCGAAAGTACACAGCGATTTCTTTTTCTATTCATGCGCTTGTGATTTCACCACGCCTTAAGATTAGCGGAAGAATGGATTATTGTCTGGTCAAGTTTTACCGCATAGAGGGTGTGCAATATATTTTCCACGAAATGCCTAGTGCTATGACCAGAAAGAATACTTCTGCTTTCGAAACAATAAATATTATAAGAATTCAAATTCACATAGGATTTATGCAGTGCCATAAAGCAGTTATTATATTGTCTATAATAATGATAATTAAAACTCGATGCATTTTATTTTGCTTATTTTAAGATAGGAGACATGCAGGGTTTCTAACAAATTCATTTTATAAATTTATTTTTTGCTCATTTTTTTTTTTTTTTTTTTTTTTTTTTTTTTTTTTTTTTTACAAAAATTAACAATTAACTAAAGTGTAAAAAACGATTAAATCGCTGTGTTTAACAGAATATTATATATATATAATTCTTTATATAAATAAAGTGTGTTTTATGTTTTGCATGTAATGCTTTGAATATATATATACACATATAGCAGCTAATACAAAGGGAATATGCAATTTAAAATATGTAAATACTCCTTCGATATTCAATCTTAACAAGAAAGAAACTAACTTTAAATTTCTGAAAAACGAATAAAAAAGCAGTAAAACAAAAAGGATTTCATAAATATAATATAATTATGTAGCTGAGTCTTATTTCTGATTCTGACTGCCGCTCGTTGCGTAATTGTAAACACAACACACGCACATGTATATGTATATACGCATATGTATATAATTTTAAATCATAGTAAAATTTCAGATAAGAATAACATAATTAATGCCAATTTCATCCATATATATATATATATATATATATATATATTTATTTATTTATTTCTTGAATCATCTCCAATCTTCTGTTAAATTTACCTTTTTTCTTCTTTTTTATAGTGAAATTTGCAAAACAACGCGTTAAAAATTAAGTACATTTTAAACATTTTTTCTTTTCTTTTTTACATTTATGAATTATAAATTGTCTTTATTTTCTGTTTTTTTAACTCTCTAGAAAACAATTCATTTAAACATAAAATTAATATTTTAGATGTTTAAATAATTTGTTTAAATTTTGAATACTTGAAATTCAACACTAATTTAAATTTTTTAAAGTAAAATTTAATTAAAGCATTTTCATGCATAAATAATACATATACATGTATCACTGTATGAATAAATCTATCTTCTTAAACTGATAACAGTTCTTTTTTTTTTTTTTAAGTCATTATATAAGAATAGCTCTTTTAATCTAAGTATTTTTAACTATTTATTTTTTCAAAGCTTGATAAATGCAATGGAAAACAACATTTTATAATAATTTTTAATTACTATTTCAGACAATATTTTTTCAACTTACGATATTTTCTTGCAAAACATTTTTTTTCCGTTATTTATTTATATTTTTTTATGTAAACATATAAATATCAAGATATAGTCAAATACAATAAAGAAAATAGTTTTGTAAACGTTTTAAAGTAATCGCGTGAGAAGCACTTTTTCTTAAATTATTAATCCAATTTTAAGAATCTTTTTTTTTTCCTTCAATGAATATGCAAGCTTGATAAGTTTTTTTTTTTTTTTTTTCTTTTAAATAAATGGTGTACTAAAATAGTAAAAATTATTAAAAAATTAGTAAAAATTAATAGCATTTCTTCTGGGTCGATATAATAACCTAAAGGAGCGATATATATACTGTTTTTCGGCACAAAACAATTGTTATTAGCAAGGTTTTTATTTATTTTTTTATCTTATATTTTCTTACAAACACTTTTTTTTATCTTTTCCTTTTTTTTTTTTTTAAATTAAAATGATCTAGAGGTTCTGCTTTTGTATTTAGTCTGTAGCATGTACGCAAGCAAAACAAAATGGTTGAAACACGTGCGGTCACCGTCTCGAAATTTCTCGCAGTGTTCGTGATTACGCATGCGCCTAGCAAATACACCTGCCCAAGACACAGCACTCCAATCGGGTTTCTCCATTGGAAATTCTAGGGAAGAAAATCCCTTGTAAGTGTTTCCGAAGGCCTTCCCTAGGGAAAAAGTCCCACGGAGCTTTATCCCGAGAACTACCTCTGTACTTTTATCCTTAGGAATGTAACATTAGGTTTTCCCTCGGATTTCCCATACTTTTCCGTTTTCTTCCGGGAAGAATCTCGGATATATAGGGATATCCCAGGGAGTGATGAAGGAAGATCGTTGCTATATGGGTCATAGAACACAATGCTTTGAAATACTTTCGGGTGTCCCTGTACACAAACCTGTAGTGGTATAAACTCCATTCATAATAGGGAACGTCCGATAGTAAACTTGAATAACATATTTCAATTTCATTAAGGTATGTCTACAGTAAAGGTATGAAAATATGATTTGTAGAAATACCTCTCATAGAACACAATGCTTTGAAATACTTTCGGGTGTCCCTGTACACAAACCAGTAGAGGTATAAACACCATTTTCAATAGGGACCGTCCGATAGTGAACTTGAATATCATATATCAGTTTCAAGAAATTCCATAAATATTTATGGGAGTTAGAGCGCGGACAGACAGACAGGCAGACGGACAGACAGACAGACAGACAGACAAACCGAAGTCATAAACACTTTTCAACCTTGTTGGAAAGTGTTAAAAAGAAGAAGAAAATATGTCATAAAATATTATAAATCAAGCAAAATAAATATGCATACTTCACAACCTAACCCTGAAGATTGTTAGTTCTCGCCCATTTGTGTACACAACTTAACCAATTGTGCTCGGCATATTTTTCGTAAGATACGCCTTTTCGCGTTCCTTTAAAACGTCACACGTATAGTTTCCAAATTACTCCTTTTTGGCTACCGAAAAATTGTAATAATTTGTTTTATTTTACTTTATCTTTAAATAAATTAAATCTTTCTGTTAAAATTTTCCGGTAACCGAAAGGTAGCCTATAGTTACACGTTTTAGAAAAATAACATTTCATTCGCAGAGGAACACCTTAAGGTGTGGCTCGATTTTTTAATGTCCCCTCAGAAGGGACATACGAGCGAAAAGGGTTAATTTTTAGAGTAATTAACTTCAAATATATTTACGATTGAATAAGAAGAAAAATGTTCTGAAAAAAGACAGATGTGAAAAAAATGGACGGAAAGGGGCGGGAATAGTAATGTTCCGGTTTAGATTGGCAAGAATGTACATACATAGATAGCGCAATGCCAGAAAATGTTTTTTATTTTTCACGAACCGGATCAAATGGTACTTTTTTTCTGAATAATCTATGTATATAATATAATGCTGCTTTAAATAACTTTTAAATGAAAAGTTTTATTACATAAAGTAATTTTCTTGCACTCTAAAACTTACTAATCACACATAATACGAAACCCCGCCCTTTTCCGGGGTTTACTCAGCCTCATCATCTTTTTTTTTTTTTTTTTTTTTTTTTTTTAAAGCTGTACTGTAACAATCTTTTGTTAACTTAGAAGGTATTTATATAGAGGATTACATTTTAAATGTATGATTGGTTATAAAATTCTACTTTTATATATTTATTTGTGCTCATGCGATTAATTGTTTTCTTATGTTTACGAGGAAATCTTATCATTTTAACATTGCTAATTTATAAAATTGATATCTTTTGTTCTCAATATATATATATATATATATTTTGAGAAATAAATATATATAAATACACACACACGAAGCGACCAAAAAAAAAAAAAAAACCGCACTCAGAAAAAATGATTTATACCTTTTTTATTTGTAATAACTTTAAAATTATTGGTTGAAACAAATAAAACTGTAATATTTCCATAATACCAAAGGGAAGAAATGATACCTATGTATACATTTTCGATTTAATAATTCGCTTTATTACACTCTACGAAATACTTTATAGAAATATACAAAATAGTAGTTTCTTTTTAAACATACTGCAATGACCATACATTCTGTATTCTGTTATGACTTATTATATGAAATAAACAGTCATATTTTAATATATGAAACAAAACTATTTATTTGTTAGATCTAAGCAATTTTTTAATAAAAATATGTAATCTGCATTAGGTTAATTCCACCTTTATATGGAATTACTGCTTTAATGCACAGTGGTATAGTATTACTTGATATAACCTTAAAAAATTTCTCTGTGCTAAATATTGTAAATAATTTTTCTAGTTCTTGCAAAGCTGTAGGGTGCAAATTTCGAATCCTCCTCTCTCTCCCCACGACTTTTTATGACTAAGCATTTTCGAGCGAATAGAGATTAGGATTGTTTCCAAGTCTAATAAAGAAGAAATTCTACGATATTTTTTGTGGTATTGTACTTAGAGTGAAAAAGATAATATTACATACAGAATTATAGGTGCTCATGGGAATGGATAGGCAATTTTAACAATTTGATTCAAATTGACGTACCACAGAGGCTGTACAGCAAGGTGCATTATTATCTTGAAATGCTGTTTGAAGAAAAGTTTGAAATACCTCTAAACTAATCGGTCAGGCACCACTTTTATATTCACCGTGTTTCATTTTAAGTCAATTGATCCTTTGAGCATGAAAATTTGTCTGCTTCTTTGAAAAAGTATGCACCTATGTACCATAATGTACGGAGATTGTGTCACTGTTTTAAGAGAGCAGTTTTCATTAAGTCAGTCTAATTTTTACCGTCCTAGTAGTTTTTTGATCAACTCGAAATAAATTAAACTTGACTCATCAGAGAAATTCAGTTCAGCCCGATAATTAACTGCTATTTTTTTTTTTTTTTTTTTTTTTTTTTTTTTTTTGGTCAACTGATGCTTTATTTAGTTATTTTTTTTTTTATTTGTCCTTAATAATGGCTTTGTTGCAGATCTTCTGCTTTTTAACCTGATTGTTTAATTGCGTCCGGACTATTTTTGAAGAAATTACATTGCTATACATTTTTTTTAATCTTTCTTAAGTTATGAACATGATACAAATAGATTTTTTAAACATTTGCTTTTTAACTTGCAGTTATCTTGTTTGGATGGGCAACATGGCCGTCTAAAGCCAAATTTCCAGTTAAAAAAAATTTTTATATTTTGCTAAAAACCATTTTACCAATATTTCGTTAACATTTAATTATTTTGCCATCCACATATTAAAATATTTTTTCCTTTTCATTCGAAAATTAATACTTTTTGTGGCACCGTTAACTGCCTTATTCTTACCATTTTTGAAATAATTTCTTAAATTACAGTTTTTTCTGACAGTTGCATTTTGTATTTAACACTATACTCAATGCTAAAGTGTATGTGGAGGACAACACAACAAAATCCGTTTAAAATTTGCATTTAAACGATAAAATTGGTGGTTGTAGAAGGTGAAAAAAGAAAAATATATCCAAGTGCGGCTTTTTTTTTTTTTTTTTTTTTTTTTTGTCGTTTAGTGTACATACATCTGCTAGAGTATTGAACATTTCTCTTAATATTAATTAAGTCAAAGCACATCTTTAAAATCATCGCTAATGAAATTATAAAATTCTGCATTCGAAAAGCTTCATTTATGTGTAAATCACAAAATATTATTATTTAAAAAGGGTGGCTAATCTGACGCATAATTTAACTTTTATTTAATTTCAAACTATTTAAATTTTGAATACATAAATTAACATTATAATCTATATTCTTTTTATAAAAAGTTTATAAAATAAAGAATTAACTTATAAATTGTATTAAGAGAAAAAAGAAACTGAAAAGGAAAACAAATATATATATATTAGGCAAATTTTATGCAGATTTTGTGAAATCACAGAATTTAGGAAACTTAAATATTTGATAGTTTTTCCGGAAGTAATGATAGTCATGTGTTTTTAAATTAATTCTGATGAAAAACTGATTTGCCTTATTATTATTCTATTTATTTTATTTTATTTTATTTTTATCAATAAAAAATTTAGAAATTGCTCTTTCAAAATTCTTTAGCGTGAATAACCTTATTAAATATAAAGGCAAAAATATTAATTAGATCCTATTAAAGAAGAATAATCAATGCGTACAGATCATATTCGTTGTGACTTTTTTTTTTTTTTTTAATAGAGTAATATAACAATTTAACCTCTTCAATTGAAGATTTAGATTAAGGGTAATCAACCTTCCTAGACCCACCGTCCACTTCTGTATCTGTATTAATAGTAGAAATTCAGAACCGCCCATTACGTAGTAGGATTGTATTATTTTGCATTTTAATTTGTGACACTTTATAAAACATAAAAGCAGAAGAATATCATGAAGATCTATGTTTTTAATAATACTATGAATATATATATATATATATATATATATATATATATATATATATATTAATACTTTTATAAAGTCAAGTAAATTAAGGAAAATGAAAGTACTGCAGTATCAGACAAAACTCCCATTGCATACTTGCCACCATGTCATTAATAACCATACAATTGTTAACGCCTCCTGAAAAAACGCCCCTTTCTCATACGACTATACTTTTAGAATTATTCCCTCGAAATGTTGTTACGATTAAATAAGACTAAAGTTACTCTAGAAAATTCATTGTGTGAAAAAAAAAAAAAAAAAAAGGCAGTTACTAAAATTGTACGGTTTATAATGAGATGATTGGCAAGTATGCCATTGTCCTGTGGGAACTAGGTTGTGTGCTAACGGCCCCCTTCTCTTACCGTCGCCGGAAGCCCGAACCAATGTTATTCTATGGGGAAATTTTCTTTACAAATAACTTATTAACTAATACATATTTTTAAATTCTGTTTTCACATTCAGAAAATTCCCAACTGTTAAATTGACGCACTTTTTCTAAAAATGTATTTTTTTTAATTTTTAATATTTTTTTTTTGAAATTGCAAAATGAAAAAAATTCACATATTGAAAATTCGTATTTTGCTGCTTCAAAATCAAATATAAAAAATTAAAAAAACAAATTTTTAAAAAAAGTCCGTCAATTTACCAGCTGGGAATTTTCAGAATGTGAAAACAGAATTTAAAAATATGTATATATAATAAGTTATTTGTAAAGAAAAATTTCCCATAGAATAACATTAGTTTCGGCTTCCGGCGGCGGTGAGTAACGAGGGCCCTTAATGATGTAGACAATTATATGACAGCATGCATTAAAATTATTTTCAAACAAATTTAAAAGTAATTACATTTTTTATAGTTAGATATTTTGAAACTTTTTTTGGTGTAACTGAATTATTTTTACCTTCGTGCGTTATCGAAATTTAATTTTTCTAAATGTATAGATACCCCTAACACATTTTAGATTGTAACTCTATCAAGAATTAATTTAAAGTATATATATGGGACCTTTTTCTCTGGACTACCTTGATCTCCGGAATTCAAATGTGTAGTCAAAAATAAGGGTTGCCTTTGAAAAAAATGAATTTAATGCCAGTTTTAATACGTAGACGACCCCCTAAGAAAAATATAACTATATCATTTTTAACTAGACGTTATTACAAATCAATCGGTACCAGTCACATGTTTCTACGATAATTTACGGAAAATTAAGGTGTGTGTGTGGTGGAGGTGGGAGGGGGGAGGGTTTTTTTTTTTTTTTTTTTTTTTTTTCTGGCTGTACAACATGAAGAAACTGTTTTAAATCATTTCATGAAAGAAAAAGATGTCACAATATTCACTTACAAAATCTACTAAGCAAGTTTATGTTAAAACCGAAATAATATTTTATGTATACTGTTGTAATGTAAACTCCTAATAAGCTTATTAAACCATTCTTATTTAATTCTCATTGTTATATTTTAACCCTGATGTATCCTATGTAAATTAAATGCAACCCTCCCCCCTCCCCCACCACTCTCTATATTTTTTAAAGAAAAAAATAATTGCCAATTTTCTTCTTTATAAAGATCCACACAACTATTCAAATAACTTTTGCAAAATATCAAGCTTTTATTTTCAGCTCGTGTCCGAACTGGCTTGATCTCAGAAATTTGAATATGGTGTGAAAAATGAAGGTTTTCTTTGAAAAAACGGAGTTGGTTCGAGTTTTAATAAGTAGACGACCCTTTAAGCATTATCTAATTAAATAGTTATAAACTAGATGTTTTCTCTAATCGATTGGCACCAGCCGCATATTTATAGGACGATTTATGACGAAATTAATTAGAAGGTGATCGTTTTTGTTCTTTCCAATTGTAAAATGGGATTAACAAATATTAACAATATCCAAAACATTATTTTCGGATCTACTAAATTTGTTGTAGTATTTTATTTCTATTTCATTTTCCTTTTAAGAAAAAATAAAAATAAAACTATTTCTCAATATAATCAGTTGAGTAAATAAGACAAGGATATCACTTTGTTAATATAATTATTATATCAAAGACACCTGTAAAGGGAAAATATTCCATTTCATCATTGGTAACTGACATGGCATTCTAACAATTCTAATATGTGAGAGCTAAATATATATATATATTTTTTTTAAACTTTTGTAATTTAAAGAATCTGAAGAATACCATAAGCCAAGATACTTTTAGTTCAAATTTTAGTTCTCAGAAATTCCCACGAAAGTTGTAGTCCTTTATAGTGAAGCACGACGATTAAAGAACAATAATAGCAATATAAAAATATTAAAGCTAATGATATAAAATCATTCTTCAGGAAAAAAGTAAATACGAGAGAATTCCTAATAATGTCCGATGCGTGAACTAGTGAGAAATGTGTGAGCAGCGGGAAAAGGGAAAAAAAAAAATATCGAAGGCGAATTGTGCCAAGAAACACAAAAAGTGCTGGAGATTAAGGGATCACTGAAGAAAATAGGCAATTTTCAGTGGTATAAAAAATATGTCATTAACATCATAAAACTTATTCTTTAAAAAGTACTCCCACCAGTTAGGTTATACGCAACTATTTTTTATAGCGAAAAAATAACACTTTAGCAAGCGAAATGCTATTTTATTCTTGTATTTTATTTGAAAACAGCCTGAAATAAGGTTTGAATGAATTGAGAAAAGTAAAAGGTATAAAAAAGAAACATGATTACACACGTACCGCAACCTTAGACCATGATTGAGTATTTAAAGAACGATTTTTTCCTCATGTTATTGAGTGAAAATTGGTTTCAGACAGCATTTAGAGGGCCGGTAACAAATTGAATAAAATCAATAATGCTTGGGATTATCGTTAAGTAAACGAAATTATCTGTAACTTTAGGATATGTTAATATAAAGCTAGTACAATATGTGAGACGATGACATGTTGAATAACGGAGATATAAGCATTTATTTTAAAACTCCAGGAGAAATCAGCACGTTTTTTTAATTTATAATATACATGGTTTTAAACAAAAATTATTCCTACTTTCAGATAAATTGAAAATAAATAAATAAAATAGAGACGCGTTTTTTTTTTTTTTTTTTTTTTGCCTGTAGCCTAGAGAAAAAAAAAAAAAAGACATGATGACAGAAATCAAATTTCAATAAAAAACTTCTGAAACTGCGGTAATGAAACATCAGTTTTGAATTACGGTGCACCCCCCCCCTCCCGCACACACACACACAGCAGTTATCAGAATCTTCTGTGTTAGCGTTTTTGGACAAAATCTATAATATTAAAACCCAAAGCGTTTTCTGTAAGACAAAACTCGTACGATCTGGCCATGCGCCAGAAATTTTTTAACCAATTCGTAACGGGAATATTCCTTTCTCTTTATGCAGTGCAATACGAATACCGATGATAAAGATCGAGCAGACGACATTAATATTTCATATGTCTATTCTATGGCAGACGCCTAATTAAAGCTCAATCATAAAAATATTTCATACGATTAATTCATTGATTCATACTTTTATTAAAAACAATGCAATTCCCGAACACTTATCAGTTATATTTATCTATGATCGGTGTATATTTTCGAAGAAAATTTCTTTATACAAGATGTGGCGCCATCTGTCGTCATGTAAATATATTATACTTCTTAAAAGAAAAAGAAAAAATCTTTTTTAATTAATAAATTGTCAGAGTTTATTGTTCTTTAAAAGTTAACTTTTATCAGTTGAAAATTTTGTTTAGAAAAGATGGAGATAGATATTTAAAATCAAAGATTTATTATTATTATTATTATTATTATTTACTCTAATTATTATAATCTCCATCTCTGATACTTCATTTCGATACCATATTACCGTAAAAATAATTTTAAAAGAATGACATTAAAATAATGATAATTTATACGAGTAAAAATTTACATAGTATAATTTATCATTAAAAATTTAATGAGCAAATTAATTTACTAAAGTATTAAATTTATTCTTATTTGTTTTTAACAGTAAACTTATGTTGAAATATGCTATTTTGATTGAATAAAGTGTTATAATACTATTCCAGTAAAAACCAATTTTAACTGTATTCCGATTTGCAGTTTATTTTTAGAATACAATGAATTAATATTTTGGATTATATCCAAGTGGTTTTACAAATATGGGAAGGAAAAATGAGAATCAAAACTATTATTTTACACTTAAAATGCACTTATTGTCTTGGCAAATTAGATATAATGATGTATTTTACAAGAGAATGAAATCTCTGTCTTTCATGTGTGCCTTTTATTAAAATACTGTGACCTGCTATCGTTGATAGTAGGTTAATATAATTATAATCTGGTAATAAATCTTTGTATTCATTCATTTTGCGTGAAAAGCAACGAATAAATTTCACAGTAAACATAAAACGAGTGCAGTTCTATAGATTATTAGTCGACTTGGTGTGACAGGAAGGAATTCTATTGTGGGATTAATTTATATGCTTGATGCTTTGAAAATATTATCACAAATATCGATACTATTTCATTAAGAAATATTGATTTTTTCGATAATTTATATAAATTCTGCCTTTCTTTTAATTTCTCCTAACATTCTTTTGGTCATATTTAGCGTAAAATTAGGAAAACCTTGATATTTTATTTTTATTATATGGAGTATGCTTAAATTTTGTATACTGAAATTTCATTAAATTTATCCCTCTTCCCTCCAACCAAAAGATAATTGATTAAAGCGGGGGGTTTTAAACTGGGAAAGAGCAATGCGAAATATTAAATCAAGGGCGTTTTAAACTTTATTCCGTGAGAAGATTTGAGTTGCACATCATCCGTGAAAATTTGACGGGTATTAACTAATAATTTTTATAGTACGAAATTTCCACAATACCTAATCTTGCCGGCAGCCTTCGCCCATGTTATTCTATGGGAAAATTTGTTGCTACAATTACACATTACCTAATGAATATTTTTAAATTCTGTTTTCGCAGTCAGAAAATTCATAACAGTTAAATGTGTACTCATTTTTGAAAAATTCATTTTTTTTAATATTTACATTTCAATTTTGAGTTCAAAAATGCGATTTTTCACAAAATGCATTTTTCTTATTTTCTAATCGCAAAATGAAATACTAAAATTTAAAAAAATCAATTTTTGGAAAACAAGTACTAATTTAACGCTTATGAATTTTCTAAATGTGTAAACAGAATTGAAAAATATTCATTAGGTAATGAGTAATTATGTAAACAAATTTTTCCATAGAATAACATGGGCGAAGGCTGCCGGCGAGATTAGGTACTGTCCGCTCTTAATATGCTCATTGAAATTATATTCCTTTTCATGTATTTACAGATTTCTAGATGAATGAAACGCATTGAATAATAGAAGAAAGCTATAATAAATTTGTTGAATCTGACCTAAAAGAAAAATAATTAAGCTTGAAGATAATCCCAAAAAGGAAAACGTTAAATAACTCATGAACTATTGTTGGGATCTTCGTGCAAATTTGTATCTAGGCTATTTTGATGCTCCAGAATTATTTTCTGTTGTCAAATTAGTGAGTTAACATTCGAATTTTTGAAGGTGGACCCCTTTTTAATATGTAGACGACCCCTATGTCATTTTTTCTTACATCTACAAAAGTAGACATAAATTCCTGACGATTGTTGCCTACTGCATGTTTCTGGGATAATTAGGAAGTGAGATACGCAAGTTTTTTTTTTTTTTTTTTTTGACTGACTGACTGACTGCACTTAATAGAAAGGCCTAAAGTGTTTTAACTTTCAATTTATGAAATCAGCTCTATTAAACTTCATACATTTCCCTAACATTAACAATATATTAGTATATTTAATATCTTTATATATTTTATGTAAGATCGTATATACAATTTACATTCAATTTCATTCAATTTCAATTTTCAGGTATATGAACATATTTCATTTTTACTTGAAAAGAAAAAATACATATAGCCTCATAACAAAAATAAATATGCAACATTTAGTTACAGATTATGTGGGAAAATATATTTTAAACATTATCTGGGGAAAATGATTACGGAAAAAAAAAAAAAAAAAAAATGTCTAATAAATCAAAAAATAAATAAATAAATATAAAAGGATATAAGTAATCGATAAGTACTCCCTCCACCGTTTTTTTTTTCCGTGATGGGGGGGGGGGAGCCAACTAAAAAAAATTCTCATTACATGCATTTATACGAAATTTTGACTTATAATGTCATATTAAAGTTTTTTTTTTGGGGGGGGGGGAATAAATAAACTTTTTCGATACTGTTTGTTTCGATAATGATTATTATTAATTTTCCTTTCTTTTCTTCTTCTATCTAAGAAAAGAAAGAAACCGAAAAAACGATTTCGATGAAATTCTGATAAAAGCAGAATTTAGCTTAGTTCGAAGGAATATTAGTTTTATTATTATTATTATTATTATTATTATTATTATTATTATAACATGGCTTTCATATTATTCAATTATATTTTCGATAAATTTTCGATTTCAATAGATGTCCAAGTATCGTAAAACTGGCGACAACGCTTTATCCGTAGATTGAGACTAATAGTCTTCCGTAGTAAATAAAATAAAATAAAATAAAATAAACTTTTTCGATACTGTCATTTTAGCTGATATTTCAGCAAGCACTATTTTAAACCTAAAAACCATTAAAAATGTAAAATATAGTGACGTCGATTTTACCATGCAAGTTTTATATCAATTTTAATATTTACGCGTGAATTTCTTTTCATTAAAAAAATAAATAAATAAATAAATCAACTCGTAAACATTTTTGGTAACAATTAAAAATTAGAATAAGTTACGTATTTTTGTCTAAAAAAGGGCTTCTTCAATTTTTTCGATACTGTCTGTTTCGATACTGATTACACTGCTCAGCCAAAAAAAAAAAAAAAAAAAAAAAATTCAAGATCTGATACCATTCTTACTGATTCTTATGTAAAATGACCTCCTGAATCCGAATATGACTTCCATTTTGCCCAGTCACCCACCGTTTACTAGATACACCCCCCTCCCTCAATTTCTTCCCCTGTTCGATAATTTTATGACTATGAATTTGATTTGAAGAATGAAAAATAATTAATTTAACACCTAAAAACAAAAATATATAAACTTTAAAAAATAACATTAATAACAGATTAAAAAAATATAAGATATATAACGCATTATTTCAGTGGCAAAGACCCCCCCCCCCCAAAAAAAAAAAAAAAAAAAAAAAAAAAAAATCCCTTGTCGCATATGTCCCTGTTTTAGAATTTTCAAACTCTGTAGTCCTCAAAAGGTATTTAACGGTTAAAATAATCCTCCCCCCTCCTAAAAATCAAATTTATATAGCCATAAAATCACCGAAAAATGATAAAGGTAAAGGTCCTAAAAAACGGTGGGTGGTAGAGCAAAATGTGCATCATATTCGGATGCAAGAGGTCATTGTACATAAGAATATGCTGAAATGGTGTCATGGCAATTTTCATGCCGAGCAGTGTTATTATTAATTTTACTCTCTTTTCCTTTTCTTTCAAAATTCTGGCAAAAGCAGAATTTACAGAGAAATATTAGACTATTAGTTTTTTTCTTTTTTCTTTTTTTTTTTTTTTTTAATTATTATAATATCGCTTTCAAATTATTCAATTATGTTTTTGATAAATTTTCGATTTCGATAAATGTCCAACTATCATAAAACTGGTATCGTAAAAATCCGTAGATTGAGACTAATAGTCCTTCTGTCCTACAAAAAAAAAAAAAAAAAAAAGAAAAAAAAAGAACTTTCGAAACAATATACTGCATTCGGAATACAAATATCTTTAATATCTCATGAAGTATGATCATTTTTATGAAAAACGTTTTCACTGCGCATGTGCAAAAGGTAGAAAAAAAATATATATATATATTACATAGGTTGAAAGCTAGATATATTGGGCAATTTTTGACAAAAGTTCATTTAAATAGAGTAAAAATTAAGTAAATTTTGGTTAAAAGAACGAGTTAGATTTTAGGTATTTTCCAAGAGTTGAAATTTCATAAGGGATTTTTCCCATGCTTCGTTATTAATTTGAAGATCTAATGACTTCAACCACTTTGCAAAAGGTCTTTTCTATGAAAAAACCATTATAATCTCACAATCTTAGTGAAAAAAAAAAAAAAAAATGCTAGAGTTATAAACTTCTAAGGGTTTTTTCACAAAATGTACTATTGGAGCGTGGTTGAAATAATTTGATCTTCAAATTAATTACGCCCTTATGAAATTTAAACTCTTGGAAAACACCTAAAATCTAACTCATTCTTTTCCCCACAATTTGCTTATTTTTTACTCTATTCAAATGAACTTTAAAAAAAAATTGCCCAGTATATATAGCTTTCTACCTATGTAATAAAAATGTTTTTATCTTTCGCTCATGCATAGTGAATATTTTTTTTTTTTTTTTTTTTTTTTTTTTTTAATAAAAATGCTTATTTTTTATGATATATTAAAGGTAATTGCATTCTGATTGCAGTATATTGTTTCAATAGTTTATTTATTTATTTATTTATTTTCAAATTACCTGAAAGTGGGAATAATTTTCGTTTAAAAATGTGTACACTATAAATAAAAAACATGATGATTTTTTATTTTTTATTTTTTTGAGTTCTAAAATAAATGCTTATATATCCGTTATTTAACATGCCATCGCCACACAAATTCATTTACAAATTGTAGTGGGTCCATATTAACATATCCTAAAGTTACAAATAATTTCGTTCTGTTAACGATACAGGGTGATTACAAACATCAAGAAGTAATTATAAGGTATTACCGAAACTTGGCATGATTGTTCGTGTTAGGCACATATACAAATGATTAGGAATGCAACGTGATTGCACATTGCATAATGCCACCAGAGGGTTTGCCACCAGCTTGTGTTTTAATATATAAGATACATATTTCATGATGTTTCTGTAGCTTCTCGTATTTCTGAAAATATTAACATGGTCATTCAACATCCAAATTTGAAATAAAAATATTGATTTTTTAGCATTTTTTTCTTTTTCTTTTTCCTTTTTCAAAACAAAGTAAACATTCTTTTTTGAAAACGTCAAAAGTTTAAAATCTACAAGTATTGTTTTGTTTTGCTATTAAACTTGCGAATTTTCTTTTCTTGAATTCCCATTTTTATAAAATCGTAAACAGAAAAAACAAGGCATTTTAAACATTTGTAAACACATCTAACAATTAAATTTATCTTATGTAATAAATGATTAAATAAAATAAAATATTCATTAATTATAATGAGTTTGTTCAATATAGTAATTAAATTATGTGATTATTATAATTATACGTTGTAGTTTCTATATTTATTTATTTTTCATAAAGCTTTATTAAGAAAAGTGCAAAGCTCACTTAAAAAATTGTAATTTTGCAAAAAAAAAAAAAAAAAAAACATGCAGCAGATAAAATTTTAAAATAAAATTCTAATTTTACAAATTACAAAATAACATTCTAACTTTTTTTTGTAATTTAGGAAAGAACAGATTTTTTTTTTTTTTTTTTTTTTTTTTTTTGGGGGGGGGGGGGGTTGTAAAATTTCTGCTTGTTAAATGAATGATCTATTTCAATATTCAAGTTGTTTTTTCACGTAAAGAACCTGTCTTTTTAACTCATTAAAAATAAATTCTTGTTAAACACTGAGCTTCCTACAATGTTAAATTTTTATGTTAGTGTTTTTTTATAAGTGATATTTCCTTCCAGCCATGTACAAGAACGCTCTTTCCACTTGGAGGTAAGAAGTCGATTTTATTCTAAAAATTTATACATATTTAAATATTAATTATTTAGTTTAAATTAACACAGTTTGTTTATACTTATGAACTTTTGTGAAAAATTGCCCAATATATCTAGCTATATTGGGCAATTTTTCACAAAAGTTCATTTAAATAGAGTAAAAATTAAGTAAATTTTGGTTAAAAGAACGAGTTAGATTTTAGGTATTTTCCAAGAGTTGAAATTTCATAAGGGATTTTTCCCATGCTTCGTTATTAATTTGAAGATCTAATGACTTCAACCACTTTGCAAAAGGTCTTTTCTATGAAAAAACCATTATAATCTCACAATCTTAGTGAAAAAAAAAAAAAAAATGCTAGAGTTATAAACTTCTAAGGGTTTTTTCACAAAATGTACTATTGGAGCGTGGTTGAAATAATTTGATCTTCAAATTAATTACGCCCTTATGAAATTTAAACTCTTGGAAAACACCTAAAATCTAACTCATTCTTTTTCCCACAATTTGCTTATTTTTTACTCTATTCAAATGAACTTTAAAAAAAAATTGCCCAGTATATATAGCTTTCTACCTATGTAATAAAAATGTTTTTATCTTTCGCTCATGCATAGTGAATATATTTTTTTTTTTTTTCTTTTAATAAAAATGCTTATTTTTTATGATATAAAAGGTAATTGCATTCTGATTGCAGTATATTGTTTCAATAGTTTATTTATTTATTTATTTATTTTCAAATTACCTGAAAGTGGGAATAATTTTCGTTTAAAAATGTGTACACTATAAATAAAAAACATGATGATTTTTTATTTTTTATTTTTTTGAGTTCTAAAATAAATGCTTATATATCCGTTATTTAACATGCCATCGCCACACAAATTCATTTACAAATTGTAGTGGGTCCATATTAACATATCCTAAAGTTACAAATAATTTCGTTCTGTTAACGATACAGGGTGATTACAAACATCAAGAAGTAATTATAAGGTATTACCGAAACTTGGCATGATTGTTCGTGTTAGGCACATATACAAATGATTAGGAATGCAACGTGATTGCACATTGCATAATGCCACCAGAGGGTTTGCCACCAGCTTGTGTTTTAATATATAAGATACATATTTCATGATGTTTCTGTAGCTTCTCGTATTTCTGAAAATATTAACATGGTCATTCAACATCCAAATTTGAAATAAAAATATTGATTTTTTAGCATTTTTTTCTTTTTCTTTTTCCTTTTTCAAAACAAAGTAAACATTCTTTTTTGAAAACGTCAAAAGTTTAAAATCTACAAGTATTGTTTTGTTTTGCTATTAAACTTGCGAATTTTCTTTTCTTGAATTCCCATTTTTATAAAATCGTAAACAGAAAAAACAAGGCATTTTAAACATTTGTAAACACATCTAACAATTAAATTTATCTTATGTAATAAATGATTAAATAAAATAAAATATTCATTAATTATAATGAGTTTGTTCAATATAGTAATTAAAATATGTGATTATTATAATTATACGTTGTAGTTTCTATATTTATTTATTTTTCATAAAGCTTTATTAAGAAAAGTGCAAAGCTCACTTAAAAAATTGTAATTTTGCAAAAAAAAAAAAAAAACATGCAGCAGATAAAATTTTAAAATAAAATTCTAATTTTACAAATTACAAAATAACATTCTAACTTTTTTTTTGTAATTTAGGAAAGAACAGATTTTTTTTTTTTTTTTTTTTTTTTTTTTTTTGGGGGGGGGGTTGTAAAATTTCTGCTTGTTAAATGAATGATCTATTTCAATATTCAAGTTGTTTTTTCACGTAAAGAACCTGTTTTTTTAACTCATTAAAAATAAATTCTTGTTAAACACTGAGCTTCCTACAATGTTAAATTTTTATGTTAGTGTTTTTTTATAAGTGATATTTCCTTCCAGCCATGTACAAGAACGCTCTTTCCACTTGGAGGTAAGAAGTCGATTTTATTCTAAAAATTTATACATATTTAAATATTAATTATTTAGTTTAAATTAACACAGTTTGTTTATACTTAACACCGATTACCTGCTTATACTTTTATTTAATATATTAAATTCGTGTCCAAATAATTATTTCTCCAATTGTAATAATAATTCATTACAAATCAAAAATCTACCACCCCCAATTTTCGCAGAAGATATTTTACCAGAAATTTTATGTAAACAATTTTCATATATTTTATCATGAAAGAGTGACAAATTTCTACTAAAAAGTATTGATGATAAATCTAATTTCCTCACTTTAAAGTTTGGAAGTAGTAGAATTAAGTAGAATTAATATCAGAGTAGAATCAGTAGTTATCAGAGTAGAATTAAATATAGAATAAAAGATATATATTGTATCTTGAATACATGGTCCAATTTTTAAGGTTGGGTTAAAAATATATAATGACGTATAATTTGAATAGCATTATGTTGTCGGAAATGCAAATCTTCAGCGAATCCGTGCCTACCCTGATTACATTATTCGAATAAAGCTGCTTGTTCTGTACAAAGATAATTCACACAATGAAGAAAATCTTCACTTTTTATAATCACGTCTGATGTACACAATTACCAACTTTAGCAATTTTGGTTTGCTGGGAGCCAAAACAAATGCTACAATTTGCAACTATGTTAGTGAGAGACTAATGTTGTGAGATTAATTAATCATAATGATGAAAATTCAAGGATATAATGATGCATTTTTTGTGTAGCGATATGCAGTCGGAAGTGCAAATTTTTCGCGAATCCGAGTCTTCCGTATCGCTATTACAATTTATTTTTCTTATATATTTTTTCTTTATTCTCTGAGTGGTGTTTATACTTTTTTTTCATGCACTTGCGATTGTGCATTTTTTTCTTTTCCATTCTGTTTTCTACGGATTTTTCATACCCTCTTTTTTATTTCTTTTACATTTTAAAGTGCTGTGCATTTCTTGTTTTTTTGCCTACATTTTACATTTTCGACCCCCTATTGGTATACAAAAACTACTTCCTTACATGTGTTCTACGTACCCTAGATATTTGGCCCATGAATTCAAGGACACCCTGTATATTTTAAGGAAAGTTACGTAAGACCTGCCAGTATTTCTAACTCAAATGGTCTACTGGTCCACTTTCTTTACATGATTCTTCCACCACTATATTCATGTAGATTTTTTTTTTTTTTGTTATTCGTGTATTTTATATAAGGAGCACTGAATGCAGAGCTGCCAACCTAATCCGGCAAATTGTTAGTATCGCCCCTTTTTCTACACCACTTAAGTTTTAAAGTAATTTTCTTCAAATATATTTGCGATGAATTAAGAAAAAAAAAACTCTAAGAAATGACTGGTGTAGAAATAAGGGCGGTACTAAAAACTTGTAGGGTTAGGTTGGCAGCTCTGTGAATGTTATTTAGCTGCAAAGCAATTATAAAACATGACAACTGCATACTTGCCAACCATCTCATTAATAAACGTACAATTGTTAACGTCCCCTGAAAAAACGCCCCTTTTCTCACACCAATATATTTTTAGAGTTATTCTCTCCAAATGTTGTTACAATTAAATAAGACTAAAATTAATCTAAAAAATTATTGGTGTGAAAAAAAGGCGTGTACTGATAATTGTACGGTTCATAATGAGATGGTTGGCAAGTATGCAAAAACAGCTGAAATAACTGGATACGTTCATGCATACAGGCTCAGATGTTGACGAGAACACTCTTAATCTCTCAGCATACTTTATATAAGACAATATAATTAAAACAATACCGGTGTCAGTACTTTATATATATGTAGATTTTAATTTAATAATATTGTTAATATTTGCAGAGATATAGTTGTTAAGAAAACGTTTTATAGGTGTTCGCTGTAAATTTCACAGTTAGGTTTTATAGCATGTATGTATGAGTTATCTGAATTTATTACCAGTGTTCACACAATTTACTTCTCTTTAGTTCCAAATATAATTTAAAAGTCAAATGGGACTACAATGGAAGGGTGAACGCCACGAGAAAGTTAGTAAAATTTACCTGCATTATCATGCTTTGTGCCAAACAACTGAATTTTTCAATTAAGATATTTGAGCAGTGCTCCTTGAAACCAGTGAAAGTGATATGAAATAAACGGCAGAAGCGCAACGGTGAACAACTAATTAATATTCCGTAGTCTAGCTAGCCACGCCTTATTTTTCACAAAAGCATCTTTTTAGAATATTTTTCTTAGTACTTAATCGTAATTGCATTTGGAGACTATTATTTTTAAAATTTACTGGGCGAGACTAACAACACTAAGGAATATTAACACTTTCGCGACCGCATGTTTTTGTGTTTTTGACAGTAAGTTCCGCCTAAAGGTGTTATTTTCATAAGGTGTTATTCTCTAATCATTGGTTTAGTAAAGAAGCGAGTTAGAGATTCTTCTTCTACGCTTAACTTATCCGATGATGAGGATGAGCCACTGCCGAAGCGTAGAATTAAAACATGCATTCCGCAAGAAGCAGCACGTTGTAAAGATGCTTAACATATGCGTGAAATGATTGAGGAAAGCATAACTGCCAACATCCTAATTAGGAAACGGGAAATTCTTAGAGAACGCCCCTTTTTCCACACCATTTTATTTTTAGAAAATTATCTTCAAAAGTAGTCACGATTAAATAACTATAAAGTTACTTTAAATAAAGGCTGGTGTAAAAAAAGAGGCTGGTACTAAAAGTCTTATTACTAAAGCCGATTATTAATGAGATTAATGACAGGTTTAAGATAGGAGACATCGAAAGAAGTACCAATGGACGCTGTACAGACTGCAATGTGTTTCTATGTTGTACAGTCAGAAAAAAAGGAGCCATAATCCACACCCCATCTAATTTTACCGTATATTATCGTAGAATTATGCAACTGGTGCCAATCGATTTGTAATAACGTCTAGTTTATAGTAGTGCAGTTAGATTTTGCTTAGGGGGTCATCTTAATATTAAAACTGGCATCAACTTCATTTTTTTTTAATGGTAACCCCGTTTTTTGTAATTTATTTGAATTCTTTGCATCGAACCATTGCTGAAAATGGTATAGTTTATATATTTCGCTCAATTTTTCATAGAGTTGTAAGCTGTCAAATTGTGGGGATGCTAATGTTAAATGAATATGACAAACATTAATTTGTATCTTTCCAAATAATTATGGTATCTAAATTCTGTTTTTTATTTTTAGTATATGGTATAATGAAGTGACCCAAATATATTCCATGCATATTTTTTGTAAAAAAACATTTTTTGAATTATGAAAATTATTAATAAATTGATATTTGGAAAAATGATTAATTATGACCTGTATTAATTTTTGCACGAGTAGAACAAGAACTATCAAAAACATATGTTTACAAATTTACAGCTCCTTCCTAACATTATTTTTGGAGTTACAGTGATATTTCATATTTACTGTTGTTAGGGGGCCGTCACTTGTTATAATCTATATCCTCTGTACGTAAATATCTGTGTATAATTTGACGAAAAGCTATTTTAATTTACCTTTATGTTATTCTTAGTATTTCGATGTTTATTATACAAATTGCCTTTGTTTTGTAAAATTACCACAATGCAGGCGAGTGGTTATGAAAGAATTCTAAAACAAAAGCTCCGCCTCTGTATCACTAACCCAAGCAGCACCGAAACGTTCTCTGAACGTTCAAAAATTGTTCTGCAAACACGTTCTAAGAACGTTGACTTTGAAAGTGTTATAGACGTCTTTCCATCTTGAAGACGTACAATAGTACGGTTCAGAGAACGTTCAATGAACGTGTAACTATCACCATCGGTGTTATAGAAGCGTTCTGAGAACGTTCTATGTACGTAGAAACGTATGTAATGTACTGTCTCAGAACGTTCTAAACGTTTTAGAACGTTTTCAAAGCGTTATACACATTTTCATAACGTTCTAGAAAACGTACTGTAAATGTTCTAAAATAGTGTAGAAACGTTCTGAAAACGTTCTATACACACGTTCTCACAACGTTATGTGAACAATTTTTGAATGTTCTTTGAACGTCCTAAAAATGTATTTCATGTACTATAATAAAATGGAAGAACTCGCAAAAATTGTTTCGGGTGGAAAGAAGACACGACAGTTCGTCAGACGGACATAGTAGCAAATACAAGAGATACGTTGCAGTTTTTTTTTTTTTTTTTTTGCAGCACTCGTGCCTACTTTCTTCGGTTGATGAAGGGTTGTGTCTTTTCTCGACCCGAAACAATTGCTTCGAGTTCTTGAATTTCATAGTGTCTATTCAAAGTTTTGCACTTGTTATTTTATTTACTTTCTTTTTCTTTTTTTCCTTCCTTTCCTCATTTATTTTATTTATCTTTTTTTTTTTTTTTTTTTTTTTTTTTTTTTTCCATAAATTATTGTCTTAGTATTATAAAATTTTACATACATGCATTGAAATATTGTATAACAAAAGATTAAATATTTTGAATATTTTGGATAAATATTTGAATTTAAAAACAAATAAATAAATAAATTGAAGATTTGGAATATTTTGAAAAATTTTAAGATATATACTCCCTGTTAAATAATTATTATCCACCCCCCCCCCCCTAGATTTTGCATCATTATAATTTAACAATAGAATATAACCATATTTGAAAATTAATTTTAATAAGTTAAGCAAAAAAATTTAAAAATATTTTTATGTCTAAATTTTGAAACTTACTGTAAACTTTTAGCATTCAAACACGAAAATATTTTATTAAATTTTAAATTATCAATGAAATCTCAAATTAATGCCCAGATATGTTACATATTCTATTTTTAAAATATAATAATGCACAATCAATGGAAAACAAAAAATAAATATTAGTTAAAAGAAGTACACAAGTGTACAGTCAGCCAAAAAAAAAAAAAAAAAAAAAAACGCCACCCCCCTCACCTAATTTTGCCGTAAAATATCGTAGAAACATGCGACTGGTACCGATCAGTTTGTAATAACGTCTAGTTTATAATGTTATTGTTAGATTTCACTTAGGGGGTCGTCTACATATTAAAACTGACATCAACTTCATTTTTTTCAATAGTAACCCCCCTTTTTTATAATTTATTTGAATTCTTTTTATCAAATCATCACGGAAAATGGTATAGTTTATATATTTTGCTCAATTTTTCATAGAGTTATAAGCTGTCAAAGTTTGGGGATGCTAATGTTAAATGAATGTGACAAACATTAAATCATATTTTCCGAAATAATTATGATATTTAAATTCTGTTTTTTTTATTCGTTAGAATGAAGTGACCCAAACATATTCCCTGCAAATTTTTGCTAAAAAAACATTTTTTGAATTATGAAAATTATTAATAAATTCATATTTGAAAAAATTATGAAGTATGACCTATGTAAATTTTTGCACGAATAGAACGGACATCATCAAAACATAGGTTTCCAAATTTACAGCTCGTTCCTAACATTATTTTTTGAGTTACAGTGATATTTCACTTTTTATTCCTGTTAGGGGGCCGTCACTTGTTACAATCTGTATCCTCTATAAGTAAATATTTGTATATAATTTGACGGAAAAATATTTTAATTTACCTTTATGTTAATTTTATTGTTTCCTAAGCAATATTTCGACGTTTATTATACAAATTGGCATATTTTTGTAAAGTTATCACAATGTAGGCGAGGGATTGTGAAAGAATTTCAAAAGAAAAGAATTCGCTCTGATTCGCTGAAACACTATTTAAAAAAAAAAGACTAATTTGCATATTCCTATTTGACTCTATATGTGAAGCTGGTATGCATAAATCACAATGGTATTTACTACATCGACTATTGAAGACAAAACTTAAATGATTCAATTAAAAAAAAGGAAAATCATTTTGTTTTATATCATAAAGTTTTAGAATATTTGTGAAAAGGTGTGGCTTACTGTACAAGAGAGGAATATATCCGACCCTAATATGTTAAGTCTTTCTTCATAAGTATTAAATATCTTTTTCTAGTTTTTTCGCTGCTAAAATTCTATTTTAACCCTGTTACACTTTTTTTCGCATTTCAATATTCAAGAATACGTACACCTCTAGCCAAATATCATGTTTTAGAAAACACGGTACAGCGAAACGGATTGCATGAAACAGCAATTATGCATTCGACAATCGTTTTATTGTTATTATTATGAATATTTAATAATTTTAAAAAGATTTTTTACCATGAATTTTCTGTTTAAATTTTGTTGTGACATATTTGCATTTGGTTACTGTACAGTTTGTAAGCTTTGTGTTATTTAAAATTTATCCCATAATGTAACATAATAAAATATCAAATTTCTATTAAAAGTTTTTTAATACAGAATCAAAAAGTGAAAAATTGCCTTTTTTTTTCTTTTTTTTTTTAATGTTTATAAAATCTATTATTGGAACATAGCTCAATAGTATTTATTTTCAATTTCCTAATCACGAAATCAAAGTCACAGTTATTATGGGATAAAAATTTAAAACAAAGGAATAGTCTTATTACTTTCAAATATATAGATATTGATCTTACAGAATCCTGAAATTTCATTTAAAAGACTTTAATCGTCTAAATTTAAAAATTCAAAATAAAATAAATTAATCTAAATGCTTTTAAAGTTGAAAAGGGAAGATTTCAAAATATATGAGAATTGGCATTTGTGTTTTGAACATTTTGGTGCGGCAGATATTTAAAACAATATTTTAATGATGAGCTGAACCAGAGCTTAAGAGAGGGTGGATCCAGCTACTTAGCACAAGTCATATCACCTGACTAAAACCAGAATAAACAACATTTTAATTATATTCCGGGGTATTTTTAGCCCACTTTCATTCTCTTTCTTTCTTTCTTTTTTTTTTTTTTTTTTTTTTTTATAAATTTCAACACTAGCTACAGTACGCTTACGTCCTATTTACATTAAGTTTTGATATGGAAGCTATGTTTCTGTTTTTCGATGCTGCGAAATTTACAAAATATATTTGTGTTAATATACTATACAGATAGAAAAATAATTATATAATATCAACAAAACTTCTTTAATAAATATGTTTATATACATTACCGTATGAAATGTTTATATATGAATATTGTATTTATTTTTAATAAGACATATAAACACAAAATACTAAAAAAAAAAAAAAAAAAAAAAAAAAGAAGAAGAAAATGTGTTATAATTTTTTATAAATCAAGCGAAATACATATGCATGCTTGCCAACCGAACCCGTAACATTGTTAGTTCCCGCCCCTTTGTGTACACAATTTAATTTTTAGAGTAATTAACTTCAAATACATTTACGATAAAATCACTGAGCGCCACGCGAATTCTTATGGAAATCCCATTCAGGCCACACGCGCTGCTTAGAAGCGTGTTATATTTATCAAGTTTCGATAAACCCCATTAGGCCTTAAAGATATAATCCTATAAAAATCCTATAATAAAAAAAAAGGGGAAATAAATTTTAAATAAATTGTCAGTAATTACTTAAAACCATGTAAATTCTGTAGTTTTATATCATATTTTACACTGCCGGCTGACTTAGCCTAAATGGAAAGATCAGTGTCAGCCACCGATGGCTGACATGGAGCTGAACCTGTTAAATAAAGAAAAAAATATTCTACATATTCTACTATTCTACTTATGTGAAAAAAATGTACGGAAAGGGGCGGGACCAGTAATCCTCCGTGTTAGGTTGACAAGAATGTATAAAATATAATGCTGCTTTAAATACCCTTTAAATGAAAAGTTTTATTACATAAAATAATTTTCTGGCACTCTACAACTCCCAAATGACACACAATACGAAACCCCGCCCTTTTCCAGTGTTTAAAGGGTATTAACGTTTAATATGCTTTCTATTCGTTTTTATCTTTCCTCCTCCTCCTTATCTTCTTCTTTTTTCCTTAAAAAAAAAAAAAAAAAAAAAAAAAAAAAAAAACTGCAATCTGACACAATTTTGTTAACTTAGACTGATAATTATACAGAGAATTTTAACAGGAACAGAGAGGAGAGAACATTTTAAAAGAATGATTCGTAATAAAGTTCTATTTTATGCATTTATTTTATTTGTGTTCATGCAATTAATTGTTTTCTTGTGTTTACGAGGAAAACTTATCATTTTCACATTGCTAATTTATAAAATATAATTATTTGTTCTCAATATATTGAGAAGTAAATAAATATATAAATATCTGCGAGAATATCGAACATTTCTCTTAATATTAATTAAGTCAAGGCACATTTTTAAAATCCTCGATAATGAAATTATAAAATTCTGCATTCGAAAAGCTTCATGTATGTGTATATCACAAAATATTAATATTTAAACGTGTGGCTAATCTGACGCAAAAAAATTAAATTTTATTTAATTTCTAACTATTTAAATTTTGAACACATAAATTAACATTACAATCTGTATTCTTTTTATAAAAAGTTTATAAAATAAAGACTTAACTTGTAAATTGTATTAAGAGAAAAAAAAAAGAAAGAAAGAAAGAAAGCGAATTGTTAGGCAAATTTATGCATATTTTGTAAAATCATAAAATTTAGGAAACTTAAATATTTGATATTTTTCCCGTAATCTATGCGTACAGATCGCTCAATCGATCATATTCATTATGACATCTTAGATATTTTAATATCTGTTCAAGCTATTTAATTTTTTTCATATGAAGTGAACTATTTGATGTTTAATTAATAGACACTAATAATAATGTTTTAATTCATAAACTAACTCAGATTTTTTATTTTATAATTAACATTTCTAAAATTTGTTTCCGGTGTGAAACTTCATAAATAATGTATACTGGGTGGTAGATCATGATTCATATTTTCTAAATGTATAGACGGACCCCTAATACATTTTCACGTGTCACTCTATTTAAAATTTATTTAAAGTATATAAATAGGTACGTTTTCCGAACCGCCTTGATCTCAGAAATCTGAATATGAAGTCAAAAATAGTTGATATTGAAGAAAATGAAGTTAATGCCAGTTTTAATATGTAGACGACCCCCTAGGCAAAATACAACTATACCGTTATAAACTAGACGTTATTACAAATCGATCGGTACCAGTCAAATGTTTCTACGATAATTTACGGCGAAATTAGGTGGGAGGGGGGTGGCGTTTTTTTTTTTTTGGCTGACTGTACAAAATCAAAACAATAAACTGTTTTCTCGTTTTCTTTTTTTCCACATAATTTTTAAACAAATAAACATAAGTATAAAATTTGGATAGCATGTTTTTAAAAATACCATGAATCGAATTTTATATAACTTTAGCATAAGTAATAATTTTTAAACTAAAAATCAGTAAATTTTTCTCAAAAGTAAACGTTGAAAAAATGAAAAATTTCAGCAATTTTAGAAAAGATAACTTAATGAAAAATGGTCATGAGGATGCATTACAGATAGGTTAAAGATGTACGTGCATCCATATTTCAGAATAAAACCGTATATTTCTTTTTGTAGTCATTTTTTTGTTTCTTCTTTTTTCTTCATTTTTTCGCGTGTGAATATTTTTTTCAAAATTTTACATAGAAATATGGAAATCGGATAAGACGTTCATTATTAAATTATTTATCTACGTTTTTATTATTCTGTGGATGGTCACAGTTTATACAAATTAATATATAATATTTTTCAAAAATTCCGTTATTAGAGTAAAAGAAAAGTGAACACAGAAAGAAAAATCAGGATTTTGTTTTTAACATTTGAGGGCAGGTGCGTCTTCACTTGTCTATGCATGATTAACACAATTTTTCATTAAGCTTTCTTTACTAAAATTATTGAAATTTTTCATTTTTTTCCAAAGCTTACTTTTAAGAAAAATTAATAATTATTACTTTAAAATTATTGCTTATGCTAAAGTTATGTAAAATTCGATTAATGATATGATAACGAACATGCCATCCAAATTTTATGTCCACGTGTTTATTTGTTTAAAAGTTATGTGCAAAACAAGAAAATGTGAAAGCAGGTTTGTTCCTTTAATTTTGAACAGCGGTGTATTTTAAAACGTTAAAAAAAAAATAATAAAAAAAATAATAATAATAAAAAAAATATTTTTTATTTATTTAAATACATTCCGTGAAATTTACTTAACATTTTCATATTTCAAATCATGCGTATGACAAATTTATTTACATTATTGATTTTGAGTTTATAAATTTTACATACACCATGCAGTGAAATATAACAGTATAAAAGGTGGTAAAACTTTTTGAAAAATAAATAATTAATTAATTAAAAGTTTATTCAGCAAACAAAACAAATAATAAAATAATAATAAATAAATAAAATAAAATGAATAAATAAATAAAATAAAATAAAATAAAATAAAAAAACTTTAAATTTTAAAACATTTAGAAATATTAAGAATCACCTTAGTAACTTTTTTTTTTTTTTTTTTTTTTTTTTTTTTAAATACTTCTCCCTGCTTTTACATTTTTACATTTTTACACTGTAATGTAAAATGTAAACAATATGCTCAAATGTATATAATATATCTCTAACGTGTATCAGTTACAATTCATTTTTGTCGAAAAGGAACGATAGTAGTGTAATTATTGAAATACGCGAGGATAAAAAATAATATTTAAAAATGAACAATATTTAAGCATACCGACTCAACTCAATGAACTAATAAGAAAAAATTACGAAATTTCCTGCTTACATTATTTTATGGAAAACTATATTTTTAAAAATTGCTCCTTCAATATTTGTAAGCGTCATTTTAAACATAGAAATACTTTAAAGATTATACAGAATATGAATTATTGTCATAAACTGCCTAAAAATCATAAACATAAAAATATAATCAAAATAATATATATATATAATATTAATAATATAAATAATATATATATATATATATATATATATATATATATTTTACCAAAAAAATTATACCAAAATACATAAAAAGTCATACAACATCGCGACAAAAATGTAAAAGGCATCATGGAAATCCTATACTATAACTGTACTGCCTGCGGAAGTATCAAACTGGTTCTTCAGCCATGAATTTTATTTTGAAACCTTTCTTTGAATGATCTTAGTCTCACTATTACACTATATTAATTTGGTACTAATAATAATTTGGCTTCTGGTAAATTAAAATTTTAATCAGATGGGGAATTCGGTATAATATTTATGAGTTTCAAATTTTAAAAGTAAATAAGAAAAGAAAAGGGCGAAATATTTGCATGGGTTTGCTAGTTTAGAATGCAACGTTGAATTGTAATAATAAAGTATCGAACGAAATAAATTTAGGAGTTAGCGTGAAATATGTAAAAAATTTTCAGAATTAATTTATAAATTACATATATATATTTTTTATAAATTTTAATAAACTAAATTTTGTAAGATTTCAATGCATACATATGCAAAATTTTACAAAAAAGAAATGTAAGTGAACTTATCTTTATTCTGAAGCTGTAGCGTATACGAAAGTTAAATTCAAATCTGAAAGTAAATACAAAATACGATGAGTAAGCAGGCAGCAGTCAGAAGCTTTGGACTTTGGATCGCAACCCTACAAATACCAACTTCCTGCGCAACTGCAGATGGCGCAACTGCTACACGCGGCGAAATTTTCTGTTAATTAAGCAATTTATTCAATAACACCCATTTCTAGTAAAGATTTTTCATACTGTTCAAAACTTAAACTTTTAAATATTGGTATATTGAGGCCATCATGAAACTCTTCTATATTGTCCTGTACAGGTCGATCCCGTAAATATTATTTGCTAAAATAATCTATCAAAATTATTTTCCATGGCAAAGGTATAAGATTTTCATCTCAAACAAGTATAACACTAAATATCCAAAAAAAAAAAAAAAAAAAAAAAAAATTATAGTATAGAAAATATATATCGTAAGAAATATATATTTCACATAATAGAAAATGTAAAAAGTTGATAACTTTGTTTTAAATTATCACAGATTTAGAGTTCCCCTTTTCGTTTTAAAAGTATAGACGACCTTTCTCGCAAGAATATTGAAAATTTTAATACAATAGCGAAAGAAATGAGCTGTACAAATCGTCCATACTTTATTTTTTTTTTAAATTAAATATTACTAATATAAATTTATATATATATGTATATATACATATTAGGGTGGTTCGAAAAAATCGATTTTTTTATTTCGGAATCGCGTTACCTCTCAAAAGTTGTAGTTTGGTATCCTCAATTGGGGAAAAATAAAAAAAAAATTCTAAGTTGACATCTTCAGTTTGCGCATGAGGCTGAAAGTTTGAAAAAGTATGTCAAAAATTGAAATTTTCACAAAATAAAAAAATTAGTTTTTTTGTAATATTTTATAATGCAAGAGCCATAAATTGCCAGTATATAGCGTAGTTTGAACCTAAAAAAATATTTTATAGCTTTTACATAATATCTTTAGTTCGCGCATAAGCCTTAAATTGGGCTAAAATCGCCTAAAATTTAAAATTTACGTGTTTAATATACAATAATACATACATGACATATTTACGTTTAAAAATATTTTTAAAATACTAAATTTTTTTAATATAACCTTTTATTACAGTATTATACGTACATTTATAGTTACACACACATTTATATGTATATAATAACATTGCATGCCATAGCTAATCACAGAATGATTTATAGATTTTACCTATTTTTTGTGTCTTTACGATTCCTCAGATGTGTTGGACATTGTTTTAAATTAAGATTTATAGTGAAATGATGGCATAGTTGACCTTGAGAGCAAAGTTGTCCTTATGAAACCATCCCTGTTCTCTTCTCCACATACTTTAGTACAATATTCTGTTACGAGCTTTACAATTCGTTCGACACTTTGCGTGTGGCAAGGAAATTTAATTAGCTCGAACTCTGGGAGAACATTAGCATTAATAAGTTCTTCTAGGCTGTGCGTCTTCTAGACTGGACAACGGTCAGTCATGAACGTATTGTTATTGATAAAGGATTACCATAATAAGTACTACACTTTAAGAAAGTTATTTAGAGCTTGGAGGAAGGTATTTGGGACATTTGACACCTCCAAGGGCCACTGGAAGTGAAATAGCTAATAGCATCTTTTGCTATTTAGAAAACAATAACTTTGATTATATTAAGCTTGTTGCAATTGTATGTGACGGAACAGCGACTAACACAGGATGGAAAAACGGTGTTATTCGTAACCTTGAGCTTAAATTTGGTCGTCCTTTACAATGGTTTATAAGTTTATTACATTTCAACGAACTTCCGTTCAGACATTTATTTGAAGGTGTAGATGGTGATAGTACAGGACCCACAAGTTTCTGAGGATAAATTGGCAAGAATTTGACACATTGTGAAAAACTCCCTGTTGCTAATTTTGAAACGATTAATAGTGAGGAGATAAATGTGACTAAAACTGACTTAAGCAAGGACCAACAGTATTTACTTAATATTTATGGAGCAGTCAAGACAGGTGAGTGTGCGCCAGATATCGCTGTGAAAGATCCTGGTCCTCTTAGTAACTATAAGTAGTTAACTTGTACAAATAGGATCTTAAAACTATATATTTCTGAAGTAAAACCTTCTGACGAAATTAAACTGCTGGTCAGCTATATTATGAAGATATATGCTCCAGTATGGTTTGGTATTCAAATGCATCCCTCTGTAAAGTTTGGTGCAGTTCACGTGTTTAAATTAGTACAGAAGACAAGACAGCTGCCCGACAGGGTACGTAAAATAATTGATCCTGTCATTCAGATTCAGAGGAATGCGTATTTTTGTCATCCCGAAAATCTTTTAATTTCAATGGTACTAGATGAGAGAATGCACGTAAGACAACTAGCTTTTTGAAGATTGCTAAAAGCAAGAAAACAAGAACCAAAAGGGAAATCGGTGCGAACTTTTCAACCACCGACCATCAATTCTGCAGCTTCAAATTAAATTAAACTTATTGATTGGTCCAAGTGCAAACTTACACCTCCTCCATAAATGAGCAATGTGTCAACACACAGCCTAGAAGAACTTATTAATACTAATGTTCTCCCAGAGTTCGAGCTAATTAAATTTCCTTGCCACACGCAAAGTGTCGAAAGAATTGTAAAGCTCATAACAGAATATTGTGCTAAAGTATGTGGAGAAGAGAACAGGGATGGTTTCATAAGGACAACTTTGCTCTCAAGGTCAACTTTGCCATCATTTCACTATAAATCTTAATTTAAAACAATGCCCAACACATCTGAGGAATCTTAAAGACACAAAAAATAGGTAAAATCTATAAATCATTCTGTGATTAGCTATGACATGCAATGTTATTATATACATATAAATGTGTGTGTAACTATACTTGTACGTATAATACTGTAATAAAAGGTTATATTAAAAAAAAATTAGAATTTTAAAAATATTTTTTAAACGTAAATATGTCATGTATGTATTATTGTATATTAAACACGTAAATTATAAATTTTAGGCGATTTTAGCCCAATTTAAGGCTTATGCGCGAACTAAAGATATTATGTAAAAGCTATAAAATATTTTTTTAGGTTCAAACTACGCTATATACTGACAATTTATGGCTGTTGCATTATAAAAAATTACAAAAAAACTAATTTTGTTACTTTTTGAAAATTTCAATTTTTAACAAATTTTTTCAAACTTTCAGCCTCATGCGCGAACTGAAGATGTCAACTTAGAATTTTTTTTTTATTTTTCCCCAATTGAGGATACCAATCTACAACTTTTGAGAGGTAACGCGATTCCGAAATAAAAAAATCGATTTTTTCGAACCACCCTAATACATATGTATATATACACATATTTAATTTTCTATAGAAAAGTTAGAAACAAAGCTCACTTATGTACATTTATACGAAATTTTGTCCTATTCTGCCATATTAAAAATTCTGAAAATAATGATATGACAGCGCCACCTAGTGAACGTTTTTATTAACAAATATAATCGCCACCAGTTTAGGTTACAGTCCAAGTAAACCAAGTTTGAATAAATTATGTTTATTAGTTCGTGAGATGCAACATCCATAAAATTTAAAAATTTATTAATTTAATCAACACAGGTTCTTATAATTAATATTTTTATATATGAAATTATGTACATTTTTCAACAAAAGATGCCGAAATACAGATATCTGGAAAATCGTAGAAAGTAATAGCAGCACCATCGTTCGGTGAATATATACCGAAATTGAAGCAGCACATTTTGCCATTATATATATATCTCACATACAAGGTTCGATAAATATTCGTATTATAGAAGATGAGGTATGCCCTTCCCGTAAGCTGAAATGAAACGTAGCAGTGTCACCTGTCATTTGATATGTATCCGAAGTCAATCAGTAAAATTTACGTAATATCTATTTCACGTACCAATTTTAGAGCATTTATAAATATAGAACATGAGCTTTTGCGATCTCTTCAATGAAATTAAATTGCAGCATCAGTGCTTCCACTTGTCAGATAAGCAAGCAAACTGGTTCAGCAACGTTTTATATGCTATTAATTTCACATACCAATTTTAGTGTATTTATAATTATTTATATTACAAAAACTGAATTACTGCCATTGCGTTAACGGGATTAAATTGCAGGGGAGCAGCGCCACCAGTTGGTCAATATACGCACACGAATTAAATCAGCGTAGTTTTACATAATATCTGTTTCACATATTAAGTTTGGTGCAGTTGTGCACTGTAGAAGCTGAGATATAATCTTCCTTATAAAAGGGGGAATTTACAGCATAGAAGCGACCCCTATCTGGTGATATATTCCAAAGACTAATTAGCACCAAAGCTGATATTTAGGTCAATACAAAATTAAATATTCCTGATATTTAGCAAATTAGTTTAAAGTCTAACTAAACATAAAGTTTGGTTATATTCCGTCCATTGGTTTGTGAGATACAGAGTCCACAAAACTTTGATAACACACACACACAAAGATAGATAGACTGGTATTTTCAAAGAATGGTCGAATTGTGTTCTGGACATCTCCAGAGTGTATAAACCTATGGAAAACCGGAGATCAAAAATTCCCAATTATCCAACACATTTTTCTTGATATATACAAAATAAATAAATAAATAAATAAAATAAATTACTTTTTCGTAACTTAATTTATTAACATTTTAAGAAGCAAATAATAATGAATATATGCAAAAGTAATCTGGGGTAATGTGTCTGAAAGAATTCAACAATATAAAACATAAATAAAATTATAAATAATTATAATGATTATAACATATAATTAAAGTTTAAAATTTTGTAATTTTTTTTCACCTCATCTCTATTACATTTCAATGATTATTCTATACTGGCAAGTCAACAAAATCTGAAACTGAAAATAAGGAAACAAAACTGAAAAAAAAGGCATTTTGTCATATTTGTTATAATCACACTGTGACAGAACGTGTTACGACGGTAATACACTTGTACGTTTTTCATGGAACTAGAACTGTGCGTTTTATAAATGGTACAAAGCAAACCTTTTCAGAACGTTCTAAGTAATACTATATTTGAACATCTAATCGAACGTTTTCTTGACACGAAACACGGTGTTTGAACGACTGTAACCGTTAATAGACGTTTACAGAACGTTCCCGTGCTACTTGGGAATACACTATTAAAAAAAAAAAACTAGTTTGCATATTTGTATTTGACTCTATATGTGACGCTGGTATGTATAAATCACAATAGCATTTACTACATCGATTAATGCAGTCAAAACTTAAATGATTTAATTGCAAATATGCAGAATTATATTTTTTATAATATACTATTTTAGAAAAATGTATAAAGGCGTGGCTTACATTACAAGATAGGAACATATCCGATCCTAATATGTTAAGTCTTTCTTCTTAATTATTAAATATCTTTTTCTAGTTTTTCACTGCTAAAATTATGTTTTAACCCTGTTGTCCTTTTTTCGCTTTTTAATATTCTAGAGTACGTATACCTCAAGTTAAATGTCATGTTTTAGAAAACACGGTATAGCGAGATTTACTGTTTGAAACAGCAATATGCATATTTATTAATATTTAATATAAGATATTTTACCAATGAATTTTCTGTTTAAAATTTGTTGTGACATATTTTGTATTTGTTTACTGTACCGTTTGTAAGCTTTACGTTATTTAAAATTTATCGCATGATGTACCATAATAAAATATTAAATTTCTATTAAATGTTTTTTATTACAGAATCAAATGTAGAAAACTGTTTTTTTTTTTTTTTTTTAAGTTTATGAAACGTATTATTGAAACATAGCACAATAGTATTTATTTTCAATTAATCCTAATCACGCACTAAAAGTCACAGTTATTATGGAATAAAAATTTAAAACAAAAAAAAATGTTTTAATACTTTCAAATATAAAGATATTGATCTTACAGCCTCCTGAAGTTTCCTTTAAAAGACTTTAATCGTCTAAATTTAATAATTCAAAATAAAATTAATTAATCTAAAGGCTTTTAAAGTTGAAACGTAACGATTTCAAAATACAGTAGAACCTCGATCCATCGTCTTTCATGGAGTGGCTGAAAAAAGAAAAAAAAAAAAAAAAAACGATGAAAGTGGGGAAAACGATGAATGCGGGTTAAATTTAAAACTCGAATAAAACAATGTTTATGAATTAATACACGTAATGTATACAGTATACTATAAATAAAAACTAATTTGTTACTCCCCAAACTGTCAAAGAAATAAATCAAAGTTGTAGAAAATTAAGCACTATTTATTTTTAAAAATCAGTAATTTTGTGTTGAATTTTTTGTTCGTTTTATAAATGAAACGAGAATTTTCCAGATTTACATTATTTTCTGGCCCTTTCCTGTAATTTCCTGTGCATATATATATATATACAGAGCTGCCAACCTAATCCGGCAAATTGTTTGCACCGCCCCTTTTTCTACAGCAATGTATTTTTAGAGTATTTTTTTTTCTTAATTCATCGTAAATATATTTGAAGAGAATTACTCTAAAAATTAAGTGGTGTAGAAAAAGGGGCGGAACTAACAATTTGCCGGATTAGGTTGGCAGCTCTGTATATATATAGAAAGATGTGCATTTCCAAATGCCGTAATTACGTCAAACACACTTGACACTGTCGTAGGCTTAGCCTCAGGAATGTGGAAAAATGTAGTAGCTGACCATACTGGATGTATCCTCTTTACACAAAGTATTATCAGTTATTCTCCAATCAACAACACACGATTCGTAATCAGTATTTCTTAGACACATGTTATAATATCTGCACAACCTCTTTTCTTTACCTAAAACAGCATAAGGTTGAGTAGTTGAGGTTGGTTGAGTTTTACATCACACTATTGCTACAATATAGGCAAATGGCGACAGTCTGGAACTCACCTTTGAGGATAATCCAGAGACATGCCATCACAATTTTGATCCTCCGTGAAGGAGGAAAAAGAGTTATTTTAAGATAAAAGAAGTAATTCCAATTTTAATGCCATATGGGGTCGCTTCATTGTCAATTTCTTTCATTTCGGTCAGCAGAAAATTTTTACAACGATGAATGCGGGAAAATGGGTTTTTGAAGAACGATACATGCGGGTTCCGTAAACGCATGGACCATAGAAATAAAACGATCAATGCGGGAAAACGAAGGATGCGGGGGCGATAGATCGGGGTTTCACTGTATATGAAAATTGACATTTCTGTTTTGAACATTTTTGTGTGGAACATTTTAAAAACATTATTTTAATGAAAAATTAATGGTGAGCGGAACCTGAGCTTAAGAGAGTGCGGCTCCAGCTATATAGCAACACTGATATCATCTGACTAAAACCGGAATAGAAAACATTTTAATTTATTCTGGAGTATTTTTAGCCCACTGTTATTCTATATCTTCTTCTTTTTTTTTTTTTTTTTTTTTTTTTTTTTAAGAGCAACTTATCTTACTTTAACATAGCTTTTTACTTTTTTTTTTCTTTACACATGTGACCTTCAGCATTATTGTTTAAATGAGGAGTCGTCTTTTGCAAAACAAATTTCAAATAAACATAAAATCATATATATTTGAGAAAATCCAAACAGATTTTCCCTACTAAGAAAACGATTCTACACTGTAAAACATGCGTAATCGGTCACTTATACACCAGTTCATACCGCTATATACCGGTAGGTAGGTTGGGTTTAATGTCGCGCTAGTACTGTGCTATGGGTAATTGGCGAAGGTCTGGGACGCACCCCTAGGGATGGTCCGAAGACATGCAATCATAATTTTCATTGTTCACGGAGGCGATGGCTCCCCTGCTTCGGTCCCTATAGCAGTGCTGCCAGATTCAGGGAAATATTCATTTAACACCCACCACTAAATTTTAATTGGAACGGCTTTATAATTGTTTCGAAACATTTTTCGCAGAAATAGTCGAAGTAATTAGTTAACCGTTACAAGTTAAATTTAACGGTGGATATTGAATAAAAATTTCTGTCAAATCTGGCAGCACTGCCCCATAGTTTATTTTTCAGATTTTATTTTTATTTTTTCTTTTCTTTTTTTCAAAATTCATACATTAGCTACAGTACGCTTACTTACTATTCACATTAAGCTTTGATATCGAAGCTATGTTGCTGTTTTTCAATTCTGAGAAATTTACAAAATATATTTGTGTTAATATATTATAAAGGTAGAAAAATAATCATATAATAGCAATAAAACTTCTTTAATCAATAAATTTTTATACATAATCATATGAAATGCTTATATATGAATATAGTATTTATATTTAATGAAATACATAAACACAAAATATAAACAAGAAAGAAAAATCATGCAGTACGCATTGATTAGTAACACTTTCCAACTGTACGCAATTGTATCGAATAACTTTTAATATTCTTTGCCTACTTTATCACACAACAGACAGAACGACTGAAAACATGCAGATAGACTAATTGATTTTAAAATTACTCTTAGGCAATTTGGAAAGTTTTAAAAAGGCTTAACGCAAAAGAAAACGCAGCCGTTAGATTATAATTACAGCTTTTAATCTCTCTGATAATTTTAGTGTAGCCCTGTAAATCTGAAAATTAATCATATCATGTTCTATACAAAACAATATTTTAGAATATTAAAAATGCATGTCGACGTTTCTATGATTTTTATTTTATAAAGATTTTAAAATATAACTTTTAAAAAATTCTGTCCTAAAACGTAATACATTGTTTTTTTTTTTTTATTGTTGTTGTTGTTGTTTTTGTAAACAAACTAGTTGTACAGGACCTATTAATGGCATTTTAAATAGGGAACATTCCATAGTTAACTTGAGTGTATCATTTTTTAAAAATTCTCAAAATATTCACGGATGATAGGAGCCGGAGGCAAACAGATGGAAAGGTAGACAATCAGGCAAACAGATGCACAAATTGAAATCATATTCCCACTAAAATTATAAGAAAGTTTTAAAACGCTCATGTAATCAAAAGTGCAATTCCAGCAAATGTTTTTTATAGCTCTTAATGTAACTGATTATTTTTGTGTGGCCTTGTAAATCTAATGCTAACCATACTATATTACATAGAAGGCACTCTTTTGTGCATACGAATAATATATTTCAATTGCATTAAGCTTTGTGGAGAATAAAATTATTAAAATTTGGTTTATAAATGTAACTCTCATACAACACAATGCTTTGGAATATTTCAAGTGCCCCTGTACACATACCATTTAGAAATGTGCTCTATTTTACATAGGAAACATCCGATAGGGAATTGAATAACATATTAAAATTCCATTGACGGTTCTATACATTAATGGAATTAAAATATGTTTTATAGAAACTCCTCCCATAGAACACAATGCTTTCGAATACTTTTGGGTGTCCCTGTACACAAACCAGAAGAGGTATTCACTCCATTTTCAATAGGGAACATCCGATAGTCAACTTGAATAAAATATATCGGTTTAAAGAAATTCCATAAATATTTACCGGAATTAGAGCGCAGTAAAACAGATAGAGAGACAGACAGACGGACAGAAAAACACTCAGACAGATACAGAGATTGAAATTATATTCACACTAAAAAATGATAGAAAGTTTCAAAAACGCGTAAAGTAAAAAAAAGTACAATTCTAGCAATATTTTATTAATAGCTCTTAATATAACTGAATATTTTTGTGTCACCTTGTAAGTCTAATGATAACCATGCTATATTCTGTGCAAAGCATTCTTTTGTGCATATAAATAACATGTTTCAATTTCCTAAAACTTCGTGGAAAGTAAAGATATTAAAATTTTATTTATAGAAATATCTCTTATAGAATGCAATGCTTTGGAATACTTTTAAGTGTCCCTGTACATAAATCAGTAGTGGTATTTCCTCCATTTTATACAAAAATCTTCCAACAGGGAATGTGAATAGCATATTTCAATTTAATTGAGATATGTCCAAAGTAAAGGTAAGAAAATATGGTTTATCGAAATACCTCTCATAGAACATAGTGCTTTGAAATACTTTCGGGTGTACCTGTACACAAACGCGTAGAGGTACAAACTCCATTTTCAGTAGGGAATATCCGATCGTAAACTCAAATAACATATATCAGTTTCAAGAAATTCCATAAATATTTACGAAAGTTAGAGCTCGGAAGGACAGACAGGCAGACAGACAGACGGACAGGCAGATACACAAAACTGAAATAATATTCACACTTAAAAAATGTTAGAAAGTGTTAAAAACGCTTAACGTAAACGAAAGTACAATTCTAACAATTGTTTAATAATAGCTCTTAATGTAACTGGATATTTTTGTGCCACCCTGTAAAACTAATGCTAATCTGTAAAACTAATGCTATTCTGCGCAAAGCATTCTTTTGTGCATATAAATAACATATTTCAATTCCCTAAAACTTCGTGGAAAGTATAGTTATTAAAATTTGATTTATAGAAATATCTCTCATAGAACGCAATGCTTTGGACTACTTTTGAGTATCCCTGTACATAAACCGATGGTCGTATTTCCTCCATTTTGTACAGGAAACATCCAATAGTGAACTTGAATAACATATTTCAATTTCATTAAGATATGTCTGGAGTAAAGATATGAAAATATGGTTTATAGAAAAACTCTCATAGAACACAATGCTTTGAAATATTTTCGGGTATCCCTGTACACAAACTAGTAGAGGTATAAACTCCATTTTCAAGAGGGAACGTCCGATAGTGAACTTGAATAACATATATCAGTTTCAAGAAATTCCATAAATATTTACGGGAGTTACAGCACGGACAGACAGACAGACAAACCGAAGTCATAAATACTTTTCAACCTTGTTGGAAAGTGTTAAAAATGTTAGAAAGTGTTAAAAACGCTTAGCGTAAACGAAAGTACATATCTAGCAATTTTTTTTATTAATAGCTCTTAATTTAACTGGATATTTTTGTGCAACCCTGTAAATATAGCATGCAAAGCATCTATGCAAAGCATTCTTTTGTGCATATAAATAACATATTTAAATTTCCTAAAATTTCGTGCAAACTAAAGTTATTAAAATTTGATTTATAGAAATATCTCTCATAGAACGCAATGCTTTGGCATGCTTTTGCGTGTCCCTGTGGATAACCCGATGGTGGTATTCCCTCCATTTTATACAGGAAACAACCAATAGTGAACTTGAATAACATATTTCAATTTCATTAAGATATGTCTACAGTGAAGGTATTAAAATATGATTTTTAGAAATACCTCTCGTAGAACACAATGTTTTGAAATATTTTCGGGTGTCCCTGTACACAAACCAGTAGAGGTACAAACTCCATTTTCAATAGGGAACGTCCGATAGTGAACTTGAATAACATATTTCAATTTCATTAAGATATGTCTACACTAAAGGTATGAAAATATGGTTTATAGAAATACCTCTCATAGAAGACAATGCTTTGAAATACTTTCGGGTGTCCCTGTACACAAACTAGTAGAGGTACAAATTCCATTTTCAATAGGGTACGTCCGATAGTGAACTTGAATAACATAATTAAATTTCATGAAGATATGTCTACAGTAAAGTATGAAAATATGATTTATAGAAATTCATCTCATAGAACACAATGCTTTGAAATACTTTCGGGTGTCCCTGTACACAAACCTGTTGAGGTATAAACTCCATTCATAATAAGGAACGCCCGATAGTAAACTTGAATAACATATTTCAATTTCATTAAGGTATGACTACAGTAAAGGTATGAAAATATGATTTGTAGAAATACCTCTCATAGAACACAATGCTTTGAAATACTTTCGGGTGTCCCTGTACACAAACCAGTAGAGGTATAAACACCATTTTCAATAAGGACCGTCTGATAGTGAACTTGAATAACATATATCAGTTTCAAGAAATTCCATAGATATTTATGGGAGTTAGAGCGCGGACAGACAGACATGCAGACGGACAGACAGACAAACCGAAGTCATAAACACTTTTCAACCTTGTTGGAAAGTGTTAAAAAGAAGAAGAAAATATGTTATAAAATATTATAAATCAAGCAAAATAAATATGCATACTTCCCAACCTAACCCTGAAGATTGTTAGTTCTCGCCTATTTGTGTACACAACTTAACCAATTGTGCTCGGCATATTTTCCGTAAGATACGCCTTTTCGCGTTCCTTTAACACGTCACACGTATAGTTTCCAAATTACTCCTTTTTGGCTACCGAAAAATTGTAATAATTTGTTTTATTTTACTTTATCTTTAAATAAAATAAATCTTTCTGTTAAAATTTTCCGGTAAGTGAAAGGTAGCCTTTAGTTACACGTTTTAGAAAAATAACATTCCATTCGCAGAGGAACACCTTAAGGAGTGGCTCGATTTTTTAATGTCCCCTCAGAAGCGACATACGAGCGATAAGGGTTAATTTTTAAAGTAATTAACTTCAAATATATTTACGATTGAATAAGAAGACAAATGTTCTAAAAAAAGACAGATGTGAAAAAAATGGACGGAAAGGGGCGGGAATAGTAATGTTCCGGTTTAGATTGGCAAAAATGTATATACATAGCGCAATGCCAGAAAATGTTTTTTATTTTTCACGAACCGGATCAAATGGTACTTTTTTTCTGAATAATCTATGTATATAATATAATGCTGCTTTAAATAACTTTTAAATGAAAATTTTTATTACATAAAGTAATTTTCTGGCACTCTACAACTCCCAAATGGCACATAATACGAAACCCCGCCCTTTTCCAGTGTTTAAAGGGTATTTACGCTTAATATGCTTTCTATTCATTTTGATCTTACCTCAGCATCATCAGCATCAGCATCTTTAAAAAGAAAAAAAAAACTGTACTATAACAATCTTTTGTTAACTTAGAATGATAATTATATAGAGGATTACATTTTGAATGTGTGATTGGTAATTAAATTCTACTTTTATATATTTATTTTATTTGTGTTCATGGGATTAATTGTTTTCTTGTGTTTACGAGGAAATCTTATCATTTAAGCATTGCTAATTTATAAAATTTATATCTTTTGTTCTCAATACATGTATATATATACACACACTAAGCGACAAAAAAAAAAAAAAAAAAAAAAAAAACTCACTCAGAAAAAATGAATTATACCATTTTTATTTGTAATAACTTTTAAATTATTGTAATAACTTTAAAATTATTACGAAATACTTTATAAAAATATACAAAATAATAGTTTCTTTTTAAACATACTACAATGACCATACATTCTGTATTCTATTATGACTTATTATATAAAATAAACAGTCATATTTTAATATATGAAATAAAACTATTTATTTGTTAGATCTAAGCAATTTTTTAATAAAAATATGTATTCTGCATTAGGTTAATTCCACCTTAAGCAGTTACCTCAAGCAGTAATTCCATTCCATGGAATTACTGCTTTAATGCACAGTGGTATAGTATTACTTGATATAACCCTCAAAAATTTCTCTGTGCTAAATATTGTAGATAATTTTTCTAGTTCTTGCAAAGCTGTATGGTGCAAATTTCGAATCCTCTTCTCTCTCCCCACGACTTTTTATGACTAAGCATTTTCGAGCAAATAGAGATTAGGATTGTTTCCAAGTCTAATAAAGAAGAAATTCTACGATATTTTTTGTGGTTTAGAACTTAGAGTGAAAAAAGATAATATTACATACAGAATTATAGGTGCTCATGGGAATGGATAGGCAGTTTTAACAATTTGATTCAAATTAACGTACCACAGAAGCTGTACAGCAAGGTGCATTATCATCTTGAAATGCTGTTTGAAGAAAAGTCTGAAATACCTCTAAACTAATCGGTCAGGAGCCACTTTTATAATCACCGTGTTTTATTTTAAGTTAATTGATCCTTTGAACATGAAAATTTGTCTGATTTTTTGAAAAAGTATGCACCTCCGTACCATAATGTACGGAGAATTTGGTACTGTTTTAAGAGAGCAGTTTTCATTAAGTCAGTTTAATTTTTACCGTCCTCGTAGTTTTTTTCATCAACTCGAAAAAAATTAAAGTTGACTCATCAGAGAAACTCAGTTGAGCCCGATAATTAACTGCTATTTTAATTTTTTATTTTTGGTCAACTGATGCTTTATTTATTTATTTATTTATTATTTGTCCTTAATAATGGCTTTTTTGCAGATCTTCTGTTTTTTAACCCGCCTTGTTCAATTGCTTCCGGACTATTTTTGAAGAAATTACTTTGCTATACATTTTTTAAAATCTCTCTTCAGTTATGAACATGATACAAATAGATTTTTTAAACATTTGCTTTTTAACTTGCAGTTATCTTGCTTGGATGGGCAACGTGGCCGCCTAAAGCCTAATTTCTAGTTTAAACGGCCAAAAATTTTATATTTTGCTAAAAACCATTTTACCAATATTTCGTTAACATTTAATGATTTTGCCATCTCACATATTAAAATATTTTTTTATTTTCATTCAAAAATTAATACTTTTTGTGGCATCGTTAACTGCCTTATTCTTACCATTTTTGAAATAATTTCTTAAATTACAGTTTTTCTGACAATTGCATTTTGTATTTAACACTATACTCAATGCTAAAGTGTATGTGGAGGACAACATAATAAAATCTGTTTGAAAATTTGCATTTAAACGATAAAATTGGTGGTTGTAGAAGGTGAAAAAGAAAATATCCAAGTGCAGCGTTTTTTTTTTGTCGTATAGTGTATACTAGCAGGTTTCGCCCGCTTTGCTGGCCTTTATATTTAAACGAATCTCCAAAAGAATTGTATTATTATTTATTTTTCACATCACATTATAAATAAAAACTAAAATAATTACATTGGAATCGCTCTAGACCTCGCATCGGGTACTCGCTGACTACGGCAGCTCTTTCTCTGCCCGCACTGTATCGGGAGCAGGTTCCCACTGCCTGCAGAAATCTCTTTCCTATGTATTTCAATATGAGTATTTATTGACGATAGGTGGGTCTGCCATTATTTAAGAACTACGATTTTAAAGTTAACTGTATCTCAGCGCCTATTAAATATTTTAGTTTTTGAACCAAGTATTTTATTGCTCATGCTATTTACACTGTTTTACAATTTGATTCCGACCAATATAATGAAATAAAATTAAAAGCAGATTTTCTTAAATAAATACATAATAGTAATTAAATAGTAATTAAATACATAAATAGTAATTAAATACATAAAAAATAAATAAATTCCAATCAGTTTAATCCTTTCTACTATATACTACGATTATTTCCTGACAAATACTATAAATTAGAAGAAAAAAAAACTTTTAAATAAATTAAATTAACAAATGAAAAATAATTGTTGTTATACTACAAAAATTATACATAAATATAACTGTTATAAATACATTTTAAATTTTAAATTTAATATATTTAATTTTTTCTACTGCATTACCATTTTATTTTCAATAAATATAATAAATTAAAAAGAGAAAAAAGATTCGCCCTCAAATAAATGTATTAAATAAAAAATAAATTGCATAATATAGCCGTTGCTAAGATACACAGATGATTACAATCGAAGAATAAATTCTTGAAAAATGAAACATAAAAGCCAATGTTTAAAATCGCAAAAACATTAATTTAAAAAATCTCGATGAGGTGCACACCTGCAGGGAACCAGGTACCTATATGCCAAATTTCGAAGCTCTGCGATCAGTAGTGTGTAGTATTGTTCATGTTTAGATAAATGTATTTATTTTCCTGTTGGAAAAAAAAAATAAACTCGTAATTTTTTTTTTTTTTTTTTTGGCAACAATTAAATTATGGATTAAATTTAAATGGCTAAATTTTTGCTATTATTAGCTTATTATTTTCATATTTTTATTAATTAAAAGAAAACTAAACAGAAATTCGAAATTCTGACTTCGATGTGCACAATGATCCTTCGAGGGGCACCTTAGTGTTAAATCTCGTGACTGTCCGAGCTACCGTTTTCGAGAACAGTGAAATATATATACAATTATTGCTCACTTAATAGTATAAGATACATCTGCGAGAGTATTGAACATTTCTCGTAATATTAATTAAGTCAAAGCACATCTTTAAAATCATCACTATTGAAATTATAAAATTCTGCATTCGAAAAGCTTCATTTATGTGTAAATCACAAAATATTATTATTTAAAAAGTGTGGCTAATCTGACGGAAAATTTAACTTTTATTTAATTTCAAACTATTTAAATTTTGAATACATAAATTAACATTATAATCTATATTCTTTTTATAAAAAGTTTATAAAATAAAGAATTAACTTATAAATTGTATTAAGAGAAAAAACAAACTAAAAAGAAAAAATATATACATGTTAGACAAATTTTATGCATATTTTGTGAAATCACAGAATTTACGAAACTTAGATATTTGATATTTTTTCCTAAAGTAATGATAGTCATGTGTTTTTAAATTAATTCTGATGAAAAAATCATTTGCCTTATTATTATTCTATTTATTTTATTTTATTTTTATTGAATAAAAAATTTAGAATTTGCGCTTTCAAAATTCTTTAGCGTAAAAAATCTTATTAAATATAAAGGCAAAAATATTAATTTGATCCTATTAAAGAAGAATGATTGATGCGTACAGATCATATTCATTATGACATTTTTTTTTTTTTTTTTTTTTTTTTTTTTAATAGCGTAATATAACATTTTGACCTCTTCAATTGAAGATTTAGATTAAGGGTAATCAGCCTTCCTAGACCCACCGTCCACTTCTGTATCTGTATTAATAGTAGAAATTCAGAACCGCCCATTACGTAGTAGGATTGTATTATTTTGTGTTTTAATTTGTGACACTTTATAAAATATAAAAACAGAAGAATATCATGAAGATCTATGTTTTTAATAATGCTATGAAAAAAAATAGATATATATTTTAATATTTTTAAAAAGTCAAGTAAATTAAAGAAAACGAAAGTACTGCAGTATCAGACAAAACTCCCATTGCATACTTGCCAACCATGTCATTAATAACCGCACAATTGTTAACGCCCCCTGAAAAAACGCCTCTTTTCTCACACCACTATATTTTTAGAGTTACTCTCTCTAAATGTTGTTACGATTAAATAAGACTAAAGTTACTGTAAAAAATTCATTTTTAAAAAAAAAAGGACGGTTACTAAAAATTGTACGGTTCATAATGAGATGGGTGTCAAGTATGCCATTGTCCAGGTTGAGTGTCACTGATTTAGACAGTTATATGATATCATGCGTTAAAATTTTTTTCAAACAAATTTAAAACTAATTACATTCTTTTCTTTTCTCTTTTTTTTTTTTTTGTGGAATTGATGTTTTAAAACTTTTTTTTTTATGGTAAGTGAATTATTTTTGCACTCTTTCGGCGTGATCGAAATTTAATTTTTCTAAATGTATAGATACCCCTAACACATTTTAGATTGTAACTCTATGAAGAATTAATTTAAAGTACATATATGGGACCTTTTTCTCTGGACTGCCTTGATCTCAGGAATTCGAATATGTAGTCAAAAATAAGGGTTGACTTTGAAAAAAAAAGTAATTTATTGCCAGTTTTAATACGTAGACGACCCCCTAAGAAAAATATCACTACATCATTTTTAACTAGACGTTATTGCAAATCAATCGATACCAGTCACATGTTTCTACGATAATTTACGGCAAATTAAAGTGTGTGGGTGGTGGACGTAGACCTTATATACTAGACCCCGCCACCAATAGGACTGACCATTATAGCGAATGTCTTCAACATGAGGGTGTAATCTGATACCATCATCTATTGTTCCGAGTCTCGGAAGTCAAGGTGAACTGGACTTAGGGGTGATTCCTCTGAAATCTGTAAGAAAGCTCTCTCTCTTTCTCCCCTGTCATTTGTATGCATGGACGATTTAATTCTCATATTTTTTTTTCTATGTAATTAATCTATGAAAGTTTAGCTTTCCATCCATGCGTAAATCTAAATGCTAAAATTAAAAGTGCGTGTACAATAAAAATATTAAAAAACACAAAATTCGTTCATACAGAAAAATAACGCAGTGATCCTTCTTTACTCTTCCTCCGGGGAAACATCACGTGACAATTTTGCTGGGGAAGCTCGTTCATGATGCAGACAGATAACGAGGGGGAATGCGTGGTCTAGTATATAAGGTCTATGGTGGTGGAGGTGGGGGGGGGGGGGTTGCTGACTGTACAACATGAAGAAACTGTTTTAAATCATTTCATGAAAGAAAAAGATGTCACAATATTCACTTACAAAATCTACTAAGCAAGTTTATGTTAAAACCGAAATAATATTTTATGTATACTGTTGTAATGTAAACTCCTAATAAGCTTATTAAACCATTCTTATTTAATTCTCATTGTTATATTTTAACCCTGATGTATCCTATGTAAATTAAATGCAACCCTCCCCCCTCCCCCACCACTCTCTATATTTTTTAAAGAAAAAAAATAATTGCCAATTTTCTTCTTTATAAAGATCCACACAACTAATCAAATAACTTTTGCAAAATATCAAGCTTTTATTTTCAGCTCCGGTCCGAACTGGCTTGATCTCAGAAATTTGAATATAGTGTGAAAAATGAGGGTTTTCTTTGGAAAAACGGAGTTGGTTCGAGTTTTAATAAGTAGACGACCCTTTAAGCACTATCTAATTAAATATTTAAAAACTAGATGTTTCCTCTAATCGATTGGCACCAGCCGCACCTTTATAGGGCGATTTATGACGAAATTATTTAGAAGGTGATCGTTTTTGTTCTTTCCAATTGTAAAATGGGATTAACAAATATTAACAATATCCAAAACATTATTTTCGGATCTACTAAATTTGTTGTAGTATTTTATTTCTATTTCATTTTCCTTTTAAGAAAAAATAAAAATAAAACTATTTCTCAATATAATCAGATGAGTAAATAAGACAGGGATATCACTTTGTTAATATAATTATTATATCAAAGACACGTGTAAAGGGAAAATATTCCATTTCATCATTGGTAACTGACATGGCATTCTAACAATTCTAATATGTGAGAGCTAAATATATATATTTTTTTTATTTTAACTTTTGTAATTTAAAGAATCTGAAGAATAACATAAGCCAAGATACTTTTAGTTCAAATTTTAGTTTTGAGAAATTCCCACGAAAGTTGTAGTCCTTTATAGTGAAGCACGACGATTAAAGAACAATAATAGCAATATAAAAATATTAAAGCTAATGATATAAAATCATTCTTCAGGAAAAAAGTAAATACGAGAGAATTCCTAATAATGTCCGACGCGTGAACTAGTGAGAAATGTGTGAGCAGCGGGAAAAGGGAAAAAAAAAAAAAAAAATCGAAGGCGAATTGTGCCAAGAAACACAAAAAGTGCTGGAGATTAAGGGATCACTGAAGAAAAAAGGCAATTTTCAGTGATATAAAAAATAAGTCATTAACATCATAAAACTTTTTCTTTAAAAAGTACTCCCACCAGTTAGGTTATACGCAACTATTTCTTATAACGAAAAAATAACACTTCAGTAAGCGAAATACTATTTTATCCTTGTATTTTATTTGAAAACAACCTGAAATAAGGTTTGAATGAACTGAGAAAAGTAAAAGGTATAGAAAAGCAACATGATTACATACGCACCGCAACCTTAGACCATGATTGAGTATTTAAAGAACGATTTTTTCCTCATGTTATTGAGTGAAAATTGGTTTCAGACAGCATTTAGAGGGCCGGTAACAAATTGAATAAAATCAATAATGCTTGGAGTTATCGTTAAGTAAACGAAATTATCTGTAACTTTAGGATATGTTAATATAAACCTAGTACAATAAGTGAGACGATGACATGTTGAATAACGGAGATATAAGCATTTATTTAAAAACTCCAGGGCGAAATCAGCACGTTTTTTTATTTATAATATACATGGTTTTAAACAAAAATTATTCCTACTTTCAGATAAATTGAAAATAAAATAAATAAATAAAATAGAAACGCGTTTTTTTTTTTTTTTTTTTTTTTTTTGCCTGTAGCCTAGAAAAAAAAAAAAAAAAAAGACATGATGACAGAAATCAAATTTCAATAAAAAACTTCTGAAACTGCGGTAATAAAACATCAGTTTTGAATTACGGTGCACCCCCCCCCCTGCACACACACACACACAGCAGTTATCAGAATCTTCTGTGTTAGCGTTTTTGGACAAAATCTATAATATTAAAACCCAAAGCGTTTTCTGTAAGACAAAACTCGTACGATCTGGTCATGCGCCAGAAAATTTTGAACCAATTCGTAACGGGAATATACCTTTCTCTTTATGCAGCGCAATACGAATACCGATGATAAAGATCGAGCAGACAACATTAATATTTCCTGTGTCTATTCTATGGCAGACGCCTAATTAAAGCTCAATCATAAAAATATTTCATACGATTAATTCATTGATTCATACTTTTATTAAAAACAATGCAATTCGCGAACACTTATCGGTTATATTTATCTATGATCGGTCTATATTTTCGAAGAAAATTTCTTTATACAAGATGTGGCGCCATCTGTCGTCATGTAAATATATTATACTTCTTAAAAGAAAAAGAAAAAATCTTTTTTAATTAATAAACTGTCAGATTTTATTGTTCTTTAAAAGTTAACTTTTATCAGTTGAAAATTTTGTTTAGAAAAGATGGAGATAGATATTTAAAATCAAAGATTTATTATTATTATTTTTTTTTTTTTACTCTAATTTTTATAATCTCTATCTCTGATACTTCTTTTCGATACTATATTACCGTAAAAATAATTTTAAAAGAATGACATTAAAATAATGATATTTTATACGAGTAAAAATTTACATAGTATAATTTATCATTAAAAATTTAATGAGCAAATTAATTTACTAAAGTATTAAATTTATTCTTATTTGTTTTTAACAGTAAACTTAAGTTGAAATATACTATTTTGATTGAATAAAGTGTTATAATACTATTCCAGTAAAAACCAATTTTAACTTTATTCCGATTTGCAGTTTATTTTTAGAATACAATGAATTAATATTTTGGATTATATCCAAGTGGTTTTACAAATATGGGAAGGAAAAATGAGAATCAAAACTATTATTTTACACTTAAAATGCACTTATTGTCTTGGCAAATTAGATTTAATGATGTATTTTACAAGAGAATGAAATCTTTGTCTTTCATGTGTGCCTTTTATTAAAAAAGTGTGACCTGTTATCGTTGATAGTAGTTTAATATAATTATAATCTGGTAATAAATCTTTGTATTCATTCATTTTGCGTGAAAAGCAACGAATAAATTTCACAGTCAACATAAAACGAGTGCAGTTCTATAGATTATTATTCCACTTGGTGTGACAGGAAGGAATTCTATTGTGGGACTAATTTATATGCTTGATGCTTTGAAAATATTATCACAAATATCGATACTATTTCATTAAGAAATATTGATTTTTTCGATAATTTATATAAATTCTGCCTTTCTTTTAATTTCTCCTAACATTCTTTTGGTCATATTTAGCGTAAAATTAGGAAAACCTTGAGATTTTATTTTTATTATATGGAGTATGCTTAAATTTTGTATACTGAAATTTCATTAAATTTATCCCTCTTCCCTCCAACCAAAAGATAATTGATTAAAGCGGGGGGTTTTAAACTGGGAAAGAGCAATGCGAAATATTAAATCAAGGGCGTTTTAAACTTTATTCCGTGAGAAGATTTGAGTTGCACATCATCCGTGAAAATTTGACGGGTATTAACTAATAATTTTTATAGTACGAAATTTCCACAATACCTAATCTTGCCGGCAGCCTTCGCCCATGTTATTCTATGGGAAAATTTGTTGCTACAATTACACATTACCTAATGAATATTTTTAAATTCTGTTTTCGCAGTCAGAAAATTCATAACAGTTAAATGTGTACTCATTTTTGAAAAATTCATTTTTTTTAATATTTACATTTCAATTTTGAGTTCAAAAATGCGATTTTTCACAAAATGCATTTTTCTTATTTTCTAATCGCAAAATGAAATACTAAAATTTAAAAAAATCAATTTTTGGAAAACAAGTACTAATTTAACGCTTATGAATTTTCTAAATGTGTAAACAGAATTGAAAAATATTCATTAGGTAATGAGTAATTATGTAAACAAATTTTCCCATAGAATAACATGGGCGAAGGCTGCCGGCGATATTTGGTATTGTCCGCTCTTAATATGCTCATTGAAATTATATTCCTTTTGATGTATTTAAAGATTTCCAGATGAATGAGACGCGTTGAATAATAGAAGAAAGCTATAATAAATTTGTTGAATCTGAACTAAAAGAAAAATAATTAAACTTGGAGATAATCCCCAAAAGAAAAACGTTAAATATCTCGTGAACTATTGTTGGGATCTTTGTGCAAATTTGTATCTAGGCTATTTTGATGCTCCAGAATTATTTTCTGTTGCCAAATTAGTGAGTTAAGATTCAAATTTTTGAAGGTGGACCCCTTTTTAATATGTAGACGACCCCCTATGTCATTTTTTCTGACATCTACAAAAGTAGACATAAATTCCTGACGATTGGTGCCTACTGCATGTTTCTGGGATAATTAGGTAATGAGATACGCATGTTTTTTTTTTTTTTTTTTTTTTTTTTTTTGACCGACTGCACTTAATAGAAAGGCCTAAAGTGTTTTAGTTTTCAATTTATGAAATCAGCTCTATTAAACTTCATACATTTCCCTAACATAACAATATATTAGTATATTTAATATCTTTATATATTTTAAGTAAGTTCGTATATACAATTTACATTCAATTTCATTAAATTTCAACTTTCAGGTATATGAACAGATTTGATTTTTAATTGAAAAGAAAAAATACATATAGCCTCATAACAAAAATAAATATGCAACATTTACTTACAGATTATGTGGGAAAATATATTTTAAACATGAACTGGGGAAAATGACTAAGGAAATAAAAATAAAAATTGAAAAAATTATCTAATAAATCGAAAAATAAATAAATAAATATATAAGGAGATAAGTAAACGATAAGTACTACGTCCACCCTTTTTTTTTTCGGTAATGGGGGGGGGGGGTGCAACTAAAAAAAATTCTCATTACGTGCATTTATACGAAATTTTGAATTATAATGCCATATTAAAGTTTTTTGGGGAAAAAAAAATAAATAAATAAACTTTTTCGATACTGTTGGTTTCGATAATGATTATTATTAATTTTCCTTTCTTTTCTTTTTCTATCTAAGAAAAGAAAGAAACTGAAAAAACGATTTCGATGAAATTCTGATAAAAGCAGAATTTAGCTTGGTTTGGAGGAATATTAGTTTTTTTTTAATTATTTATTATTATTATTATTATAACATGGCTTTCATATTATTCAATCATATTTTCGATAAATTTTCGATTTCAATAGATGTCCAAGTATCGTAAAACTGGCGTCAACGCTTTATCCGTAGATTGAGACTAATAGTCTTCCGTAGTAAATAAAATAAAATAAAATAAAATAAAATAAACTTTTTCGATACTGTCATTTTAGCTGATATTTCAGCAAGCACTATTTTAAACCTAAAAACCATTAAAAATGTAAAATATAGTGACGTCGATTTTACCCTAATTTTTAACAAAGTTTTATATTAATTTTAATATTTACGCGTGAATTTATTTTCATTAAAAACAAAATAATAATAAAATAAAATAAATAAATAAATCAACTCGTAAACGTTTTTGGTAACAATTAAAAATTAAAATAAGTTACGTATTTTTGTCTAAAGAAGGGCTTCTTCAATTTTTTCGATACTGTCTGTTTCGATACTGATTACACTGCTCAGCCAAAAAAAAAAAAAAAAAAAAAAAAAAAAAAATCAAGATCTGATACCATTCTTACTGATTCTTATGTAAAATGACCTCCTGAATCCGAATATGACTTCCATTTTGCCCAGTTGCCCACCGTTTACTAGATACACCCCCCTCCCTCAATTTCTTCACCTGTTCGATAATTTTATGACCATGAATTTGATTTGAAGAATGCAGGGATGGAACACGGGCGCAGAATTCATACCGGAATCCGTTGAAGAAATTTCTGTACCTATAATATCGCTGATTTAAGAAGTAGAAAATTTTCTTACATTGATAGTGGTATGAATTCTGCGCCCGTGTTCCATCCCTGAGAATGAAAAATAATTAATTTAACACCTAAAAACAAAAATATATAAACTTAAAAAAATAACATTAATAACAGATTAAAAAATATAAGATATATAACGTATAATTTCAGTGGCAAATACCCCCCCCCCCCCAAAAAAAAAAAAAAAAAAAAAACCTTGTCGCACATGTCCCTGTTTTAGAATTTTCGAACTCTGTAGTCCTCAGAAGGTATTTAACGATTAAAATAATCCTCCCCCCTCCTAAAAATCAAATTTATATAGCCATAAAATCACCGAAAAATGATAAAGGTAGGGGGCCATTCCTAAAAAACGGTGGGTGGTCGAGCAAAATGTGCATCATATTCGGATACAAGAGGTCATTGTACATAAGAATATGCTGAAATGGTGTCATGGCAATTTTCATGCCGAGCAGTGTTATTATTAATTTTATTCTCTTTTCCTTTTCTTTCAAAATTCTGGCAAAAGCAGAATTTACGGAGAAATATTAGACTATTAGTTTTAATTATTATAATATCGCTTTGAAATTATTCAATTATGTTTTTGATAAATTTTCGATTTCGATAAATGTCCAATTATCATAAAACTGGTATCGTAAAAATCCGTAGATTGAGACTAATAGTCCTTCTGTCCTACAAAAAAAAAAAAAAAAAAAAAAGAACTTTCGAAACAATATACTGCATTCGGAATACAAATATTTTTAATATCTCATGAAGTATGATCATTTTTATGAAAAACGTTTTCATTGCGCATGTGCAAAAGGTAGAAAAAAAAAAAAAAAAATATATATATATATATATATATATATATATCACATAGGTTGAAAGCTAGATATATTGGGCAATTTTTGACAAAAATTCATTTCAATAGAGTAAAAATTAAGTAAATTTTGGTTAAAAGAACGAGTAAGATTTTAGGTATTTTCCAAGAGTTGAAATTTCATAAGGGATTTTTCCCATGCTTCGTTATTAATTTGAAGATCTAATGACTTCAACCACTTTGCAAAAGGTATTTTCTATGAAAAAACCATTATAAACTCACAATCTTAGTTAAAAAAAAAAAAAAAAAATTGCTAGAGTTATAAACTTCTAAGGGTTTTTTCACAAAATGTACTATTGGAGCGTGGTTGAAATAATTGGATCTTCAAATTAATTACGCGGTATGTGAAAACCCCTTATGAAATTTAAACTCTTGGAAAACACCTAAAATCTAACTCGCTCTTTTTCCCACAATTTGCTTAATTTTTACTCTATTCAAATGAACTTAAAAAAAAAAAAAAAAATGCCCAATCTATATAGCTTTCAACCTATGTAATAAAAATGCTTCTATCTTTCGCTCATGCATAGTGATTTTTTTTTTTTTTTTTTTTTTTTTTTTAAATAAAATGCTTATTTTTTATGATATATTAAAGGTAATTGCATTCTGATTGCAGTATATTGTTTCAATAGTTTATTTATTTATTTTCAAATTACCTGAAAGTGGGAATAATTTTCGTTTAAAAATGTGTACACTATAAATAAAAAACATGATGATTTTTTTTTTTTTTTTTTTTTTTTTGAGTTCTAAAATAAATGCTTATATATCCGTTATTTAACATGCCATCGCCACACAAATTCATTTACAAATTGTACTGGGTCCATATTAACATATCCTAAAGTTACAAAAAATTTCGTTCTGTTAACGATACAGGGTGATTACAAACATCAAGAAGTAATTATAAGGTATTACCGAAACTTGGCATGATTGTTCGTGTTAGGCACATATACAAATGATTAGGAATGCAACGTGATTGCACATTGCATAATGCCACCAGAGGGTTTGCCACCAGCTTGTGTTTTAATATATAAGATACATATTTCATGATGTTTCTGTAGCTTCTCGTATTTCTGAAAATATTAACATGGTCATTCAACATCCAAATTTGAAATAAAAATATTGATTTTTTAGCATTTTTTTTTCTTTTTCTTTTTCCTTTTTCAAAACAAAGTAAACATTCCTTTTTGAAAACGTCAAAAGTTTAAAATCTACAAGTATTGTTTCGTTTTGCTATTAAACTTGCGAATTTTCTTTTCTTGAATTCCCATTTTTATAAAATCGTAAACAGAAAAAACAAGGCATTTTAGACATTTGTAAACACATCTAACAATTTAATTTATCTTATGTAATAAATGATTAAATAAAATAAAATATTCATTAATTATAATGAGTTTGTTCAATATAGTAATTAAAATATGTGATTATAATTATACGTTGTAGTTTCTATATTTATTTATTTTTCATAAAGCTTTATTAAGAAAAGTGCAAAGCTCACTTAAAAAATTGTAATTTTGCAAAAAAAAAAAAAAAAAAAAAAAAAACATGCAGCTGATAAAATTTTAAAATAAAATTCTAATTTTACAAATTACAAAATAACTTTTTTTTTTGTAAATTAGGAAAGAACAGATTTTTTTTTCTTTTTTTCTTTTTTTTTTTTTTTTCGGGGGGGGGGGGGGGGGGGGGGTTGTAAAATTTCTGCTTGTTAAATAAATGATCTATTTCAACATTCAAGTTGGAAGCAATCCCTTTTTTCACGTAAAGAACCTGTTTTTTTAACTCATTAAAAATAAATTCTTGTTTAACACTGAGCTTCCTACAATGTTAAATTTTTATTTTAGTGTTTTTTTATAAGTGATACTTCCTTCCAGCCATGTACAAGAATGCTCTTTCCACTTGGAGGTAAGAAGTCGATTTTATTCTAAAAATTTATACATATTTAAATATTAATTATTTAGTTTAAATTAACACAGTTTGTTTATACTTAACACCGATTACCTGCTTATACTTTTATCTAATATATTAAAATCGTGTCCAAATAATTATTTCTCCAATTGTAATAATAATTCATTACAATTCAAAAATCTACTACCTCCAATTTTCGCAGAAGATATTTTCTCAGAAATTTTATGTAAACAATTTTTATATATTTTATCTTGAAAGAGTGACAAATTTCTACTAAAATGTATTGATGATAAATCTAATTTCCTCACTTCAAAGTTTGGAAGTAGTAGAATGAAGTAGAATTAATATCAGAGTAGAATCAGTAGTTATCAGAGTAGAAATAAATATAGAATAAAAGATATATAGTGTATCTTGAATACATGGTCCAATTTTTAAGGTTGGGTTAAAAATATATAATGACGTATATTTTGTATAGCATTATGTTGTCGGAAATGCAAATCTTCAGCGAATCCGAGCCTACCCTGATTACATTGTTCGAATAAAGCTGCTTGTTCTGTACAAAGATAATTCACACAATGAAGAAAATCTTCACTTTTTATAATCACGTCTGATGTACACAATTACCAACTTTAGCAATTTTGGTTTGCTGGGAGCCAAAAAAAATGCTACAATTTGCAACTATGTTAGTGACAGACTAATGTTGTGAGATTAATTAATCATAATGATGAAAATTCAAAGATATTATGATGCATTTTTTGTGTAGCAATATGCAGCCGGAAGTGCAAATTTTTCGCGAATCCGAGTCTTCCGTATCGTTATTTCAATTTCTTTTTCTTATATATTTTTCCTTTATTCTCTGAGTGGTGTTTATACTTTTTTTTTTTCATGCACTTGCGATTGCGCATTTTTTTCTTTTCCATTCTGTTTTCTACGGATTTTTCATACCCTCTTTTTTCTTTCTTTTACATTTTAAAGTGCTGTGCATTTCTTGTTTTTTTGCCTACATTTTACATTTTCGACCCCCTATTTGTATACAAAAAGTACTTCCTTACATGTGTTCTACGTACCCTAGATATTTGGCCCATGAATTCAAGGACACCCTGTACATTTTAAGGAAAGTTACGTAAGACCTGCTAGTATTTCTAACTCAAATGGTCTACTGGTCCACTTTCTTTACATGATTCTTCCACCACAAAATTCATGTAGATTTTTTGTTGTTGTTGTTGTTGTTGTTGTTGTTATTCTTGTATTTTATAAAAAGGAGTAGTGAATGCAGAGCTGCCAACCTAATCCGGCAAATTGTTAGTATCGCCCTTTTTCTACACCACTTAAGTTTTAAAGTAATTTTCTTCAAATATATTTGCGATGAATTAAGAAAAAAAAACTCTAAGAAATGACTGGTGTAGAAATAAGGGCGGTACTAAAAACTTGAAGGGTTAGGTTGGCAGCTCTATGAATGTTATTTAGCTGCAATGCAATTATAAAACATGACAACTGCATACTTGCCAACCATCTCATTAATAACCGTACAATTGTTAACGCCCCCTGAAAAAACGCCCCTTTTCTCACACCAATATATTTTTAGAGTTATTCTCTCCAAATGTTGTTACAATTAAATAAGACTAAAATTAATCTAAAAAATTATTGGTGTGAAAAAAAGGCGGGTACTAAAAATTGTACGGTTCATAATGAGATGGTTGGCAAGTATGCAACTGTTAAAATCAGCTGAAATAACTGGATACGTTCATGTATACAGGATCAGATGTTGACGTGAACACTCTTAATCTCTCAGCATACTTTAAATAAAACAATATAATTAAAACAATACCGGTGTCAGTACTTTATATATATATATATAGATTTTAATTTAATAATATTGTTAATATTTGCAGAGATATAGTTGTTAAGGAAACGTTTTATAGATAATGTTAGTCAATTATTTAAGTAATCTTTTATGTAATACATTTATACTTGAAAATCTTACATAATATATACATATACAGTGTGTTCGCTGTAAATTTCACAGTTTGGTTTTATAGCATGTATATATGAGTTATCTGAATTTATTACCAGTGTTCACAAAATTTACTTCTCTTTAGTTCCAAATATAAATTAAAAGTCAAATGGGACTACAATGGAACTGTGAACGCCACGAGAAAGTTAGTAAAATTTACCTGCATCATCATGATTTGTGCCAAACAACTGAATTTTTCAATTAAGATATTTGAGCAGTGCTCCTTGAAACCAGTGAAAGTGATACGAAATAAACGGCAGAAGCGCAACGGTGAACAACTAATTAATATTCCGTAGTCTAGCTAGCCACGAATTATTTTTCACAAAAGCATCTTTTTAGAATATTTTTCTTAGTACTTAATCGTAATTGCATTTGGAGACTATTATTTTTAAAATTTACTGGGCGAGACTAACAACACTAAGGAATATTAACACTTTCGCGACCGCATGTTTTTGTGTTTTTGACAGTAAGGTCCGCTTAAAGATGTTATTCTCATAAGGTGTTATTCTCTAATCATTGGTTTAGTAAAGAAGCGAGTTAGAGATTCTTCTTCTACGCTTAACTTATCCGATGATGAGGATGAGCCACTGCCCGAAGCGTAGAATTAAAACATACATCCCGCAAGAAGCAGCACGTTGTAAAGACGCTTGACATATGCGTGAAATGATTGAGGAAAGCATAACTGCCAACATCCTAATTAGGAAACGAGAAATTCTTAGAGAACGCCCCTTTTTCCACACCACTTTATTTTTAGAAAATTATCTTCAAAAGTAGTCACGATTAAATAACTATAAAGTTACTTTAAATAAAGGCTGGTGTAAAAAAAGAGGCTGGTACTAAAAGTCTTATTACTAAAGCCGATTATTAATGAGATTAATGGCAGGTTTAAGATAGGACACATCGAAAGAAATGCAGAATAACAAGTACTTAACTTTAACCAATATACGCTGTACAGACTGCAATGTGTTTCTATGTTGTACAGTCAGAAAAAAAGAAGCCATAATCCACCCCCCATCTAATTTTACCGTATATTATCGTAGAATTATGCAACTGGTACCAATCGATTTGTAATAACGTCTAGTTTATAGTAGTGCAGTTAGATTTTGCTTAGGGGGTCATCTAAATATTAAAACTGGTATCAACTTCATTTTTTTTTTAATGGTAACCCCGTTTTTTGTAATTTATTTGAATTCTTTGCATCGAACCATTGCTGAAAATGGTGTAGTTTATATATTTCGCTCAATTTTTCATAGAATTGTAAGCTGTCAAAGTGTGGAGATGCTAATGTTAAATGAATATGACAAACATTAATTTGTATCTTTCCAAATAATTACGGTATCTAAATTCTGTTTTTTTTTTTAAGTATATGGTATAATGAAGTGACCCAAATATATTCCATGCATATTTTTTGTAAAAAAACATTTTTTGAATTATGAAAATTATTAATAAATTGATATTTGGAAAAATGATTAATTATGACCTGTATTAATTTTTGCACGAGTAGAACAAGAACTATCAAAAACATGGGTTTACAAATTTACAGCTGCTTCCTAACATTTTTTTTTTTGAGTTACAGTGATATTTCATATTTACTGTTGTTAGGGGGCCGTCACTTGTTATAATCTATATCCTCTGTACGTAAATATCTGTGTATAATTTGACGAAAAGCTATTTTAATTTACCTTTATGTTATTCTTAGTATTTCGATGTTTATTATACAAATTGGCTTTGTTTTGTAAAATTACCGCAATGCAGGCGAGTGGTTGTGAAAGAATTCTAAAACAAAAGCTCCGCCTCTGTATCACTAACCCAAGCAGCACCGAAACGTTCTCTGAACGTTCAAAAATTGTTCTGCAAACACGTTCTAAGAACGTTGACTTTGAACGTGTTATAGACGTCTTTCCATCTTGAAGACGTACAATAGTACGGTTCAGAGAACGTTCAATGAACGTGTAACTATCACCATCGGTGTTATAGAAGCGTTCTGAGAACGTTCTATGTACGTAGAAACGTATGTAATGTACTGTCTCAGAACGTTCTAAACGTTTTAGAACGTTTTCAAAGCGTTATACACATTTTCATAACGTTCTAGAAAACGTACTGTAAATGTTCTAAAATAGTGTAGAAACGTTCTGAAAACGTTCTATACACACGTTCTCACAACGTTATGTGAACAATTTTTGAATGTTCTTTGAACGTCCTAAAAATGTATTTCATGTACTATAATAAAATGGAAGAGCTCGCAAAAATTGTTTCGGGTGGAAAGAAGACACGACAGTTCGTCAGACGGACATAGTAGGCACGAGTGCTGCAAATACAAGAGCTACGTTGCAGTATTTTTTTTTTTTTTTTTTTTTTTTTTTTGCAGCACTCGTGCCTACTTTCTTCGGTTGGTGAAGGGTTGTGTCTTTTCTCGACCCGAAACAATTGCTTCGAGTTCTTGAATTTCATAGTGTCTATTCAAAGTTTTGCACTTGTTATTTTATTTACTTTCTTTTTCTTTTTTTCCTTCCTTTCCTTATTTATCTTATTTATCTTTTCTTTTTTTTTTCCATAAATTATTGTCTTAGTATTATAAAATTTTACATACATGCATTGAAATATAGTATAACAAAAGATTAAGTATTTTGAATATTTTGGATAAACATTTGAATTCAAAAACAAATAAATAAATAAATTGAAGATTTCTAATATTTTGAAAAAATTTAAGATATATACTCCCTGTTAAATAATTATTACCCCCACCCCCTAGATTTTGCATCATTATAATTTAACAATAGAATATAACCATATTTGAAAATTAATTTTAATAAGTTAAGCAAAAAAATTTAAAAATATTTTTATGTCTAAATTTTGAAACTTACTGTAAACTTTTAGCATTCAAACACGAAAATATTTTATTAAATTTTTGAATTATCAATGAAATCTCAAATTAATGCCCAGATATGTTACATATTCTATTTTTAAACTATAATAATGCACAATCAATGGAAAACAAAAAATAAATATTAGTTAAAGAAGTACACTAGTGTACAGTCAGCCAAAAAAAAAAAAAAAAAACGCCACACCCCCACCTAATTTCGCCGTAAATTATCGTAGAAGCATGCGACTGGTACCGATCAGTTTGTAATAACGTCTAGTTTATAATGTTATAGTTAGATTTAGCTTAGGGGGTCGTCTACATATTAAAACTGACATCAACTTCATTTTTTTCTATAGTAACCCCCTTTTTTATAATTTATTTGAATTCTTTGGTTAAATCATCACGGAAAATGGTATAGTTTATATATTTTGCTCAATTTTTCATAGAGTTATAAGCTGTCAAAGTTTGGGGATGCTAATGTTAAATGAATGTGACAAACATTAAATCATATCTTCCGAAATAATTATGATATTTAAATTATGTTTTTTTATTCGTTAGAATGAAGTGACCCAAACATATTCCATGCAAATTTTTGCTAAAAAAAAATTTTTTGAATTATGAAAATTATTAATAAATTCATATTTGAAAAAATTATGAATAATGACCTATGTAAATTTTTCCACGAATAGAACGGGCATCATCAAAAACATAGGTTTCCAAATTTACAGCTCGTTCCTAACATTATTTTTTGAGTTACAGTGATATTTCACTTTTTATTCCTGTTAGGGGACCGTCACTTGTTACAATCTGTATCCTCTATAAGTAAATGTTTGTATATAATTTGACGGAAAACTATTTTAATTTACCTTTATGTTAATTTTATTGTTTCCTAAGCAATATTTCGACGTTTATTATACAAATTGGCATATTTTTGTAAAGTTATCACAATGTAGGCGAGGGATTGTGAAAGAATTTCAAAAGAAAAGAGGAAAAGCCCCGCCTCTGATTCGCTGAAACACTATTTAAGAAAAAAGACTAATTTGCATATTCCTATTTGACTCTATATGTGACGCTGGTATGCATAAATCACAATGGTATTTACTACATTGATTATTGAAGACAAAACTTAAATGATTCAATTAAAAATATGCAAAATTATTTTGTTTTATATCATAAAGTTTTAGAAAATTTGTGAAAAGGCGTGGCTTACTGTACAAGAGAGGAATATATCCGACCCTAATATGTTAAGTCTTTCTTCATAAGTATTAAATATCTTTTTCTAGTTTTTTCGCTGCTAAAATTCTATTTTAACCCTGTTACACTTTTTTTCGCTTTTCAATATTCAAGAATACGTACACCTCTAGCCAAAAATAATGTTTTAGAAAACACGGTACAGCGAAACTGATTGCATGAAACAGCAATTATGCATTCGACATTCGTTTTATTGTTATTATTATAAATATTTAATAATTTTAAAAAGATTTTTTACCATGAATTTTCCGTTTAAATTTTGTTGTGACATATTTGCATTTGGTTACTGTACCGTTTTTAAGCTTTGTGTTATTTAAAATTGATCCCATAATGTAACATAATAAAATATCAAATTTCTATTAACAGTTTTTTAATACAGAATCAAAAAGTGAAAAATTGCCTTTTTTTTTTTTTTTTTTTTTTAATGTTTATAAAATCTATTATAGGAACATAGCTCAATAGTATTTATTTTCAATTTCCAAATCACGAAATCAAAGTCACAGTTATTATGGGATAAAAATTTAAAACAAAGGAATAGTCTTATTACTTTCAAATATATAGATATTGATCTTACAGAATCCTGAAATTTCATTTAAAAGACTTTAATCGTCTAAATTTAAAAATTCAAAATAAAATAAATTAATCTAAATGCTTTTAAAGTTGAAAAGGGAAGATTTCAAAATATATGACAATTAGCATTTGTGTTTTGAACATTTTGGTGCGGCAGATATTACAAAAAAATATTTTAATGATGAGCTGAACCAGAGCTTAAGAGAGGGTGGATCCAGCTACTTAGCACAAGTCATATCACCTGACTAAAACCAGAATAAACAACATTTTAATATATTCCGGGGTATTTTTAGCCCACTGTTATTCTTTTTCTTTCTTTTTTTTTTTTTTTTTTTTTTCAAATTTCAACACTAGCTACAGTACGCTTACGTCCTATTTACATTAAGTTTTGATATGGAAGCTATGTTTCTGTTTTTCGATGCTGCGAAATTTACAAAATATATTTGTGTTAATATACTATACAGATAGAAAAATAATTATATAATATCAACAAAACTTCTTTAATAAATATGTTTATATACATTACCGTATGAAATGTTTATATATGAATATTGTATTTATTTTTAATGAGACATATAAACACAAAATACTGAAAAAAAAAAAAAAAAGTGTTATAATTTTTTATAAATCAAGCGAAATATATATGCATACTTGCCAACCGAAACCGTAACATTGTTAGTTCCCGCCCCTTTGTGTACACAATTTTTAGAGTAATTAACTTCAAATATATTTACGATAAAATCACTGAACGCCACGCGATTTCTTATGGAAATCCCATTCAGACCACACGCACTGCTTAGAAGCGTGTTATATTTATCAAGTTTCGATAAACCCCATTAGGCCTTAACGATATAATCCTATAAAAATCCTATAATAAAAAAAAAAAAAAAAAAAGGGAAATAAATTTTAAATAAATTGTCAGTAATTACTTAAAACCATGTAAATTCTGTAGTTTTATATCATATTTTACACTGCCGGCTGACTTAGCCTAAATGGAAAGATCAGTGTCAGCCACCGATGGCTGACATGGAGCTGAACCTGTTAAATAAAGAAAAAAATATTCTACATATTCTACTATTCTACTGATGTGAAAAAAATGTACGGAAAGGGGCGGGACCAGTAATCCTCCGGGTTAGGTTGACAAGAATGTATATACATAGAGCAATGCCAGAAAATGTTCTTTATTTTTCATGAATCGGATGAATGGTACTTTTTTTCTGAATAGTTTATGTATAAAATATAATGCTGCTTTAAATACCCTTTAAATGAAAAGTTTTATTACATAAAGTAATTTTCTGGCACTCTACAACTCCCAAATGACACACAATACGAAACCCCGCCCTTTTCCAGTGTTTAAAGGGTATTAACGTTTAATATGCTTTCTATTCGTTTTTATCTTTCCTCCTCCTCCTTATCTTCTTCTTTTTTCCTAAAAAAAAAAACAAAAAAAAAAAAAAAAAAAAAAAAAACCTGCAATCTGACACAATTTTGTTAACTTAGACTGATAATTATACAGAGAATTTTAACAGGAACAGAGAGGAGAGAACATTTTAAAAGTATGATTCGTAATAAAGTTCTTCTTTATGCATTTATTTTATTTGTGTTCATGCGATTAATTGTTTTCTTGTGTTTACAAGGAAATCTTATCATTTTCACATTGCTAATTTATAAAATATAATTATTTGTTCTCAATATATTGAGAAGTAAATAAATATATATATATCTGCGAGAATATCGAACATTTCTCTTAATATTAATTAAGTCAAGGCACATTTTTAGAATCCTCGATAATGAAATTATAAAATTCTGCATTCGAAAAGCTTCATGTATGTGTATATCACAAAATATTAATATTTAAACGTGTGGCTAATCTGACGCAAAAAAATTAAATTTTATTTAATTTCTAACTATTTAAATTTTGAATACATAAATTAACATTACAATCTGTATTCTTTTTATAAAAAGTTTATAAAATAAAGACTTAACTTGGAAATTGTATTAAGAGAAAAAAAGAGAAAGAAAGAAAGAAAACGAATATATATATATATATGGTAGGCAAATTTATGCATATTTTGTAAAATCATAAAATTTAGGAAACTTAAATATTTGATATTTTTCCCATAATCGATGCGTACAGATCGCTCATTTGATCATATTCATTATGACATCTTAGATATTTTAATATCTACTCAAGCTATTTAATTTTTTTCAGATGAAGTGAACTATTTGATGTTTAATCAATAGACACTAATAATAATCTTTTAATTCATAAACTAACTCAGATTTTTTATTTTATAATTAACATTTCTAAAATTTTTTTCTCGTGTGAAACTTCATAAAAAATGTATACTGGGTGGTAGATCATGATTTATATTTTCTAAATGTATAGACGGACCCCTAATACATTTTCACGTGTAACTCTATTTAAAATTGATTTAAAGTATATAAATAGGTACGTTTTCCGAACCGCCTTGATCTCAGAAATCTGAATATGAAGTCAAAAATAGGGGTTGCTATTGAAAAAAATAAAGTTAATGCCAGTTTTAATATGTAGACGACCCCCTAGGCAAAATTCAACTATACCGTTATAAACTAGACGTTATTACAAATCGATCGGTACCAGTCAAATGTTTCTACGATAATTTACGGCGAAATTAGGTGGGGGTGGCGTTTTTTTTTTTTTGGCTGACTGTACAAAATCAAAACAATAAACTGTTTTCTCGTTTTCTTTTTTTCCACATAATTTTTAAACAAATAAACATAGAAATATAAAATTTGGATAGCATGTTTTTTAAAATAATATGAATCGAATTTTATATAACTTTAGCATAAGTAATAATTTTTAAACTAAAAATCAGTAAATTTTTCTCAAAAGTAAACTTTGAAAAAATGAAAAATTTCAGCAATTTTAGAAAAGATAACTTAATGAAAAATGGTCATGAGGATGCATTACAGATAGGTTAAAGATGTACGTGCATCCATATTTCAGATTAAAACCGTATATTTCTTTTTGTAGTCATTTTTTTGTTTCTTCTTTTATCTTCATTTTTTCGCGTGTGAATATTTTTTTCAAAATTTTACATAGAAATATGGAAATCGGATAAGACGTTCATTATTAAATTATTTATCTACGTTTTTATTATTCTGGTGATGGTCACAGTTTATACAAATTAATATATAATATTTTTCAAAAATTCCGTTATTAGAGTAAAAGAAAAGTGAACACAGAAAGAAAAATCAGGATTTTGTTTTTAACATTTGAGGGCAGGTGCGTCTTCACTTGTCTATGCATCATTAACACAATTTTTCATTTAGCTTTCTTTACTAAAATTATTGAAATTTTTCATTTTTTTCCAAAGCTTACTTTTGAGAAAAATTAATAATTATTACTTTAAAATTATTGCTTATGCTAAATTTATGTAAAATTCGATTAATGATATGATAACGAACATGCCATCCAAATTTTATGTCCACGTGTTTATTTGTTTAAAAGTTATGTACAAAACAAGAAAATGTGAAAGCAGGTTTGTTCCTTTAATTTTGAACAGCGGTGTATTTTAAAACGTTAAAAAAAAAAAAAAAAAATAATAATAATAATAATAAAAAAAATATTTTTTATTTATTTAAATACATTCCGTGAAATTTACTTAACATTTTCATATTTCAAATCATGCGTATGCAAAATTTATTTACATTATTGATTTTGAGTTTATAAATTTTACATACACTATGCAGTGAAATATAATAGTATAAAAAGTGGTAAAACTTTTTGAAAAATAAATAATTAATTAATTAAAAGTTTATTCAGCAAACAAAACAAATAATAAAATAATAATAAATAAATAAAATAAAATGAATAAATAAATAAAATAAAATAAAATAAAAAAACTTTAAAATTTAAAACATTTAGAAATATTAAGAATCACCTTAGTAACATTTTTTTTTTTTTTTTTTTTTTTTTTTTTTTTAAATACTTCTCCCTGCTTTTACATTTTTACATTTTTACACTGTAATGTAAAATGTAAACAATATGCTCAAATGTATATAATATATCTCTAACGTGTATCAGTTACAATTCATTTTTGTCGAAAAGGAACGATAGTAGTGTAATTATTGAAATACGCGAGGATAAAAAATAATATTTAAAAATGAACAATATTTAAGCATACCGACTCAACTCAATGAACTAATAAGAAAAAATTACGAAATTTCCTGCTTACATTATTTTATGGAAAACTATATTTTTAAAAATTGCTCCTTCAATATTTGTAAGCGTCATTTTAAACATAGAAATACTTTAAAGATTATACAGAATATGAATTATTGTCATAAACTGCCTAAAAATCATAAACATAAAAATATAATCAAAATTATATATATATACATATATATATATATATATATATATATATATATATATATATATATATATATATATATATATATGTATATATATATATATTTAACAAAAAAATTATACCAAAATACATAAAAAGTCACCGCCAACATCGCGACAAATATTTAAAAGGCATCATGGAAATCCTATACTATAACTGTACTGCCTGCGGAAGTATGAAACTGGTTCTTCAGCCATGAATTTTATTTTGAAACCTTTCTTTGAATGATCTTAGTCTCACTATTACACTGTATTAATTTGGTACTAATAATAATTTGGCATCTGGTAAATTAAAATTTTAATCAGATGGGGAATTCGGTATAATATTTATGAGTTTCAAATTTTAAAAATAAATAAGAAAAGAAAAGGGCGAAATATTTGCATGGGTTTGCTAGTTTAGAATGCAACGTTGAATTGTAATAATAAAGTATCGAACGAAATAAATTTAGGAGTTAGCGTGAAATATGTAAAAAATTTTCAGAATTAATTTATAAATAATATATATATATATATATTTTATAAATTTTAATAAAGTAAATTTTGTAAGATTTCAATGCATACATATGCAAAATTTTACAAAAAGGAAATGTAAGTGAACTTATCTTTATCCTGAAGCTGTAGCGTATCCGAAAGTTAAATTCAAATCTGAATGTAAATACAAAATACGATGAGTACGCAGGCAGCAGTCAGAAACTTGGATCGCACCCCTACAAATACAAACTTCCTGCGCAACTGCAGATGGCGCAACTGCTACACGCGGCGAAATTTTCTGTTAATTAAGCAATTTATTCAATAACACCCATTTCTAGTAAAGATTTTTCATACTGTTCAAAACTTAAACTTTTAAATATTGGTATATTGAGGCCATCATAAAACTCTTCTATATTGTCCTGTACAGGTCGATCCCGTAAATATTATTTGCTAAAATAATCTATCAAAATTATTTTCCATGGCAAAGGTATAAGATTTTCATCTCAAACAATTATAACACTAAATATCCAAAAAAAAAAAAAAAAAAAAAAATCAATTTTATAGTATACAAAATATATATCGTAAGAAATATATATTTTACATAATGGAAAATGTAAAAAGTCGATAACTTTGTTTTAAATTATCACAGATTTAGGGTTCCCCTTTTCGTTTTAAAAGTATAGACGACCTTTCTCGCAAGAATATTGAAAATTTTAATACAATAGCGAAAGCAATGAGCTGTACAAATCGCCCATACTTTTTTTAAAATTAAATATTACTAATATAAATTTATATATATATGTATATATACATATGTATATATACACATATTTAATTTTCTATAGAAAAGTTAAAAACGAGGCTCACTTATGTACATTTATAAGAAATTTTGTCCTATTCTGCCATATTATAAATTCTGAAAATAATGATATGACAGCGCCACCTAGTGAACGTTTTTATTAACAAATATAATCGCCACCAGTTTAGGTTACAGTCCAAGTAAACCAAGTTTGAATAAATTATGTTTATTAGTTCGTGAGATGCAACATCCATTAAATTTAAAAATTTATTAATTTAACCATAAAAATTTAATCAACACAGGTTCTTATAATTAATATTTTTATATATGTAACTTTGTACATTTTTCACCAAAAGATGCCGAATAACAGATATCTGGAAAATTGTAGAAAGTAATAGCAGCACCATCGTTCGGTGAATATATACCGAAATTGAAGCAGCACATTTTGCCATTATATATATATCTCACATACAAGGTTCGATAAGTATTCGTATTATAGAAGATGAGGTATAGCCTTCCCGTAAGCTGAAACGAAACATAGCAGTGTCACCTGTCATTTGATATGTATCCTAAGTCAATCAGTAAAATTTACGTAATATCTATTTCACGTACCAATTTTAGAGCATATATAAATCATAGAACATGAGCTTTTGCGATCTCTTCAATGAAATTAAATTGCAGCATATCAGTGCTTCCACTTGTCAGATAAGCAAGCAAACTGGTTCAGCAAAGTTTTATATGATATTAATTTCACATACCAATTTTAGTGTATTTATAATTATTTATATTACAAAAACTGAATTATTGCCATTGCGTTAAAGGGATTAAATTGCAGGAGAGCAGCGCCACCAGTTGGTCAATATACACACACGAATTAAATCAGCGTTGTTTTACATAATATCTGTTTCACATATTAAGTTTGGTGCGTTTGTGCACTGTAAAAGCTGAGATACATTCTTCCTCATAAAAGGGGGAATTTACAGGATAGAAGGGACCCCTATCTGGTGATATATTCCAAAGGCTAATTAGCACCAAAGCTGATATTAATGTCAATACAAAATTAAATATTCCTGATGTTTAGCAAATTAGTTTAAAGTGTAACTAAACATGAAGTTTGGTTAAATTCCGTCCATTGGTTTGTGAGATACAGAGTCCACAAAACTTTGATAACACACACACAAAAAGATAGATAGACTGGCATTTTCAAAGAATGGTCGAAATGTGTTCTGGACATCTCCTGAGTGTATAAACCTATGGAAAACCGGAGATCAAAAATTCCCAATTATCCAACACATTTTTCTTGATATATACAAAATAAATAAATAAATAAATAAAATAAATTACTTTTTCGTAACTTAATTTATTAACATTTTAAGAAGCAAATAATAATGAATATATGCAAAAGTAATCTGGAGTAATGTGTTTGAAAGAATTCAACAATATAAAACTTAAATAAAATTATAAATAATTATAATGATTATAACATATAATTAAAGTTTAAAATTTTGTAATTTTTTTTCACCTCATCTCTATTTTATTTCAATGATTATTCTATACTGGCAAGCCAACAAAATCTGAAACTGAAAATAAGGAAACAAAACTGAAAAAAAAAGCATTTTGTCATATTTGTTATAATCACACTGTGACAGAACGTTTTACGACGGTGATACACTTGTACGTTTTTCATAGAACTGGAACTGTGCGTTTTATAGATGGTACAAAGCAAACCTTTTCAGAACGTTCTAAGTAATACTTTTTTTGAACATCTAATCAAACGTTTTCTTGACACGAAACACGGTGTTTGAATGACTGTAACCGTTAATAGACGTTCACAGAACGTTCCCGTGCTACTTGGGAATACACTATTAAAAAAAAAAAAAAAAAAAAAAACTAGTTTGCATATTTGTATTTGACTCTATATTTGACGCTGGTATATAAATCACAATAGCATTTACTACATCGATTAATGTAGACAAAACTTAAATGATTTAATTGCAAATATGCAGAATTATATTTTCTATAATATACTATTTTAGAAAAATGTATAAAGGCGTGGCTTACATTACAAGATAGGAACATATCCGATCCTGATATGTTAAGTCTTTCTTCTTAATATCTTTTTCTAGTTTTTCACTGCTAAAATTATGTTTTAACCCTGTTGTCCTTTTTTCGCTTTTTAATATTCTAGAGTACGTACACCTCAAGTTAAATGTCATGTTTTAGAAAACACGGTATAGCGAGATTTACTGTTTGAAACAGCAATATGCATATTTAATAATATTTAATATAAGATTTTTTACCATGAATTTTCTGTTTAAAATTTGTTGTGACATATTTGCATTTGTTTACTGTACCGTTTGTAAGGTTTACGTTATTTAAAATTTATCGCATGATGTACCATAATAAAATATTAAATTTCTATTAAATGTTTTTTATTACAGAATCAAATGTAGAAAACTGTTTTTTTTTTTTTTTTTTTTTTTTTTTTTTAAGTTTATGAAACGTATTATTGAAACATAGCACAATAGTATTTATTTTCAATTAATCCTAATCACGCACTAAAAGTCACAGTTATTATGGGATAAAAATTTAAAACAAAAGAATATGTCTTAATACTTTCAAATATAAAGATATTGATCTTACAGCCTCCTGAAGTTTCCTTTAAAAGACTTTAATCGTCTAAATTTAATAATTCAAAATAAAATTAATTAATCTAAAGGCTTTTAAAGTTGAAACGTGACGATTTCAAAATACAGTAGAACCTCGATCCATCGTCTTTCATGGAGTGGCTGAAAAAAAAAAAAAAAAAAAAAAAAAAAAAAACGATGAAAGTGGGGAAAATGATGAATGCGGGTTAAATTTAAAACACGAATAAAACAATGTTTATGAATTAATACACGTAATGTATACAGTATACTACAAATAAAAACTAATTTGTTACTCCCCAAACTGTCAAAGAAATAAATCAAAGTTGTAGAAAATTAAGTGTTATTTATTTTTAAAAATCAGTAATTTTGTGTTGAATTTTTTGTTCGTTTTATAAATGAAACGAGAATTTTCCAGATTTACAATATTTTCTGGGCCTTTCCTGTAATTTCATGTGCATATATATATAAAAAAAAAAAAAAAAAAGAGAGAGAGAGAGAGAGAGAGATGTGCATTTCCAAATGCCGTAATTACGTCAAACACACTTGACACTGTCGTAGGAATGTGGCAAAATGTAGTAGCTGACCATACTGGATGTATCCTCTTTACATAAAGTATTATCAGTTATTCTCCAATCAACAACACACGATTCGTATTCAGTAATTCTTAGACACATGTTATAATATCTGCACAACCTCTTTTCTTTACCTAAAACAGCATAAGGTTGAGTAGTTGAGGTTGGTTGAGTTTTACATCACACTATTGCTACAATATAGGCAAATGGCGACAGTCTAGAACTCACCTCTGAGGATAGTCCAGAGACATGCCATCACAATTTTGATCCTCCGTGGTGGAGGAAAAAGAGTTATTTTAAGATAAAAGAAGTAATTCCAATTTTAATGCCATATGGGGTCGCTTGATTGTCAATTTCTTTCATTTCGGTCAGAAGAAAAATTTTACATCGATGAATGCGAGAAAATGAGTTTTTTAAGAACGATACATGCGTGCTCCTCTAACATTATTTAAATACAGTTTGCGCAGGGACCATAGAAATAAAACGATCAATGCGGGAAAACGAAGGATGCGGGGGCGATAGATCGGGGTTTCATTGTATATGAAAATTGACATTTGTGTTTTGAACATTTTTGTGTGGAAGATTTTAAAAACATTATTTTAATGAATAATTAATAGTGAGCGGAACCTGAGCTTAAGAGAGGGCGGATCCAGCTATATAGCAACACTGATATCATCTGACTAAAACCGGAATAGAAAACATTTTAATTTATTCTGGAGTATTTTTAGCCCACTGTTATTCTATATCTTCTTTTTTTTTTCTTTCTTTTTTTTTTTTTTTAAGAGCAACTTATCTTACTTTAACATAGCTTTTTACTTTTTTTTTTCTTTACACATGTGACCTTCAGCATTATTGTTTAAATGAGGAGTCGCCTTTTGCAAAACAAATTTCAAATAAACATAAAATCATATATATTTGAGAAAATCCAAACAGATTTTTCCTACTAAGAAAACTATTCTACACTGTAAAACATGCGTAATAGGGCACTTATACACCAGTTCAAATCGCTATATACTGGTAGGTAGGTTGGGTTTAATATCGCGTTAGTACTGTGCTATGGGTAATTGGCGTCGGTCTGGGAAGCACCCCTAGGGATGGTCCGAAGACATGCAATCATAATTTTCATTGTTCACGGAGGCGATGGCTCCCCTGCTTCGGTCCCTATAGCAGTGCTGCCAGATTCAGGGAAATTTTCATTTAACACCCACCACTAAATTTTAATTGGAACGGATTTGTAATTGCTTCGAAACATTTTTCGCAGAAATAGTCGAAGTAATTAGTTAACCGTTACAAGTTAAATTTAACGGTGGATATTGAATAAAAATTTCTGTCAAATCTGGCAGCACTGCCCCATAGTTTATTTTTCAGATTTTCTTTTTCTTTTTTTCTTTTATTTTTTTTTCAAAATTCATACATTAGCTACAGTACGCTTACTTACTATTCACATTAAGCTTTGATATCGAAGCTATGTTGCTGTTTTTCAATTCTGAGAAATTTACAAAATATATTTGTGTTAATATATTACAAAGGTAGAAAAATAATCATATAACAGCAACAAAACGTCTTTAATCAATAAATTTGTATACATAATCATATGAAATGCTTATATATGAATATAGTATTTATATTTAATGAACTACATAAACACAAAACATAAACAAGAAAGAAAAATCATGCAGTACGCGTTGATTAGTAACACTTTCCAACTGTACGCAATTGTATCGAATTACTTTTAATATTCTTTGCCTACTTTATCACACAACAGACAGAACGACTGAAAAACATGCAGATAGACAAATTGATTTTAAAATTTTTCTTAGGCAATTTGGAAAGTTTTAAAAAGGCTTAACGCAAAAGAAAACACAGCCGTTAGATTATAATTACAGCTTTTAATATCTCTGATAATTTTAGTGTAGCCCTGTAAATCTGAAAATTAATCATATCATGTTCTATACAAAACAATACTTTAGAATATTAAAAATGCATGTCAACGTTTCTATGATTTTTATTTTATAAAGATTTTTAAATATAACTTTTAAAAATTCTGTACTAAAACGTAATACATTGTTTATTTTTGTTGTTGTTGTTGTTGTTGTTGTTGTTGTCCTTGTAAACAAACTAGTTGTTCAGGACCTATTAATGGCATTTTAAATAGGGAACATTCCATAGTTAACTTGAGTGTATCATTTTTTAAAAATTCTCAAAATATTCACGGATGATAGGAGCCGGAGACAAACAGATAGAAAGGTAGAAGATCGGCCAAACAGATGCACAAATTGAAATCATATTCCCACTAAAATTATAAGAAAGTTTTAAAACGCTCATGTAACCAAAAGTGCAATTCCAACAAATGTTTTTTAATAGCTCTTAATGTAACTGATCATTTTTGTGTGGCCTTGTAAATCTAATGCTAACCATACTATATTACATAGAAGGCACTCTTTTGTGCATACGAATAATATATTTCAATTGCATTAAGCTTTGTGGAAAATAGAATTATTAAAATTTGGTTTATAAATCTAACTCTCATACAACACAATGCTTTGGAATACTTTCAAGTGCCCCTGTACACAAACCATTTAGAAATGTGCTCTATTTTACATAGGATACATCCGATAGGGAATTGAATAACATATTAAAATTTCATTGACGGTTCTATACATTAATGGTATTAAAATATGGTTTATAGAAACTCCTCCCATAGAACACAATGCTTTCGAATGCTTTTGGGTGTCCCTGTACACAAACCAGAAGAGGTATTCACTCCATTTTCAATAGGGAACATCCGATAGTCAACTTGAATAAAATATATCGGTTTAAAGAAATTCCATAAATATTTACGGGAATTAGAGCGCAGTAAAACAGATAGAGAGACAGACAGACGGACAAAAAAAACAGTTAGACAGATACAGAGATTGAAATTATATTCACACTAAAAAATGATAGAAAGTTTCAAAAACGCGTAAAGTAAACGAAAGTACAATTCTAGCAATATTTTATTAATAGCTCTTAATATAACTGAATATTTTTGTGTCACCATGTAAATCTAATTATAACCATGCTATGTTCTGTGCAAAGCATTCTTTTGTGCATATAAATAACATGTTTCAATTTCCTAAAACTTCGTGGAAAGTAAAGATATTAAAATTTGATTTATAGAAATATCTCTTACAGAACGCAATGCTTTGGAATACTTTTAAGTGTCCCTGTACATAAATCAGTAGTGGTATTTACTCCATTTTATACAAAAAACTTCCAATAGGGAATGTGAATAACATATTTCAATTTAATTGAGATATGTCCACAGTAAAGGTAAGAAAATATGGTTTTTCGAAATACCTCTCATAGAACATAGTGCTTTGAAATACATTCGGGTGTACCTGTACACAAACCAGTAGAGGTACAAACTCCATTTTCAGTAGGGAACATCCGATCGTAAACTCAAATAACATATATGAGTTTCAAGAAATTCCATAAATATTTACGGAAGTTAGAGCTCGGACAGACAGACAGGCAGAAAGACAGACGGACAGGCAGATACACAAAACTGAAATAATATTCACACTTAAAAAATGTTAGAAAATGTTAAAAACGCTTAACGTAAACGAAAGTACAATTCTAACAATTGTTTAATAATAGCTCTTAATGTAACTGGATATTTTTGTGCCACCCTGTAAAACTAATGCTATTCTGTGCAAAGCATTCTTTTGTGCATATAAATAACATATTTCAATTTCCTAAAACTTCGTGGAAAGTATAGTTATTAAAATTTGATTTATAGAAATATCTCTCATAGAACGCAATGCTTTGGAATACTTTTGAGTATCCCTGTACATAAACCGATATTGGTAATTCCTCCATTTTGTACAGGAAACATCCAATAGTGAACTTGAATAACATATTTCAATTTCATTAAAATATGTCTACACTAAAGGTATGAAAATATGGTTTATAGAAATACCTCTCATAGAACACAATGCTTTGAAATACTTTCGGGCGTCCCTGTACACAAACCAGAAGAGGTACAAAGTCCATTTTCAATAGGGAACGTCCGATAGTGAACTTGAATAACATATTTCAATTTCATTAAGATATGTCTGGAGTAAAGGTATGAAAATATGGTTTATAGAAATACCTCTCATAGAACACAATACTTTGAAATATTTTCGGGTATCCCTGTACACAAACTAGTAGAGGTATAAACTCCATTTTCAATAGGGAACGTCCGATAGTGAACTTGAATAACATATATCTGCTTCAAGAAATTCCATAAATATTTACGGGAATTACAGAGCGGACAGACAGACAGACAGACAAACCGAAGTCATAAATACTTTTCAACCTTGTTGGAAAGTGTTAAAAATGTTAGAAAGTGTTAAAAACGCTTAGCGTAAACGAAAGTACATATCTAGCAATTTTTTTATTAATAGCTCTTAATTTAACTGGATATTTTTGTGCAACCTTGTAAATATAGCATGCAAAGCATCTATGCAAAGCATTCTTTTGTGCATATAAATAACATATTTAAATTTCCTAAAATTTCGTGGAAACTAAAGTTATTAAAATTTGATTTATAGAAATATCTCTCATAGAACGCAATGCTTTGGAATACTTTTGCGTGTCCCTGTGCATAACCCGATGGTGGTATTCCCTCCATTTTATACAGGAAACAACCAATAGTGAACTTGAATAACATATTTCAATTTCATTAAGATATGTCTACAGTGAAGGTATTAAAATATGATTTTTAGAAATACCTCTCATAGAACACAATGCTTTGAAATACTTTCGGGTGTCCCTGTACACAAACCAGTAGAGGTACAAACTCCATTTTCAATAGGGAACGTCCGATAGTGAACTTGAATAACATATTTCAATTTCATTAAGATATGTCTTCATAAAGGTATGAAAATATGGTTTATAGAAATACCTCTCATAGAACACAATGCTTTGAAATACTTTCGGGTGTCCCTGTACACAAACCAGTAGAGGTACAAACTCCATTTTCAATAGGGAACGTCCGATAGTGAACTTGAATAACATATTTAAATTTCATGAAGATTTGTCTACAGTAAAGGTATAAAAATATGATTTATAGAAATTCATCTCATAGAACACAATGCTTTGAAATACTTTCGGGTGTCCCTGTACACAAACCTGTAGTGGTATAAACACCATTCATAATAGGGAACGTCCGATAGTAAACTTGAATAACATATTTCAATTTCATTAAGGTATGTCTACAGTAAAGGTATGAAAATATGAATTGTAGAAATACCTCTCATAGAACACAATGCTTTGAAATACTTTCGGGTGTCCCTGTACACAAACCAGTAGAGGTATAAACACCATTTTCAATAGGGACCGTCCGATAGTGAACTTGAATATCATATATCAGTTTCAAGAAATTCCATAAATATTTATGGGAGTTAGAGCGCGGACAGACAGACAGGCAGACGGACAGACAGACAGACAGACAAACCGAAGTCATAAACACTTTTCAACCTTGTTGGAAAGTGTTAAAAAGAAGAAGAAAATATGTCATAAAATATTATAAATCAAGCAAAATAAATATGCATACTTCACAACCTAACCCTGAAGATTGTTAGTTCTCGCCTATTTGTGTACACAACTTAACCAATTGTGCTCGGCATATTTTTCGTAAGATACGCCTTTTCGCGTTCCTTTAAAACGTCACACGTATAGTTTCCAAATTACTCCTTTTTGGCTACCGAAAAATTGTAATAATTTGTTTTATTTTACTTTATCTTTAAATAAATTAAATCTTTCTGTTAAAATTTTCCGGTAACCGAAAGGTAGCCTATAGTTACACGTTTTAGAAAAATAACATTTCATTCGCAGAGGAACACCTTAAGGAGTGGCTCGATTTTTTAATGTCCCCTCAGAAGGGACATACGAGCGAAAAGGGTTAATTTTTAGAGTAATTAACTTCAAATATATTTACGATTGAATAAGAAGAAAAATGTTCTAAAAAAAGACAGATGTGAAAAAAATGGACGGAAAGGGGCGGGAATAGTAATGTTCCGGTTTAGATTGGCAAGAATGTATATACATAGATAGCGCAATGCCAGAAAGTGTTTTTTATTTTTCACGAACCGGATCAAATGGTACTTTTTTTCTGAATAATCGATGTATATAATATAATGCTGCTTTAAATAACTTTTAAATGAAAAGTTTTATTACATAAAGTAATTTTCTTGCACTCTAAAACTTACGAATCACACATAATACGAAACCCCGCCCTCTTCCGGGGGTTAAAGGGTATTTACGCTTAATATGTTTTCTATTCATTTTGATCTTTCCTCAGCCTCATCATCTTTTTTTTTTTTTTTTTTTAAAGCTGTACTGTAACAATCTTTTGTTAACTTAGAATGATATTTATATAGAGGATTACATTTTAAATGTATGATTGGTTATAAAATTCTACTTTTATATATTTATTTGTGCTCATGTGATTAATTGTTTTCTTATGTTTACGAGGAAATCTTATCATTTTAACATTGCTAATTTATAAAATTGATATCTTTTGTTCTCAATATATATATATATATATATATTGAGAAATAAATATATATAAATACACACACACGAAGCGACCAAAAAAAAAAAAAAAAAAAAAAAAAAAAAACGCACTCTGAAAAAATGATTTATACCTTTTTTATTTGTAATAACGTTAAAATTATTGGTTGAAACAAATAAAACTGCATTATTTGCATAATACCAAAGGGAAGAAATGATACCTATGTATACATTTTCGATTTAATAATTCGCTTTATTACACTCTACGAAATACTTTATAAAAATATACAAAATAGTAGTTTCTTTTTAAACATACTGCAATGACCATACATTCTGTATTCTATTATGATTTATTATATGTAATAAACAGTCACATTTTAATGTATGAAATAAAACTATTTATTTGTTAGATCTAAGCAATTTTTTAATAAAAATATGTATTCTGCATTAGGTTAATTCCACCTTTATATGGAATTACTGCTTTAATGCACAGTTGTATAGTATTATTTGATATAACCCTAAAAAATTTCTCTGTGCTAAATATTGTAAATAATTTTTCTAGTTCTTGCAAAGCTGTAGGGTGCAAATTTCGAATCCTTCTCTCTCTCCCCACGACTTTTTATGACAAGTTTATGTTAAAACCGAAATAATATTTTATGTATACTGTTGTAATGTAAACTCCTAATATGCTTATTAAACCATTCTTATTTAATTCTCATTGTTATATTTTAACCCTGATGTATCCTATGTAAATTAAATGCAACCCTCCCCCCTCCCCCACCACTCTCTATATTTTTTAAAGAAAAAAATAATTGCCAATTTTCTTCTTTATAAAGATCCACACAACTATTCAAATAACTTTTGCAAAATATCAAGCTTTTATTTTCAGCTCGGGTCCGAACTGGCTTGATTACAGAAATTTGAATATGGTGTGAAAAATGAGGGTTTTCTTTGAAAAAACGGAGTTGGTTCGAGTTTTAATAAGTAGACGACCCTTTAAGCATTATCTAATTAAATAGTTATAAACTAGATGTTTTCTCTAATCGATTGGCGCCAGCCGCCTCTTTATAGGGCGATTTATGACGAAATTAATTAGGAGGTGATCGTTTTTGTTCTTTCCAATTGTAAAATGGGATTAACAGATATTAACAAAATCCAAAACATTATTTTAGGATCTACTAAATTTGTTGTAGTATTTTATTTCTATTTCATTTTCCTTTTAAGAAAAAATAAAAATAAAACTCTTTCTCAATATAATCAGATGAGTAAATAAGACAGGGATATCACTTTGTTAATATAATTATTATATCAAAGACACGTGTAAACGGAAAATATTCCATTTCATCATTGGTAACTGACATGGCATTCTAACAATTTTAATATGTGAGAGCTAAATATATATTTTTTTTTATTTTAACTTTTGTAATTTAAAGAATCTGAAGAATAACATAAGCCAAGATACTTTTAGTTCTGAGAAATTCCCACGAAAGTTGTAGTCCTTTATAGTGAAGCACGACGATTAAAGAACAATAATAGCAATATAAAAATATTAAAGCTAATGATATAAAATCATTCTTCAGGAAAAAAGTAAATAAGAGAGAATTCCTAATATTGTCCGACGCGTGAACTAATAAGAAATGTGTGAGCAGCGGGAAAAGGGAAAAAAAAAAATCGAAGGCGAATTGTGCCAAGAAACACAAAAAGTGCTGGAGATTAAGGGATCACTGAAGAAAAAAGGCAATTTTCAGTGATATAAAAAATAAGACATTAACATCATAAAACTTTTTCTTTAAAAAGTACTCCCACCAGTTAGGTTATACGCAACTGTTTTTTATAAAGAAAAAATAACACTTTAGTAAGCGAAATGCTATTTTATTCTTGTATTTTATTTGAAAACAACCTGAAACAAGGTTTGAATGAACTGAGAAAAGTAAAAGGTATAGAAAAGAAACATGATAACGCACGCACCGCAACCTTAGACCATGATTGAGTATTTAAAGAACGATTTTTTCCTCATGTTATTGAGTGAAAATTGGTTTCAGATAGCATTTAGAGGGCCGGTAACAAATTGAATAAAATCAATAATGCTTGGGATTATCGTTAAGTAAACGAAATTATCTGTAACTTTAGGATATGTTAATATAAACCTAGTACAATATGTGAGACGATGACATGTTGAATAACGGAGATATAAGCATTTATTTTAAAACTCCAGGAGAAATCAGCACGTTTTTTTATTTATAATATACATGGTTTTAAACAAAAATTATTCCTACTTTCAGATAAATTGAAAATAAAATAAATAAATAAAATAGAGACGCGTTTTTTTTTTTTTTTTTTTTTTGGCCTGTAGCCTAGAAAAAAAAAAAAAAAAAAAAGACATGATGACAGAAATCAAATTTCAATAAAAAACTTCGGAAACTGCGGTAATAAAACATCAGTTTTAAATTACGGTGCACCCCCCCCCCTCCCGCACACACACACACACAACAGTTATCAGAATCTTCTGTGTTAGCGTTTTTGGACAAAATCTATGATATTAAAACCCAAAGCGTTTTCTGTAAGACAAAACACGTACGATCTGGCCATGCGCCAGAAAATTTTGAACCAATTCGTAACGGGAACATTCCTTTCTCTTTATGCAGCGCAATACGAATACCGATGATAAAGATCAAGCAGACGAAATTAATATTTCATATGTCTATTCTATGGCAGACGACTAATTATAGCTCAATCATAAAAATATTTCATACGATTAATTCATTGATTCATACTTTTATTAAAAACAATGCAATTCGCGAACACTTATCGGTTATATTTATCTACGATCGGTGTATATTTTCGAAGAAAATTTCTTTATACAAGATGTGGCGCCATCTGTCGTCATGTAAATATATTATACTTCTTAAAAGAAAAAGAAAAAATCTTTTTTAATTAATAAACTGTCAGAGTTTATTGTTCTTTAAAAGTTAACTTTTATCAGTTGAAAATTTGGTTTAGAAAAGATGGAGACAGATATTTAAAATCAAAGATTTATTATTATTATTATTATTTTTTTACTCTAATTTTTATAATCTCTATCTCTGATACTTCATTTCGATACTATATTACCGTAAAAATAATTTTAAAAGAATGACATTAAAATAATGATATTTTACACGAGTAAAAATTTACATAGTATAATTTATCATTAAAAAGTTAATGAGCAAATTAATTTACTAAAGTATTAAATTTATTCTTATTTATTTTTAAAAGTAAACTTATGTTGAAATATACTATTTTGATTGAATAAAGTGTTATAATACTATTCCAGTAAAAAACAATTTTAACTTTATTCCGATTTGGAGTTTATTTTTAGAATACAATGAATTAATATTTTGGATTATATCCAAGTGGTTTTACAAATATGGGAAGGAAAAACGAGAATCAAAACTATTATTTTACACTCAAAATGCACTTATTGTCTTGGCAAATTAGATTTAATGATGTATTTTACAAGAGAATGAAATCTTTGTCTTTCATGTGTGCCTAATTTAAAAAACTGTGACCTGTTATCGTTGATAGTTGGTTAATATAATTATAATCTGGTAATAAATGTTTGTATTCATTCATTTTGCGTGAAAAGCAACGAATAAATTTCACAGTAAACATAAAACGAGTGCAGTTCTATAGATTATTAGTCGACTTGGTGTGACAGGAAGGAATTCTATTGTGCAGGGATGGAACACGGGCGCAGAATTCATACCGGAATGTGTTTAAGAAATTTCTCTACCTATAATATCGTCGATTTAAGAGGTAGAAAATTTTCTTACATTGATAGTGGTATGAATTCTGCGCCCGTGTTCCATCCCTGTATTGTGGGATTAATTTATATGCTTGATGCTTTGAAAATATTATCACAAATATCGATACTACATCATTAAGAAATATTGATATTTTCGATAAATTATATAAATTCTGCCTTTCTTCTAATTACTCCTATTATTCTTTTGGTCATATTTAGCGTAAAATTAGGAAAACCTTGAGATTTTATTTTTATTATATGGAGTATGCTTAAATTTTGTATACTGAAATTTCATTAAATTTATCCCTCTTCCCTCCAACCAAAAGATAATTGATTAAAGCGGGGGGTTTTAAACTGGGAAAGAGCAATGCGAAATATTAAATCAAGGGTGTTTTAAACTTTATGCCGTGAGAAGATTTTAGTTGCACATTATCCGTAAAAAAATTTGACGGGTATTAACTAATAATTTTTATAGTACGAAATTTCCACATTAAGAGGGGACAATACCTAATCTCGCCGGCAGCCTTCGCCCATGTTATTCTATGAGAAATTTTGTTGCTACAATTACATACAATTTTATTCATTACCTAATGAATATTTTTAAATTCTGTTTTCGCAGTCAGAAAATCCATAACCGTTAAATGAGTACTCATTTTTGAAAAATTCATTTTTTTTAATTTTTACATTTTAATTTTGAGTTCAAAAATGCGATTTTTCACAAAATGCATTTTTCTTATTTTCTAATCGCAAAATGAAATACTAAAATTTTAAAAAATCAATTTTTGGAAAACAAGTACTAATTTAACGCTTATGAATTTTCTAAATGTGTAAACAGAATTGAAAAATATTCATTAGGTAATGAGTAATTATGTAAAAAAAATTTCCCATAGAATAACATGGGCGAAGGCTGCCGGCGAGATTAGGTATTGTCCGCTCTTAATATGCTCATTGAAATTATATTCCTTTTGATGTATTTACAGATTTCTAGATGAATGAAACGCATTGAATAATAGAAGAAAGCTATAATAAATTTGTTGAATCTGACCTAAAAGAAAAATAATTAAACTTGGAGATAATCCCCAAAAGAAAAACGTTAAATATCTCATGAACTATTGTTGGGATCTTCGTGCAAATTTGTATCTAGGCTATTTTGATGCTCCAGAATTATTTTCTGTTGTCAAATTAGTGAGTTAACATTAGAATTTTTGAAGGTGGACCCCTTTTTAGTATGTAGACGACCCCCTATGTCATTTTTTCTTACATCTACAAAAGTAGACATAAATTCCTGACGATTGGTGCCTACTGCATGTTTCTGAGATAATTAGGTAATGAGATACGCAAGTTTTTTTTTTTTTTTTTTTTTGACCGACTGCACTTAATAGAAAGGCCTAAAGTGTTTTAGTTTTCAATTTATGAAATCAGCTCTATTAAACTTCATACATTTCCCTAACATTAACAATGTATTAGTATATTTAATATCTTTATATATTTTAAGTAAGTTCGTATATACAATTTACATTCAATTTCAATTTTCAGGTATATGAACAGATTTCATTTTTACTTGAAAAGAAAAAATACATATAGCCTCATAACAAAAATAAATATGCAACATTTAGTTACAGATTATGTGGGAAAATATATTTTAAACATGAACTGGGGAAAATGATTATGGAAAAAAAAATTAAATAAAAATAAATTGTCTAATAAATCGAAAAATAAATAAATAAATATAAAAGGAGATAAGTAATCGATAAGTACTCCCTCCACCCTTTTTTTTTTTTCGGTGACAGGGGGGGGGGGGGTGCAACTAAAAAAAATTCTCATTACGTGCATTTATACGAAATTTTGACTTATAATGCCATATTAAAGTTTTTTGGGGAAAAAAAATAAATAAATAAACTTTTTCGATACAGTTTGTTTCGATAATGATTTTTATTAATTTTCTTTTCTTTTCTTTTTCTATCTAAGAAAAGAAAGAAACTGAAAAAAACGATTTCGATGAAATTCTGATAAAAGCAGAATTTAGCTTATTTCGGAGGAATATTAGTTTTTTTTTTTTTTTTTTTAATTATTATTATAACATGGCTTTCATATTATTCAATCATATTTTCGATAAATTTTCGATTTCAATAGATGTCCAAGTATCGTAAAACTGGTAGAAACGCTTTATCCGTAGATTGAGACTAATAGTCTTCGGTAGTAAATAAAGTAAAATAAAATAAAATAAAATAAAATAAACTTTTTCGATACTGTCATTTTAGCTGATATTTCAGCAAGCACTATTTTAAACCTAAAACCCATTAAAAATGTAAAATATAGTGACGTCGATTTTACCCTAATTTTTCACAAAATTTTATATCAATTTTAATATTTACGTGTGAATTTCTTTTCATTAAAAAAAAATAATAATAATAATAAAATAAATAAATAAATCAACTCGTAAACGTTTTTGGCAACAATTAAAAATTAAAATAAGTTACGTATTTTTGTCTAAAAAAGGGCTTCTTCAATTTTTTCGACACTGTCTGTTTCGATACTGATTACACTGCTCAGCCAAAAAAAAAAAAAAAAAAAAAAAAAAAAAAAAAAAATTCAAGATCTGATACCATTCTTACTGATTCTTATGTAAAATGACCTCCTGAATTCGAATATGACTTCCATTTTGCCCAGTCACCCACCGTTTACTAGATAACCCCCCCTCCCTCAATTTCTTCCCCTGTTCGATAATTTTATGACTATGAATTTGATTTGAAGAATGAAAAATAATTAATTTAACACCTAAAAACAAAAATATATAAACTTTAAAAAATAATATTAATAACAGATTAAAAAAATATAAGATATATAACGCATAATTTCAGTGGCAAATCCCCTCCCCCCCCCCCCCCCAAAAAAAAAAAAAAAAAAAAAAAAAAAAAAAAATCCCTTGTCGAATATGTCCCTGTTTTAGAATTTTCGAACTCTCTAGTCCTCAAAAGGTATTTAACGGTTAAAATAATCCTCCCCCCTCCTAAAAATCAAATTTATATAGCCATAAAATCACCGAAAAATGATAAAGGTAAAGGTCATAAAAAACGGTGGTTAGTAGAGCAAAATGTACATCATATTCGGATTCAAGAGGTCATTGTACATAAGAATATGCTGAAATGGTGTCATGGCAATTTTCATGCCGAGCAGTGTTATTATTAATTTTATTCTCTTTTCCATTTCTTTCAAAATTCTGGCAAAAGCAGAATTTACGGAGAAATATTAGACTATTAGTTTTATTATTATTATTATTATTATTATTATTATTATTATTATATCGCTTTCAAATTATTCAATTATGTTTTTGATAAATTTTCGATTTCGATAAATGTCCAACTATCATAAAACTGGTATCGTAAAAATCCGTAGATTGAGACTAATAGTCCTTGTGTCCTACAAAAAAAAAAAAAATAAATAAAAAATAAAAAAAAAAAAATAACTTTTGAAACAATATACTGCATTCGGAATACAAATATCTTTAATATCTCATGAAGTATGATCATTTTTATGAAAAACGTTTTCACTGCGCATGTGCAAAAGGTAGAAAAAAAAAATATATATATATATATATATATATATATCACATAGGTTGAAAGCTAGATATATTGGGCAATTTTTGACAAAAGTTCATTTAAATAGAGTAAAAATTAAGTAAATTTTGGTTAAAAGAACGAGTTAGATTTTAGGTATTTTCCAAGAGTTGAAATTTCATAAAGGATTTTTCCCATGCTTCGTTATTAATTTAAAGATCTAATGACTTCAACCACTTTGCAAAAAGGTCTTTTCTATGAAAAAACCATTATAATCTCACAATCTTAGTAAAAAAAAAAAAAAAAAATGTTAGAGTTATAAACTTGTAAGGGGTTTTCACAAAAATGTACTACTGGAGCGTGGTTGAAATAATTGGATCTTCAAATTAATTACGCGGCATGTGAAAAACCCCTTATGAAATTTAAACTCTTGGAAAACACCTAAAATCTAACTCGTTCTTTTTCCCACAATTTGCTTAATTTTTACTCTATTCAAATGAACTTAAAAAAAAAAAAAAAATGCCCAATATATATAGCTTTCAACCTATGTAATAAAAATGTTTCTATCTTTCGCTCATGCATAGTGATTTTTTTTTTTTTTTTTAATAAAAATGCTTATTTTTCATGATATAATAAAGGTAATTGCATTCTGATTGCAGTATATTGTTTCAATAGTTTATTTATTTATTTATTTATTTTCAAATTACTTGAAAGTGGTAATAATTTTCGTTTCAAAATGTGTACACTATAAATAAAAAACATGATGATTTTTTTTTTTTTTTTGAGTTCTAAAATAAATGCTTATATATCCGTTATTCTACATGCCATCGCCACACAAATTCATTTACAAATTGTACTGGGTCCATGTTAACATATCCTAGAGTTACAAATAATTTCGTTCTGTTAACGATACAGGGTGATTACAAACATCAAGAAGTAATTATAAGGTATTACCGAAACTTGGCATGATTATTCGTGTTAGGCAAATATACAAATGATTAGGAATGCAACGTGATTGCACATTGCATAATGCCACCAGAGGGTTTGCCACCAGCTTGTGTTTTAATATATAAGATACATATTTCATGATGTTTCTGTAGCTTCTCGTATTTCTGAAAATATTAACATGGTCATTCAACATCCAAATTTGAAATAAAAATATTCATTTTTTAGCATTTTTTTTTTTTCTTTTTCTTTTTCCTTTTTCAAAACAAAGTAAACATTCGTTTTTGAAAACGTCAAAAGTTTAAAATCTACAAGTATTAATTTGTTTTGCTATTAAACTTGCGAATTTTCTTTTCTTGAATTCCCATTTTTATAAAATCGTAAACAGAAAAAACAAGGCATTTTAAACATTTGTAACGCATCTAACAATTAAATTTATCTTATGTAATAAATGATTAAATAAAACAAAATATTCATTAATTATAATGAGTTTGTTCAATATAGTAATTAAAATATGTGATTATAATTATACGTTGTAGTTTCTATATTTATTTATTTTTCATAAAGCTTTATTAAGAAAAGTGCAAAGCTCACTTAAAAAATTGTAATTTTGCAAAAAAAAAAAAAAAAAAAAGAACATGCAGCTGATAAAATTTGAAAATAAAATTCTAATTTTACAAATTACAAAATAAAATTCTAACTTTTTTTTGTAATTTAGGAAAGAACAGATTTTTTTTTTTTTTTTTTTTTTTTTTGGGGGGGGGGGGGGGGTTGTAAAATTTCTGCTTGTTAAATAAATGATCTACTTCAACATTCAAGTTGGAAGCAATCCCTTTTTTCACGTAAAGAACCTGTTTTTTTAACTCATTAAAAATAAATTCTTGTTAAACACTGAGCTTCCTACAATGTTAAATTTTTATGTTAGTGTTTTTTTATAAGTGATACTTCCTTCCAGCCATGTACAAGAATGCTCTTTCCACTTGGAGGTAAGAAGTCGATTTTATTCTAAAAATTTATACATATTTAAAAATTAATTATTTAGTTTAAATTAACACAGTTTGTTTATACTTAACACCGATTACCTGCTTATACTTTTATCTAATATATTAAAATCGTGTCCAAATAATTATTTCTCCAATTGTAATAATAATTCATTACAAATCAAAAATCTACCACCCCCAATTTTCGCGGAAGATATTTTACCAGAAATTTTATGTAAACAATTTTCATATATTTTATCATGAAAGAGTGACAAATTTATACTAAAAAGTATTGATGATAAATCTAATTTCCTCACTTCAAAGTTTGGAAGTAGTAGAATTAAGTAGAATTAATATCAGAGTAGAATCAGTAGTTATCAGAGTAGAATTAAATATAGAATAAAAGATATATAGTGTATCTTGAATACATGGTCCAATTTTTAAGGTTGGGTTAAAATATATAATGACGTATATTTTGTATAGCAACATGTTGTCGGAAATGCAAATCTTCAGCGAATCCGAGCCTACTCTGATTACATTGTTCAAATAAAGCTGCTTGTTCTGTACAAAGATAATTCACACAATGAAGAAAATCTTCACTTTTTATAATCACGTCTGATGTACACAATTACCAACTTTAGCAATTTTGGTTTGCTGGAAGCCAAAAAAAAATGCTACAATTTGCAACTATGTTAGTGAGAGACTGATGTTGTGAGATTAATTAATCATAATGATGAAAATTCAAGGATATAATGATGCATTTTTTGTGTAGCAATATGCAGTTGGAAGTGCAAATTTTTCGCGAATCCGAGTGTTCCGTATCGTTATTTCAATTTCTTTTTCTCATATATTTTTCCTTTATTCTCTGAGTGGTGTTTATACTTTTTTTTTTTTTTTCATGCACTTGCGATTGTGCATTTTTTTCTTTTCCATTCTGTTTTCTACGGATTTTTCATACCCTCTTTTTTTTTTTCTTTTACATTTTAAAGTGCTGTGCATTTCTTGTTTTTTTGCCTACATTTTACATTTTCGACCCCCTATTGGTAAACAAAAAGTACTTCTTTACATGTGTTCTACGTACCCTAGATATTTGGCCCATGAATTCAAGGACACCCTGTATATTTTAAGGAAAGTTACGTAAGACCTGCCAGTATTTCTAACTCAAATGGTCTACTGGTCCACTTTCTTTACATGATTCTTCCACCACAAAATTCATGTAGATTTTTTGTTGTTGTTGTTGTTGTTATTCTTGTATTTTATAAAAAGGAGCAGTGAATGCAGAGCTGCCAACCTAATCCGGCAAATTGTTAGTATCGCCCTTTTTCTACATCACTTAAGTTTTAAAGTAATTTTCTTCAAATATATTTGCGATGAACTAAGAAAAAAAAGAAGTCTAAGAAATGACTAGTGTAGAAATAAGGGCGGTACTAAAAACTTGTAGGGTTAGGTTGGCAGCTCTGTGAATGTTATTTAGCTGAAATGCAATTATAAAACATGACAACTGCATACTTGCCAACCATCTCATTAATAACCGTACAATTGTTAACGCCCCCTGAAAAAGCGCCCCTTTTCTCACACCAATATATTTTTAGAGTTATTCTCTCCAAATGTTGTTACAATTAAAAAAAACTAAAATTAATCTAAAAAATTATTGGCGTGAAAAAAAGGCGGGTACTAAAAATTGTACAGTTCATAATGAGATGGTTGGCAAGTATGCAACTGTTAAAAACAGCTGAATTAACTGGATACGTTCATGTATACAGGCTCAGGTGTTGACTGGAACAATCTTAATCTCTCAGCATACTTTATATAAAACAATATAATTAAAACAATACCGGTGTCAGTACTTTATATATAAATAGGTTTTAATTTAATAATATTGTTAATATTTGCAGAGATATAGTTGTTAAGAAAACGTTTTATAGATAATGTTAGTCAATTATTTAAGTAATCTTTTATGTAATACATTTATACTTGAAAATCTTACATAATATATACATATACAGTGTGTTCGCTGTAAATTTCACAGTTAGGTTTTATAGCATGTATATATGAGTTATCTGAATATATTACCAGTGTTCACACATTTTACTTCTCTTTAGTTCCAAATATAAATTAAAAGTCAAATGGGACTACAATGGAAGGGTGAACGCCACGAGAAAGTTAGTAAAATTTACCTGCATCATCATGCTTTGTGCCAAACAACTGAATTTTTCAATTAAGATATTTCAGCAGTGCTCCTTGAAACCAGTGAAAGTGATACGAAATAAACGGCAGAAGCGCAACGGTGAACAACTAATTAATATTCCGTAGTCTAGCTAGCCACGCCTTATTTTTCACAAAAGCATCTTTTTAGAATAATTTTCTTAGCACTTAATCGTAATTGCATTTGGAGACTATTATTTTTAAAATTTACTGGGTGAGACTAACAACACTAAGGAATATTAACACTTTCGCGACCGCATGTTTTTGTGTTTTTGACAGTAAGTTCCGCCTAAAAGTGTTATTCTCATAAGGTGTTATTCTCTAATCATTGGTTTAGTAAAGAAGCGAGTTAGAGATTCTTTTTCTACGCTTAACTTATCTGATGATGAGGATGAGCCACTGTCCGCAGCGTAGAATTAAAACATGCATTCCGCAAGAAGCTGCACGTTGTAAAGATGCTTGACATATGCGTGAAATAATTGAGGAAAGCATAACTGCCAACATCCTAATTAGGAAACGAGAAATTCTTAGAGAACGCCCCTTTTTCCACACCACTTTATTTTTAGAAAATTATCTTCAAAAGTAGTCACGATTAAATAACTATAAAGTTACTTTAAATAAAGGCTGGTGTAAAAAAAGAGGCTGGTACTAAAAGTCTTATTACTATAGCCGATTATTAATGAGATTAATGGCAGGTTTAAGATAGGACAAATCGAGAGAAATGCAGAATAACAAGTACTTAACTTTAACCAATGTACGCTGTACAGACTGCAATGTGTTTCTATGTTGTACAGTCAAAAAAAAAAAAAAAAAAAAAGCCATAATCTACCCCCCATCTAATTTTGCCGTAAATTATCGTAGAATTATGCAACTGGTACCAATCGATTTGTAATAACGTCTAAATTATAGTAGTGCAGTTAGATTTTGCTTAGGGGGTCATCTAAATATTAAAACTGGCATCAACTTCATTTTTTTTTATGGTAACCCCGTTTTTTGTAATTTATTTGAATTCTTTGCATCGAACCATTGCTGAAAATGGTATAGTTTATATATTTCGCTCAATTTTTCATAGAGTTGTAAGCTGTCAAAGTGTGGGGATGCTAATGTTAAATGAATAGGACAAACATTAATTTGTATCTTTCCAAATAATTATGGTATCTAAATTCTGTTCTTTTTTTTTTTTTTTTTTTTTTAGTATATGGTATAATGAAGTGACCCAAATATATTCCATGCATATTTTTTGTAAAAAAACATTTTTTGAATTATGAAAATTATTAATAAATTGATATTTGGAAAAATTATTAATTATGACCTGTATTAATTTTTGCACGAGTAGAACAAGAACTATCAAAAACATGTGTTTACAAATTCACAGCTCCTTCCTGACATTATTTTTTGAGTTACAGTGATATATAATTTTTTACTGTTGTTAGGGGGTCATCACTTGTTATAATCTGTATCCTCTGTACGTAAATATCTGTGTATAATTTGACGAAAAGCTATTTTAATTTACCTTTATGTTATTCTTAGTATTTCGATGTTTATTATACAAATTGGCTTAGTTTTGTAAAATTACCGCAATGCAGGCGAGTGGTTGTGAAAGAATTCTAAAACAAAAGCCCCGTTTCTGTATCACTAACCCAAGCAGCACCGAAACGTTCTCGGAACGTTCAAAAATTGTTCTGCAAACACGTTCTAAGAACGTTGACTTTGAACGTGTTATAGACGTCTTTCAATCTTGAAGACGTACAATAGTACGGTTCAGAGAACGTTCAATGAACGTGTAACTATCACCATCGGTGTTATAGAAGCGTTCTGAGAACGTTCTATGTACAGTCGGGGAAAAAAAAAACGCAACACCCGCTGTAATTTCGTTATTAATTGACGTAGAAACATATAATAGACATAATTCAACAGGAAATTAAAAGCACTTTCTGAATATGTCGTCATATTTTAAATTATGGGTCATCTACATATTGAAATGAGCGCCAACTTTTATTTTTTCAATAGCAACACCCAATTTTGACTTTATTTTCGAATTTCTGAGAGTCTCGCAGTGCGGAAAAGTATACTGTTTGTATAGTTTATCTTTAGTATTTATAGAGTTATAATCGAAAATGTGTTAGGGGGTTATCTTTAAATGTAGAAAAATAAAATTAAGATCCTATAAGAAATAGACAAAATTTTAATGTTTCACACCAGAAATCTTTCGGGAAAAGAATAATTATAAAAATTATTAAAACTTTGCTGCTTTTCCCAGTTCCTTAATTATCTTGAGTTCAATTTTTTAGATTTGTATATACTTCAGTACTTTTTTAGATAATTTTAAGTCTATTTAAAAACATTACACTTGCGATTGGTCCATACAGTACTCTTTCAAAAAAGTGCAATATTTTTCAAGTAAAAATGTCTATTATGGCTGTACTGATCACCAATAAAGCTTAAATTTTCTTTCGTAGTTATAACATAATATACGAAGTTAAATAATATATATATATATATATATATATATATGCAACAACTCATAAACTAAATCTTTTCGGATAAATTATTGTAAGGGTTCATGAAGTAAATATTAAACAATTTTAATCGCACTTACCAGTTTTGGGTCAGTTGAACTCTTTATAACTGTACGATTCGTTTTATAATTTCTATGAAAATATAATTCCTTAATTAACCCTTTCACGACTGCTGACGTAGATTCTCGCCATTTGAAAATCTGTAACTCTGTCAGTGGGCGTTTCTTTTGTAATTTGTGTGTTACATATTTCTTAAGTGTGTACCCAGTGTTCATATTTTTGCAATAAAATATACTATGGATAGAAATATATTGATTAGAAAGAATATAATTAGAATGTATATCCATTTGTAATATAATGGTGAATACAGAAAATTTGTTCTCAAATATTTTATTTTGATAATATAACGCCCTTAGGCGGGTCTTACTGTCAAAAAGACAAAAATCTTGCGGTCGCAAAAAGTGTTAAAATATATTTATAAAAGTTAAAGTATGTTTTTAAAACTGTATAAAATTAAAATATGTTAATAAAATTTTAAAGACTAAAGTGTCCTAAAAATAATAATCCCCCCCCCCCTACAAAATAAATAAATAAGTAAATAAATAAAATAAAATAAAGCAATATATGAAGCAAATGATTAAGCCTTTTTTATCTATGACGATAGTTAAGAAACGATTTTACAAGTCTGTCTTGCATTCTAATTCCATTCGTTTTTTATATTTGACAATTTCACACTAAACCCATTTTTCTATTTAAAACAGTAAACCCCGCCTATTTAGTTAATTTTTTTTCTTCTAGTGTTCGTTTAAATGTTTAAAAGTTTCACCAATTAATCGATGAAGTAAATACCACTTGTGCACATTTTTATCAACATAAAATAAGGGGTTTAACACGCATACTCAATGTCACATTTACTTTTCTTTTCTGTTTTGTTTTGTTTTGAAGAGCGATGAAGGCGGGGCTTGTCTTCTTTAGAAAACAGGAATTCTTGATGCTAACACTAATATCTAAAAATCATCATTTTTGTTTTATTTCTTTGCGTTTGACGTTGTTGTTATATAATTTGACACGTAAACAGAAAATAAACATATTTTGTTTAATTTTCTTTGTTATTTTTTATTATTTGATTCGTTATCTCATGCAAAAATTTACAAGGGACGGCCCCCTAAACCACTCAAAAAGAAAGATTTATTTATATCTCGAAAACTAATAATTGGAATGAGCTGCAAATTTGCATACCTATATTTTTCAGCATTGGGATTCATTTTATGTAAAAATTAATATAGGTCATAATTCATAATTTTTATGAATATGAATTTATTAATTTTTTTCAGAATTAAAAATATTTTTCAGAATCAAAAGTAATGATGGATTATGTTTGGGTTTCTTCACTGTATCGAGTAAAAAAAAAATTATATCGATCAAGTTATTTTTTGTGAAGATATATTAAAAGTTTGAAATATGAATTTAACATTAGCACCTTCAAACTTTGAACGCTTATAACTCTGTGTAAAAATAAGTAAAATATACAACCAATATACTTTTTCGCGTTGTCGCGATCCCAGGAATTCAAATATAAAATGGGGCATTACCATTGAAAAAATCAAAGTTGGTGCGCGTTTTAATATGTAGACGACCCCCAATTCAAAATTTCAGTTCATTTTCTGAAACTCCTCACAATTCCCCGTCGAATAATACCTATTACATTTTTCTACATCGATTAGCAACGAAGTTACGTTGAGTGTTGCGTTTTTTATTTCCCCGACTGTACGTAGAAACGTATGTAATGTACTGTCTCAGAACGTTCTAAACGTTTTAGAACGTTTTCAAAGCGTTATACACATTTTCAGAACGTTCTAGAAAACGTACTGTAAATGTTCTAAAATAGTGTAGAAACGTTCTGAAAACGTTCTATACACACGTTCTCACAACGTTATGTGAACAATTTTTGAATGTTCTTTGAACGTGCTAAAAATGTATTTCATGTACTATAATAAAATGGAAGAACTCGCAACAATTGTTCCGGGTGGAAAGAAAACACGACAGTTCGTCAGACGGACATAGTAGGCACGAGTGCTGCAAATAGACGAGCTACGTAGCAGTTTTTTTTTTTTTTTTTGCAGCACTCGTGCCTACTTTCTTCGGTTGATGAAGGGTTGTGTCTTTTCTCGACCCGAAAGAATTGCTTCGAGTTCTTGAATTTCATAGTGTCTATTCAAAGTTTTGCACTTGTTATTTTATTTACTTTCTTTTTCTTTTTTTCCTTCCTTTCCTTATTTATCTTATTTATCTTTTCTTTTTTTTTTTCCCATGAATAATTGTCTTAGTATTATAAAATTTTACATACATGCATTGAAATATAGTATAACAAAAGATCAAGTATTTTAAATATTTTGGATAAATATTTGAATTCAAAAACAAATAAATAAATAAATTGAAGATTTGGAATATTTTGAAAAATTTTAAGATATATACTCCCTGTTAAATAATTATTTGTCCCCCCCCCCCTAGATTTTGCATCATTATAATTTAACAATAGAATATAACCATATTTGAAAATTAATTTTAATAAGTTAAGCAAAAAAATTAAAAAATATTTTTATGTCTAAATTTTGAAACTTACTGTAAACTTTTAACATTCAAACACGAAAATATTTTATTAAATTTTAAATTATCAATGAAATCTCAAATTAATGCCCAGATATGTTACATATTCTATTTTTAAACTATAATAATGCACAATCAATGGAAAACAAAAAAATAAATATTAGTTAAAAGAAGTACACAAGTGTACAAAATCAAAACAATAAACTGTTTTCTCGTTTTCTTTTTTTCCACATAATTTTTAAACAAATAAACATAGAAGTATAAAATTTGGATAGCATGTTTTTTAAAATACCATAAATCGAATTTTATATAACTTTAGCATAAGTAATAATTTTTAAACTAAAAATCAGTAAATTTTTCTCAAAAGTAAACTTTGAAAAAATGAAAAATTTCAGCAATTTTAGAAAAGATAAATTAATGAAAAATGGTCATGAGGATGCATTACAGATAGGTTAAAGATGTACGTGCATCCATATTTCAGATTAAAACCGTATATTTCTTCTTGTAGTCATTTTTTTGTTTCTTCTTTTTTCTTCATTTTTTCGCGTGTGAATATTTTTTTCAAAATTTTACATAGAAACATGGAAATCGGTTAAGACGTTCATTATTAAATTATTTATCCACGTTTTTATTATTCTGGTGATGGTCACAGTTTATACAAATTAATATATAATATTTTTCAAAAATTCCGTTATTAAAGTAAAAGAAAAGTGAACACAGAAAGAAAAATGAGGATTTTGATTTTAACATTTGAGCAGGGCCTGATTAAGGGGGAAGCTCGCTCAAACCGGAATATTTTTACAATTATTTTTTACTTCATGTCATAGAAATTCCACGCTTTGACGAGGAAATATTTTTTATAAAAAATGAACGGTGTAAAACAATCCAATTTACTCACCGGTATTAGACACCAGAATTCTTTTAAAGTAATTTTTAATGAAAATTTTCTGTTTATTATAGCAGGAAAGTATTTGTTAAAAAATAACGGTGTAAGTATAAATAATGTGTGAAGAGCGAGCTTCCCCCTTAATCAGGCCCTGCATTTGAGGGCAGGTGCGTCTTCACTTGTCTATGCATCATTAACACAATTTTTCATTAAGTTTTATTTACTAAAATTATTGAAATTTTTCATTTTTTTCCAAAGCTTAATTTTGAGAAAAATTAATAATTATTACTTTAAAATTATTGCTTATGCTAAAGTTATGTAAAATTCGATTAATGATATGATAACGAACATGCCATCCAAATTTTATGTCCACGTGTTTATTTGTTTAAAAAATATGTACAAAACAAGAAAATGGGAAAGCAGGTTTGTTCCTTTAATTTTGAACAGCGGTGTATTTTAAATACGTTAAAAAAAAAATAAAAATAAATAAATATTTTTTATTTATTTAAATAGATTACGTGAAATTTATTTAACATTTTCATATTTCAAATCATGCGTATGCAAAATTTATTTACATTATTGATTTTGAGTTTATAAATTTTACATACACCATGCAGTGAAATATAACAGTATAAAATGTGGTAAAACTTTTTGAAAAATAAATAAATAATTAATTAAAAGTTTATTCTGCAAACAAAACAAATAATAAAATAATAATAAATAAATAAAATAAAATGAATAAATAAATAAAATAAAATAAAATAAAAAAACTTTAAAATTTAAAACATTTAGAAATATTAAGAATCACCTCAATAACTTTTTTTTTTTTAATACTTCTCCCTGCTTTTACATTTTTACATTTTTACAGTGTAATGTAAAATGTAAACATATATGCTCAAATGTATATAATATATCTCTAACGTGTATCAGTTACAATTCATTTTTGTCGAAAAGGAACGATAGTAGTGTAATTATTGAAATACGCGAGGATAAAAAATAATATTTAAAAATGAACAATATTTAAGCATACCGACTCAACTCAATGAACTAATAAGAAAAAATTACGAAATTTCCTGCTTACATTATTTTATGGAAACTATATTTTTAAAAATTGCTCCTTCAATATTTCTAAGCGTCATTTTAAACATAGAAATACTTTAAAGATTATACAGAATATGAATTATTGTCATAAATTGCCCAAAAATCATAAACATAAAAATATAATCAAAATAATATATATATATTTTTTTGAACAAAAAAATTATACCAAAATACATAAAAAGTCACCGCCAACATCGCGACAAAAATTTAAAAGGCATCATGGAAATCCTATAGTATAACTGTACTGCCTGCGGAAGTATCAAACTGGTTCTTCAGCCATGAATTTTATTTTGAAACCTTTCTTTGAATGATCTTAGTCTCACTATTACACTATATCAATTTGGTACTGATAATAATTTGGCTTCTGGTAAATTAAAATTTTAATCAGATGGGGAATTCGGTATAATATTTATGAGTTTCAAATTTTAAAAGTAAATAAGAAAAGAAAAGGGCGAAATATTTGCATGGGTTTGCTAGTTTAGAATGCAACGTTGAATTGTAATAATAAAGTATCGAACGAAATAAATTTAGGAGTTAGCGTGAAATATGTAAAAAAATTTCAGAATTAATTTATAAATAATATATATATATATATATATTTTATAAATTTTAATAAACTAAATTTTGTAAGATTTCAATGCATGCATATGCAAAATTTTACAAAAAGGAAATGTAAGTGAACTTATCTTTATTCTGAAGCTGTAGCGTATACGAAAGTTAAATTCAAATCTGAATGTAAATACAAAATACGATGAGTAAGCAGGCAGCAGTCAGAAGCTTTGGACTTTGGATCGCACCCCTACGAATACCAACTTCCTGCGCAACTGCAGATGGCGCAACTGCTACACGCGGCGAAATTTTCTGTTAATTAAGCAATTTATTCAATAACACCCATTTCTAGTAAAGATTTTTCATACTGTTCAAAACTTAAACTTTTAAATATTGGTATATTGAGGCCATCATAAAACTCTTCTATATTGTCCTGTACAGGTCGATCCCGTAAATATTATTTGCTAAAATAATCTATCAAAATTATTTTCCATGGCAAAGGTATAAGATTTTCATCTCAAACAAGTATAACACTAAATATCCCCCCCAAAAAAAAAAAAAAAAAACAATTTTATAGTATAGAAAATATATATCGTAAGAAATATATATTTTACATAATGGAAAATGTAAAAAGTTGATAACTTTGTTTTAAATTATCACAGATTTGGGGTTCCCCTTTTCGTTTTAAAAGTATAGACGACTTTTTTGCAAGAATATTGAAAATTTTAATACAATAGCGAAAGCAATTAGCTGTACAAATCGCCCATACTTTATTTTTTTTTTTAAATTAAATATTACTAATATAAATTTATATATATATGTATATATACATATGTATATATACACATATTTAATTTTCTATAGAAAAGTTAAAAAGAAATCTCACTTATGTACAGTCGGGGAAAAAAAAAAAAACGCAGCACTCGATGTAACTCCGTTGCTTTTCAATGCACAAAAATGTAATAGGTATCATTCGACGGGGAATCGAGAGTAGATTCAGAAAATGAACGGAAATTTTGAATTGGGGGTCGTCTACATATTAAAACGCGCTCCAACTTTGATTTTTTCAATGGTAATGACCCATTTTTATTTTATATTTGAATTCCTGGGATCGCGACAATGCGAAAAAGTATATTAGTTGTATATGTTGCTTATTTTTTCACAGAGTTATAAGCGTTCGAAGTTTGAAGGTGCTAATGTTAAATTCATATTTCAAACTTTTATTAATATCTTCACAAAAAATAACTTGATCGATATAATTCTTTTTTTACGAGATACAGTGAAGAAACCCAAACATAATCCATCATTAATTTTGATTCCGAAAAATATTTTTAATTCTGAAAAATATTAATAAATTCATATTCATAAAAATTATGAATTATGACCGATATTAATTTTTACATAAAATGAATCCTAATGCTGTAAAATATGGGTGTGCAAATTTGCAGCTCATTCCAGTTATTAGTTTTCGAGATATAAATAAATCTTTCTTTTGGAGTGGTTTAGGGGGCCGTCTCTTAAAAATTTTTGAATGAGATAACGAAGCAAATCTTAAAAAATAACGGAGAAAATTGAACAAAATACTTTTATTTTTTATTTAAGCATCAAATTATATAACAACAATGTCAAATTCAAAGAAATGAAACAAAAATGTTGATTTTTAGACATTTGTGTTAGTTTCAAGAATTCCTATTTTCTAAAGCCCCGCCTTTTATCGTTCTTCAAAACAAAACAATACAGAAACGAAAAGTGAATGTGACTTTGAGTATTCGTGTTAAACCCCTTATTTTACATTGACAAAAATATACACAAGTGGTATTTACTTCATCGATGGCTGGTGATAAATTTAGCATCCTTTAAACGAACACTAGAAGAAAAAATTAACTAAATAGGCGGGGTTTACTGTTTGAAATACTCTCAAAATAAAATATTTCAAAACAAATTTTCTGTACCACAATTATATTACAGATGGATATACATTATAACTATGTTCTTTCTAAATAATATATTTCTATCCATAGTATATTTTATTACAAAAATATGAACACTGGGTACATGCTTAAGAAATAAGTAACACACAAATTACGAAAGAAACGCCCACTGGCATTGTTACAGATTTTAAAATGATGTGAATCTACGTCAGCAGTCGCGAAAGCGTTAATTAAGAAATTATATTTTCATAGAAATTATAAAACAAATCGTACAGTTCCAAAGAGTTCAACTGACCCAAAACTGGTTAGTGCTATTAAAATTGTTTAATATTTACTTTATGAAACCTTAGAATAATTTATCCGAAAAGATTTAGTTTATGCGTTGTTATATATATATATATATATAGCTATATTATTTCAGTTTGTATATTAAGTTACACGTACGAAAGAAAATTTAAGCTTTATTGGTGATCAGTATATCCATGATAGATACTTTTTAATTGAAAAATATTGCACTTTTATAAAAAGTATTGTCTAACCAATCGTAAGTGTAATGTATTTAAATATACCTAAATTTATCCAAAAAAGTACTAAAGTATATACATATCCAAAAAACTAAATTCAGGATAATTAAGATACTGCAAAGGTGTTAATATTTTTATTTCTTTTTATAACTCTTTTTTTCTTGAAATATTTCCGGTGTGAAACAGTATAATTTTGTCTATTTCCTGTAGGATCTTAATTTTATTTGTCTATATTTAGAGATAGCCCCCTAACACATCTTTGATCATAACTCTATGAATACTAAAGATAAAGTATACAAACAGTATGCTTTTCAGCACTGCCAGACTCTCAGAAATTTGAATATGAAGTCAAAATTGGGTGTTACTATTGAAAAAATCAAAGTTGGCGCTCATTTTAATATGTAGATGACCCCTAATTCAAAATTCGATGACATTTTCAGAAATTGCATTTCATTTCCTGTTGAATGGTGTCTATTAAGTTTTTCTGCGTCAATTAATAACGAAATACCATCAAGTGCTGCGTTTTTTTTCCCCGACTGTACATTTATACGAAACTTTGTCCTATTCTGCCATATTAAAAATTCTGAAAATAATGATATGACAGCGCCACCTAGTGAACGTTTTTATTAACAAATATAATCGCCACCAGTTTAGGTTACAGTCCAAGTAAACCAAGTTTGAATAAATTATGTTTATTAGTTCGTGAGATGCAACATCCATAAAATTTAAAAATTTATTAATTTAATCATAAAAAATTAATGAACACAGGTTCTTATAATTAATATTTTTATATATGAAATTTTGTACATTTTTCACCAAAAGATGCCGAAATACAGATATCTGGAAAATCGTAGAAAGTAATAGCAGCACCATCGTTCGGTGAATATATACCGAAGATGAAGCAGCACATTTTGCCATTATATATATATCTCACATACAAGGTTCGATAAGTATTCGTATTATAGAAGATGTGGTATAGCCTTCCCGTAAGCTGAAATGAAACGTAGCAGTGTCACCTGTCATTTGATATGTATCCGAAGTCAATCAGTAAAATTTACGTAATATGTATTTCACGTACCAATTTTAGAGCATTTATAAATATAGAACATGAGCTTTTGCGATCTCTTCAATGAAATTAAATTGCAGCATATCAGTGCTTCCACTTGTCAGATAAGCAAGCAAACTGGTTCAGCAAAGTTTTATATATATTAATTTCACATACCAATTTTAGTGTATTTATAATTATTTATATTACAAAAATTGAATTATTGCCATTGCGTTAACGGGATTAAATTGCAGGGGAGCAGCGCCACCAGTTGGTCAATATACGCACACGAATTAAATCGGCGTAGTTTTACATAATATCTGTTTCACATATTACGTTTGGTACATTTGTGCACTGTAGAAGCTGAGATATAATCTTCCTCATAAAAGGGGGAATTTACAGCATAGAAGCGACCCCTATCTGGTGATATATTCCAAAGACTAATTAGCACCAAAGCTGATATTTAGGTCAATACAAAATTAAATATTCCTGATATTTAGCAAATTAGTTTAAAGTCTAACTAAACATAAAGTTTGGTTATATTCCGTCCATTGGTTTGTGAGATACAGAGTCCACACAACTTTGATAACACACACACAAAAAGATAGATAGACTGGCATTTTCAAAGAATGGTCGAATTGGGTTCTGGACATCTCCAGAGTGTATAAACCTATGGAAAACCGGAGATCAAAAATTCCCAATTATCCAACACATTTTTCTTGATATATACAAAAAAAAAAAAAATAAATAAAATAAAATAAATTACTTTTTCGTAACTTAATTTATTAACATTTTAAGAAGCAAATAATAATGAATATATGCAAAAGTAATCTGGAGTAATGTGTTTGACAGAATTCAACAATATAAAACTTAAATAAAATTATAAATAATTATAATGATTATAACATATAATTGAAGTTTAAAATTTTGTAATTTTTTTCCACCTCATCTCTATTACATTTCAATGATTATTCTATACTGGCAAGCCAACAAAATCTGAAACTGAAAATAAGGAAACAAAACTGAAAAAAAAAGGCATTTTGTCATATTTGTTATAATCAAACTGTGACAGAACGTGTTACGACGGTGATACACTTGTACGTTTTTCATAGAACTAGAACTGTGCGTTTTATAGATGGTACAAAGCAAACCTTTTCAGAACGTTGTAAGTAATACTATTTTTGAACATCTAATGGAACGTTTTCTTGACACGAAACACGGTGTTTGAACGACTGTAACCGTTAATAGACGTTTACAGAACGTTCCCGTGCTACTTGGGAATACACTATTTAAAAAAAAAAAAAAAACTAGTTTGCATATTTGTATTTCACTCTATATGTGACTCTGGTATGTATAAATCACAATAGCATTTACTACATCGATTAATGTAGTCAAAACTTAAATGATTTAATTGCAAATATGCAGAATTATATTTTTTATAATATACTATTTTAGAAAAATGTATAAAGGCGTGGCTTACATTACAAGATAGGAACATATCCGATCCTAATATGTTAAGTCTTTCTTCTTAATTATTAGATATCTTTTTCTAGTTTTTCACTGATAAAATTATGTTTTAACCCTGTTGTCCTTTTTTCGCTTTTTAATATTCTAGAGTACGTACACCTCAAGTTAAATGTCATGTTTTAGAAAACACGGTATAGCGAGATTTACTGTTTGAAACAGCAATATGCATATTTATTAATATTTAATATAAGATTTTTTACCATGAATTTTCTGTTTAAAATTTGTTGTGACATATTTTGTATTTGTTTACTGTAACGTTTGTAAGTTTTACGTTATTTAAAATTTATCGCATGGTACCATAATAAAATATTAAATTTCTATTAAATGTTTTTTATTACAGAATCAAATGTAGAAAACTGTTTTTTTTTTTTTTTTTTTTTTTAAGTTTATGAAACGTATTATTGAAACATAGCACAATAGTATTTATTTTCAATTAATCCTAATCACGCACTAAAAGTCACAGTTATTATGGAATAAAAATTTAAAACAAAAGAATATGTCTTAATACTTTCAAATATAAAGATATTGATCTTACAGCCTCCTGAAGTTTCCTTTAAAAGACTTTAATCGTCTAAATTTAATAATTCAAAATAAAATTAATTAATCTAAAGGCTTTTAAAGTTGAAACGTGACGATTTCAAAATATAGTAGATCCTCGATCCATCGTCTTTCATGGAGTGGCTAAAAGAAAAAAAAAAAGAAAGAAAAAAAAAAAAACGATGAAAGTGGGGAAAACGATGAATGCGGTTTAAATGTAAAACACGAATAAAACAATGTTTATGAATTAATACACGTAATGTATACAGTATACTACAAATAAAATCTAATTTGTTACTCGCCAAACTGTCAAAGAAATAAATCAAAGTTGTAGAAAATTAAGCGCTATTTATTTTTAAAAATCAGTAATTTTGTGTTGAATTTTTTGTTCGTTTTATAAATGAAACGAAAATTTTCCAGATTTACAATATTTTCTGGCGCTTTCCTGTAATTTCATGTGCATATTTAAAAAAAAAAAAAAAAAAAAAAAAGAGAGAGAGAGAGAGAGAGAGAGAAAGAGAGATAGAGAGATAGAGAGAGAGAGATGTGCATTTCCAAATGCTGTATATACGTCAAACACACTTGTCACTGTCGTAGGCTTAGCGTCAGGAATGTGGAAAAATGTAGTAGCTGACCATCCTGGATGCATCCTCTTTACACAAAGTATTATCAGTTATTCTCCAATCAACAACACACGATTCGTATTCAGTAATTCTTAGACACATGTTATAATATCTGCACAACCTCTTTTCTTTACCTAAAACAGCATAAGGTTGAGTAGTTAAGGTTGGTTGAGTTTTACATCACACTATTGCTACAATATAGGCAAATGGCGACAGTCTGGAACTCACCTTTGAGGATAGTCCAGCGACATGCCATCACAATTTTGATCCTCCGTGGAGGAGGAAAAAAAGTTATTTTAAGATAAAAGAAGTAATTCCAATTTTAATGCCATAACGGGTCGCTTGATTGTCAATTTCTTTCATTTCTGTCAGAAAAAAAAAAAAAAAAATTACATCGATGAATGCGAGAAAATGAGTTTTTGAAGAACGATACACGCGTGCTCCTCTAACATTATTTAAATACAGTTTGCGCAGGGACCATATAAATAAAACGATCAATGCGGGAAAACGAAGGATGCGGGGGCGATAGATCGGGGTTTCATTGTATATGAAAATTGACATTTGTGTTTTGAACATTTTTTTGTGGAAGATTTTAAAAACATTATTTTAATGAATAAGTAATGGTGAGCGGAACCTGAGCTTAAGAGAGGGCGGATCCAGCTATATAGCATCACTGATATCATGTGACTAAAACCGGAATAGAAAACATTTTAATTTATTCCGGAGTATTTTTAGCCCACTGCTATTCTATATCTTCTTCTTTTTTTTTTAAGAGCAACTTATCTTACTTTAACATAGCTTTTTACTTTTTTTTTCTTTACACATGTGACCTTCAGCATTATTGTTTAAATGAGGAGTCGTCTTTTGCAAAACAAATTTCAAATAAACATAAAATCATACATATTTGAGAAAATCCAAACAGATTTTTCCTACTAAGAAAACTATTCTACACTGTAAAACATGCGTAATCGGTCACTTATACACCAGTTCAAACCGCTATATACTGGTAGGTAGGTTGGGTTTAATGTCGCGCTAGTACTGTGCTATGGGTAATTGGCGACGGTCTGGGACGCACCCCTAGGTATGGTCCGAAGACATTCAATCATAATTTTCATTGTTCACGAAGGCGATGGCTCCCCTGCTTCCGTCCCTATAGCAGTGCTGCCAGATTCAGGGAAATTTTCATTTAACACCCACCACTAAATTTTAATTGGAACGGCTTTGTAATTGTTTCGAAAAATTTTTTGCAGAAATAGTCGAAGTAATTAGTTCACCGTTACAAGTTAAATTTAACGGTGGATATTGAATAAAAATTTCTGTCAAATCTGGCAGCACTGCCCCATAGTTTATTTTTCAGATTTTATTTTTCTTTTTTTCTTTTCTTTTCTTTTTTTTTTTTTTCAAAATTCATACATTAGCTACAGTACGCTTACTTACTATTCACATTAAGCTTTGATATCGAAGCTATGTTGCTGTTTTTCAATTCTGTGGAATTTTCAAAATATATTTGTGTTAATATATTATTCAGGTAGAAAAATAATCATATAATAGCAACAAAACTTCTTTAATCAATAAATTTTTATACATAATCATATGAAATGCTTATATATGAATATAGTATTTACATTTAATGAAATACATAAACACAAAATATAAACAAGAAAGAAAAATCATGCAGTACGCATTGATTAGTAACACTTTCCAACTGTACGCAATTGTATCGAATAACTTTTAATATTATTTGCCTACTTTATCACACATCAGACAGAACGACTGAAATACATGCAGATAGACTAATTGATTTTAAAATTACTCTTAGGCATTTTGGAAAGTGTTAAAAAGGCTTAACGCAAAAGAAAACGCAGCCGTTAGATTATAATTACAGCTTTTAATCTCTCTGATAATTTTAGTGTAGCCCTGTAAATCTGAAAATTAATCATATCATGTTCTATACAAAACAATATTTTAGAATATTAAAAATGCATGTCAACGTTTCTATGATTTTTATTTTATAAAGATTTTTAAATATAACTTTTAAAAAATTCTGTCCTAAAACGTAATACATTGTTTTTTTTATTGTTGTTGTTGTTGTCCTTGTAAACAAACTAGTTGTACAGGACCTATTAATGGCATTTTAAATAGGGAACATTCCATAGTTAACTTGAGTGTATCATTTTTTAAAAATTCTCAAAATATTCACGGATGATAGGAGCCGGAGACAAACAGATAGAAAGGTAGACAATCGGGCAAACAGATGCACAAATTGAAATCATATTCCCACTAAAATTATAAGAAAGTTTTAAAACGCTCATGTAACCAAAAGTGCAATTCCAGCAAATTTTTATTAATAGCTCCTAATGTAACTGATTATTTTTGTGTGGCCTTGTAAATCTAATGCTAACCATACTATATTACATAGAAGGCACTATTTTGTGCATACGAATAATATATTTCAATTGCATTAAGCTTTGTGGAAAATAAAATTATTAAAATTTGGTTTATAAAAATAACTCTCATACAACACAATGCTTTGGAATACTTTCAAGTGCCCCTGTACACAAACCATTTAGAAATGTGCTCTATTTTACATAAGAAACATCCGATAGGGAATTGAATAACATATTAAAATTTCATTGGCGGTTCTATACATTAATGGTATTAAAATATGGTTTATAGAAACTCCTCCCATAGAACACAATGCTTTCGAATACTTTTGGGTGTCCCTGTACACAAACCAGAAGAGGTATTCACTCCATTTTCAATAGGGAACATCCGATAGTCAACTTGAATAAAATATATCGGTTTAAGGAAATTCCATAAATATTTACGGGAATTAGAGCGCAGTAAAACAGATAGAGAGACAGACAGACGGACAGAAAAACAGTCAGACAGATACAGAGATTGAAATTATATTCACACTAAAAAACACGCTTAATATACTTTCTATTCATTTTGATCTTACCTCAGCATCATCAGCTTTAAAAAAAAACTGTACTGTAACACTCTTTTGTTATCTTAGAATGATAATTATATAGAGGATTACATTTTGAATGTATGATTGGTAATAAAATTCTACTTTCATATATTTATTTTATTTGTGTTCATGCGATTAATTGTTTTCTTGTGTTTACGAGGAAATCTTATCATTTTAGCATTGCTAATTTATAAAATTTATATCATTTGTTCTCAATACATATATATATATACACACACTAAGCGACAAAACAAAAAAAAAAACCTCACTCAGAAAAAATGACATATACCTTTTTTATTTGTAATAACTTTAAAATTATTGGTTGAAACAAATAAAACTGTATTGTGTGCATAATACCAAAGGGATGAAATGATACCTGTGTATACATTTTCGATTTAATAATTCGCTTTATTACACTCTACGAAATACTTTATAAAAATATACAAAATAATAGTTTCTTTTTAAACATACTACAATGACCATACATTCTGTATTCTATTATGACTTATTATATGAAATAAACAGTCATATTTTAATATATGAAATAAAACTATTTATTTGTTAGATCTAAGCAATTTTTTAATAAAAATATGTATTCTGCATTAGGTTAATTCCACCTTAAGCAGTTACCTAAAGCAGTAATTCCATTCCATGGAATTACTGCTTTAATGCACAGTGGTATAGTATTACTTGATATAACCCTCAAAAATTTCTCTGTGCTAAATATTGTAAATAATTTTTCTAGTTCTTACAAAGCTGTATGGTGCAAATTTCGAATCCTCCTCTCTCTCCCCACGACTTTTAATGACTAAGCATTTTCGAGCAAATAGAGATTAGGATTGTTTCCAAGTCTAATAAAGAAGAAATTCTACGATATTTTTTGTGGTTTTGAACTAAGAGTGAAAAAAGATAATATTACATACAGAATTATAGGTGCTCATAGGAATGGATAGGCAGTTTTAACAATTTGATTCAAATTAACGAACCACAGAGGCTGTACAGCAAGGTGCATTATCATCTTGAAATGCTGTTTGAAGAAAAGTCTGAAATAACTATAAACTAATCGGTCAGGAGCCACTTTTATAATCACCGTGTTTTATTTTAAGTTAATTGATCCTTTGAACATGAAAATTTGTCTGATTTTTTGAAAAAGTATGCACCTCCGTACCATAATGTACGGAGAATTTGGCACTGTTTTAAGAGAGCAGTTTTCATTAAGTGAGTTTAATTTTTACCGCCCTCGTAGTTTTTTTCATCAACTCGAAAAAAATTAAAGTTGACTCATCAGAGAAACTCAGTTCACCCCGATAATTAACTGCTATTTTTTTTTTTTTTTTTAAATTTTTGGTCAACTGATGCTTTATTTATTTATTTATTATTTGTCCTTAATAATGGCTATTTTGCAGATCTTCTGTTTTTTAACCTGCCTTGTTCAATTGCTTCCGGACTATTTTTGAAGAAATTACTTTGCTATACATTTTTTAAAATGTCTCTTAAGTTATGAACATGATACAAATAATTTTTTAAACATTTGCTTTTTAACTTGCAGTTAGTTGTCTTGCTTGGATGGGCAACGTGGCCGCCTAAAGCCAAATTTCTATTTTAAACGGCCAAAATTTTTATATTTTGCTAAAAACCATTTTACCAATATTTCGTTAACATTTAATTATTTTGCCATGTCACATATTAAAATATTTTTTTTTATTTTCATTCAAAAATTAATACTTTTTGCGGCATCGTTAACTGCCTTATTCTTACCATTTTTGAAATAATTTCTTAAATTACAGTTTTTCTGACAATTGCATTTTGTATTTAACACTATACTCAATGGTAAAGTGTATGTGAAGGACAACATAATAAAATCTGTTTGAAAATTTGCATTTAAACGATAAAATTGGTGGTTGTAGAAGGTGAAAAAGAAAATATCCAAGTGCAGCTTTTTTTTTGTCGTTTAGTGCATTCTAGTAGGCTACGCTCGCTTTGCTGGCCACTATATTTAAACGAATCTCCAAAAGAATTGGATCATTATTTATTTTTCACATCACATTATAAATAAAAACTAAAATAATTACATTGGAATCGCTCTAGACCTCGCATCGGGTACTCGCTGACTACGGCAGCTCTTTCTCTGCCCGCACTGTATCGGGAGCAGATTCCCACTGCCTGCAGAAATCTCTTTCCTATGTATTTCAATATGGGTATTTATTGACGATAGGTGGGTCTGCCATTATTTAAGAACTACGATTTTAAAGATAACTGTATCTCAGCGTCTATTAAATATTTTAGTTTTTGAACCAAGTATTTTATTGCTCATGCTAATTACACTGTACTACAGTTTGATTCCGACCAATATAATGAAATAAAATTAAAAGCAGATTTTCTTTTAGAAGGAATTAAATACATAAAAAATAAATAAATTCAATCAGTTTAATCCTTTCTACTATATACTACCATTATTTCCTGACAAATACTATAAATTAGAAGAAAAAAAAACTTTTAAAGAAATTAAATTAACAAATGAAAAATAATTGTTGTTATACTACAAAAATTATAGATAAACATAACTGTTATAAATACATTTTTAAATTTTAAATTTAATATATTTAAATTTTTCTACTGCATTACCATTTTATTTTCAATAAATATAATAAATTAAAAAGAGAAAAAAGATTCGCCCTCAAATAAATGTATTAAATAAAAAATAAATTGCATAATATAGCCGTTGCTAAGATACGCAGACGATTACAATCGAAGAATAAATTCTGGAAAAATGAAACATAAAAGCCAATGTTTAAAATCGAAAAAACATTAATTTAAAAAATTCAAATTCGAAATTCAAAAAAATCTCGATGAGGCGCACACCTGCAGGGTCCCAGGTACCTATATGCCAAATTTCGAAGCTCTGCGATCAGTAGTGTGTAATATTGTTCATGTTTAGATAAATGTATTTATTTTCCTGTTGGAAAAAAAAAATAAATAAACTCGTTTTTTTTTTTTTTTTTTTTTCTTTCGCAACAATTAAATTATGTATTAAATTTAAATGGCTAATTTTTTTCCTATTATTATAGCTTATTATTTTCATATTTTTATTAATTAAAAGAAAACTAAACAGAAATTCGAAATTCTGACTTCGATGTGCACAATGATCCTTCGGGGGGCACCTTAGTGTTAAATCTCGTGACTGTCCGAGTTACCGTTTTCGAGAAGAGTGAAATATATATACAAGTATTGCTCACTTAATAGTATAAGATACATCTGCGAGATTATTGAACATTTCTCGTAATATTAATTAAGTCAAAGCACATCTTTAAAATCATCACTAATGAAATTATAAAATTCTGCATTCGAAAAGCTTCATTTATGTGTAAATCACAAAATATTATTATTTAAAAAGTGTGGCTAATCTGACGCAAAATTTAACTTTTATTTAATTTCAAACTATTTAAATTTTAAATACATAAATTAACATTATAATCTATATTCTTTTTATAAAAAGTTTATAAAATAAAGAATTAACTTTTAAATTGTATTAAGAGAAAAAACAAACTGAAAATAAAAAATATATACATGTTAGACAAATTTTATGCATATTTTGTGAAATCACAGAATTTACGAAACTTAGATATTTGATATTTTTTCCTAAAGTAATGATAGTCATGTGTTTTTAACTTAATTCTGATGAAAAAATGATTTGTCTTATTATTATTATATTTATTTTATTTTATTTTTAATGAATAAAAAATTTAGAATTTACGCTTTCAAAATTCTTTAGCGTAAAAAATCTTATTAAATATAAAGGCAAAAATATTAATTTGATCCTATTAAAGAAGAATAATTGATGCGTACAGATCATATTCATTATGACATTTTTTTTTTTTTTTTTTTTTTTTTTTTTTAATAGCGTAATATAACATTTTGACCTCTTCAATTGAAGATTTAGATTAAGGGTAATCAGCCTTCCTAGACCCACCGTCCACTTCTGTATCTGTATTAATAGTAGAAATTCAGAACCGCCCATTACGTAGTAGGATTGTATTATTTTGTGTTTTAATTTGTGACACTTTATAAAATATAAAAACAGAAGAATATCATGAAGATCTATGTTTTTAATAATGCTATGAAAAAATAATATATATATATATTAATATTTTTAAAAAGTCAATTAAATTAAAGAAAACGAAAGTACTGCAGTATCAGGCAAAACTCCCATTGCATACTTGCCAACCATGTCATTAATAACCGCACAATTGTTAACGCCCCCTGAAAAAACGCCTCTTTTCTCACACCACTATATTTTTAGAGTTATTCTCTCTAAATGTTGTTACGATTAAATAAGACTAAAGTTACTGTAAAAAATTCATTGTGTGGAAGAAAAAAAAAAAAAGACGGTTACTAAAAATTGTACTGTTCATAATGAGATGGTTGGCAAGTATGCTATTGTCCAGGTTGAGTGTCACTGATTTAGACAGTTATATGATATCATGCGTTAAATTTTTTTTCAAGCAAATTTAAAACTAATTACATATCTTTTCTTTTCTCCTTTTTTTTTTGTGTGTGTGGAATTGATGTTTTAAAACTTTTTTTTTATGGTAACTGAATTATTTTTGAACTCTTTCGGCGTGATCGAAATTTAATTTTTCTAAATGTATAGATACCCCTAACACATTTTAGATTGTAACTCTATGAAGAATTAATTTAAAGTATATATATGGGACCTTTTTCCTCTGGACTGCCTTGATCTCAGGAATTCGAATATGTAGTCAAAAATAAGGGTTGACTTTGAAAAAAATTAATTTAATGCCAGTTTTAATATGTAGACGACCCCCTAAGAAAAATATAACTTTATCATTATAAACTAGATGATATTACAAATCAATCGGTACCAGTCACATGTTTCTACGATAATTTACGGCAAATTAAGGTGTGTGTGGTGTGTGTGGTGTGTGTGGTTGCTGACTGTACAACATGAAGAAACTGTTTTAAATCATTTCATGAAAGAAAAAGATGTCACAATATTCACTTACAAAATCTACTAAGCAAGTTTATGCTAAAACCGAAATAATATTTTATGTATACTGTGTAATGTAAACTCTTAATAAGCTTATTAAACCATTCTTATTTAATTCTCATTGTTATATTTTAACCCTGATGTATCCTATGTAAATTAAATGCAACCCTCCCCCCTCACTCTCTATATTTTTTAAAGAAAAAAATAATTGCCAATTTTCTTCTTTATAAAGATCCACACAACTATTCAAATAACTTTTGCAAAATATCAAGCTTTTATTTTCAGCTAGGGTCCGAACTCCGAACTATCTTGATCTCAGAAATTTGAATATGGTGTGAAAAATGAGGGTTTTCTTTGAAAAAACGATGTTGATGCCAGTTTTAATAAGTAGACGACCCTTTAAACATTATCTAATTAAATAGTAATAAACTAGATGTTTTCTCTAATCGACTGGCCCCAGCCGCATATTTATAGGACGATTTATGACGAAATTAATTAGGAGGTGATTGTTTTTGTTCTTTCCAATTGTACAATGCATAATCATTATTTTCGGATCTGCTAAATTTGTTGTAGCATTTCATTTCTATTTCATTTTCCTTTAAAAAAAAGACTATTTCTCAGTATAACCAGATGAGTAAATAAGAGAGGGTTATGACTTTTTTAATATAATTATTATATATAAGACACGTACAAAAAGAAAGTATTCCATTTCATCATTCGTAACTGACATGGCATTCTAACAATTCTAATATGCGAGAGCTAAATATATATATACATATATATTTTTTTTTACTTTTGTAATTTAAACAATCTGAAGAATAACATAAGCCAAGATAGTTTTAGTTTAAATTTTAGTTCTGAGAAATTCCCACGAAAGTTGTACTCTTTTATAGTGAAGCACGACGATTAAAGAACAATAATAGCAATATAAAAATATTAAAGCTAATGATGATATAAAATCATTCTTCAGGAAAAAAGTAAATACGAGAGAATTCCTAATAATGTCCGACGCGTGCACTAATGAGAAATGTCTCAGCAGCGAAAAAAAAAAAAAAAAAAAAAAAATCGCAGGCCAATTGCGCCAAGAAACACAAAAAAAGCTGGAGATTAAGGGATCATGAAAGAAAAATAGCAATTTTCAGCGATATAAAAATATGTAATTAACATCATGAAATTAAATCTTTAAAAATTACTTCCACCAGTTACATTATACGCAAATATTTTTTATAGAAAAAAAAATAACTCATTTATAAGTGTTCTTCTTTGCTTATTTTTCGTTACTTATTAAAAAACAACCTGAAATCAGGTTTGAATGAACTAAGAAAAGTAAAAGGTATAGAAAAGAAACGTGACTACACACCACAACCTTAGACCATCATTGAGTATTTAAAGAACGATTTTTTCCTCATGTTTTTCAGTGAAGATTGGTTTCAGACAACATTTAGAGGGCCGGTAACAAATTGAATAACTTCAGTTTTTTTTGGGATTATCGTTAAGTAAACGAAATTATCTGTAACTTTAGGATATGTTAATATAAACCTAGTGCAATTTGTGAATGAATATGTGTGACGATGACATGTTAAATAACGGAAATATAAGCATTTATTCTAAAACTCCAGGAGAAATCAGCATGTTTTTTTAATTATAATATACATAGTTTTAAACAAAAATTATTCCTATTTTGAGATAAATTGAATAAATAAATAAATAAAATAGAGACGCGTTGTTTTTTAGCCTGTAGCCTAGAAAAAAAAAAAAAAAAAAAAAAAAAAAAAGGGGGGGGGGGGGTTGGCTTTATGATAGAGATCTAATTTTTATAAAAATCTTCTGAAACTGCGGTAATAAAACATCAGTTTTGATCACGGTGCCCCCCCTCCCGCACGCAGACACACAGCAGTTATCAGAATCTTCTGTGTTAGCGTTTTTGGACGGAATCTATAATGAAACACAAAGCATTTTCTGTAAGACCAAAATCGTACGATTTGGGCATGCTCGAGAAAATTTTGAGCCAATTCTCAACGGGAATATTCCTTTCTCTTTATACAGCGCAATACGAATACCGATGATAAAGATCGAGCACACGACATTAATATTTCATATGTCTATTCTATGGGAGACGCCTAATTAAAGCTCAACCATAAAAATAAATCACACGACTAATTCATTGATTCATACTTTCCAAGGAAGCATATTAAAAACAAAGCAATTCGCGAATACTTTGATCTATGATTTATACATTTATCTATGGTCGGTGTATATTTTCGAAGATAATTTCTTTATACAAGATGTGGCGCCATCTATCGTCATGTAAATATATTATACTTCTTAAAAGAAAAAATCTTTTAAAATTAATAAATTGTCAGAGTTTATTGATCTTTAAAAGTTAACTTTTATCAGTTGAAAACTTTGTTTAGAAAAGATGGAGATAGATATTTAAAATCAAAGATTTATTTGATTATTTTTTACTCTAATTATTATAAACTCTATCTCTGATACTTCATTTCGATACCATATTTCAGTAAAACAAAATTTAAAAAGAATGACATTAAAATATTGATATTTTATACGAGTAAAAACATAGTATAATTTATCATTAAAAATATAGTGAGCAAATTAATTTACTAAAGTATTAAATTTATTCTTATTTGTTTTTAACAGTAAACTTATGTTGAAATATACTATTTTGATTGAATAAAGTGTTATAATACTAATCCAGTAAAAACCAATTTTAACTTTATTCCAATTTGCAGTTTATTTATAGAATACAATGAATTAATATTTTGAATTATATCCAAGTGGTTTTACAAATATGGGAAGGAAAAATCAGAATTAAAACTATTATTTTACACTTAAAATGCACTTATTGTCTTGGTAAATTAGAATTAATGATGTATTTTACAAGTGAATGAAATCTTTCTCTTTCATGTATGCCTTTTATTATAAAACTGTGACCTGTTATCGTTGATAGTAAGTTAATATAATTATAATCTGGTAATAAATCTTTGTATTCATTCATTTTGCCTGAAAAGCAACGAATAAATTTCACAGTAAACATAAAACGAGTGCAGTTCTATAGATTATTAGTCGATTTGGTGTGACAGGAAGAAATTCTATTGTGGGATTAATTTATATGCTTGATGCTTTGATAACTATTATCAAAAATATCGATACTATTTTATTAAGAAATATTGATTTTTTCGATAATTTATATAAATTCTGCCTTTCTTTTAATTACTCCAAACATTCTTTTGGTCATATTTAGCGTAAAATTAGGAAAACCTTGAGATTCTATTTTTATTATATGGAGTATGCTTAAATTTTGTATACTGAAATTTCATCAAATTTATCCCTTTTTCCTCCAACCTAAAGATAATTGATTAAAGCGGGGTGTTTTAAACTGGTTAAGAGCAATACGAAATATTAAAGCAAGGGTGTTTTAAACTTTATGCCGTGAGAAGATTTTAGTTGCACATCATCCGTGAAATTTTGACGGGTCTTAACTAATAATTTTTATAGTACGAAATTTCCACAATAATATGCTCATTGAAATTATATTAATTTTGATGCATTTACAGATTTCTAGATGAATGAAACGCATTGAATAATAGAAGAAAGCTATAATAAATTTGTTGAATCTGACCTAAAAGAAAAAAAATTAAACTTGGAGATAATCCCCAAAAGAAAAACGTTAAATATCTCAGGAACTATTGTTGGGATCTTCGTGCAAATTTGTATCTAGGCTATTTCGATGCTCCAGAATCATTTTCTGTTGTCAAAATAGTGAGTTAACATTCGAATTTTTAAAGGTTGACCCCTTTTTAATTTGTAGACGACCCCCTATGCCATTTTTTTTTACATACTACAAAAGTAGACATAAATTCCTAACGATTGGTGCCTAGTGCATGTTTCTGAGATAATTAGGTAATGAGATACGTAAGTTGCTTTTCTTTCGTGTTTCTTTTTTTTTTTTTTTTTTTTTTTGTTGGCCGACTGCATTTAATAGGAAAGACTAAAGTGTTTTAGTTTTCAATTTATCAAATCAGCTCTATTAAACTTCATACATTTCCCTAACATTAACAATATAAAACCAATATTAGTATATTTAATATCTTTATATATTTTAAGTAAGGTTGTATATACATTTTACATACTTGCCAACCATCTCATTAATAACCGTAGAATTGTTAACGCCCCTTTTCTCACACCAATATATTTAGTTATTCTCTCCAAATGCTGTTACGATTAAATAAGACTAAAATTACTTTAAAAATTTATTGGTGTGAAAAAAAGAAATGGCGGGTACTAAAAATTGTACGGTTTATAATGAGATGGTTGGCAGGTATGAATTTACATTCAATTTCATTAAATTTGAACTTTCAGGTATATGAACAGATTTGATTTTTAATTGAAAAGAAAAAATACATATAGCCTCATAACAAAATAAATATGCAACATTTACTTACAGATTATGTGGGAAAATATATTTTAAACATGAACTGGGGAAAATGACTAAGGAAATTAAAATTAAAATTAAAAAAATTATCTAATAAATCGAAAAATAAATAAATAAATAAAAAAGGATATAAGTAATCGATAAATACTCTTCTCCCCCCCCCCTTTTTTTTCGGTGGGGGAGGGCAACTAACAAAAATTCTCATTACGTGCATTTATACGAAATTTTGACTTATAGTGCCATCAGGGACTGATTTAGACCGGGGCAGACATTATTTACACTTACACCATTATTTTTTAAGCAATACTTTCCTCTTATAATAAACAAAAAATTCTCATTAAAAATTATTTTAAAAGAATTCTGGTGTCTAATAACCATGAGTAAATTCGATTGTTTTACACCGTTCATTTTTTATAAAAATAATTTCCTAGCCAAAACGTGGAATTCCTATGATATTCAGTAAAAAATAATTGTAAAGATATTCCGGTGAGAGAGTGCCCCGGCCTAAATCAGGCTCTGAATGCCATATTAAAGTTTTTTGGGGAAAAAATAAATAAATAATCTTTTTCGATACTGTCCGTTTCGATAATTTTTATTATTAATTTTCCTTTCTTTTCTTTTTCTGTCTAAGAAAAGAAAGAAACTGAAAAAACGATTTCGATGAAATTATGATAAAAGCAGAATTTAGCTTAGTTCGGAGGACTATTAGTTTTTTTTTTTTTTTTTTTTTTTTTTAAATTATAACATCGTTTTCAAATTATTCAATCATATTTTCGATAAATTTTCGAATTTGATAAATGTCCAACTATCGTAAAACTGGCGACAACGCTTTATCCGTAGATTGAGACTAATAGTCTTCCGTACTAAAAAATAAATAAACTTTTTCGATACTGTCATTTTAGTTGATATTTCAGCAAGCACTATTTTGAACCTAAAAACCATTATATAAAATATAGTGACGTCGATTTTACCCTGCAAGTGTAATTTTTCACAAAGTTTTATATCAATTTTAATATTTACGCGTGGATTTCTTTTCATTTCAAAAAAAGAAAAAAGAAAAGAAAAGAAAACAAGTTGTGTATTTTTGTCTAAAAAAGGGCTTCTTCAATTTTTTCGATACTGTCCGTTTCGATACTGATTACACTGCTCAGAAAATAAATAAATAAATAAATAAATAATAAAAATTCGAGATCTGATACCATTTTTTTTTTTTTTTTGCTGGTTCTTATGTAAAATGACCTCCTGAATCCGAATGTGACTCCCATTTTGCCCAGTTACCCACCGTTTTCTAGATACACCACCCCCTCCCTCAATTTCTTTCCCTGTTCGATAATTTTATGACTATGAATTTGATTTGAAGAATGAAAAATAATTAATTTAACACCTAAAAACAAAAATATATAAACTTTAAAAAATAACATTAATAGCAGATTAAAAAAATATATGATATGTAATGCATAATTTCAGGGGCAAATCCCCCCCCCCCGCCCCCCGCCAAAAAAAAATATATATATATATATATATATATATATATATAATAATAAATAAATAAATAATTCCCTTGTTGCAAATGTCCCTGTTTTAGAATTTTCGAACTCTGTAGTCCTCAGAAGATATTTAACGGTTAAAATAATCCTCCCCCCTCCTAAAAATCAAATTTATAGCCATAAAATCGCCGAAAGATGATAAAAATAGGGGGCCATTCCTAATAAACGGTGGGTAGTAGAGCAAAATGGGCATCGTATTCGGATTCAGGAGGTCATTCTACATAAGAATATGCTGAAACGGTGTCAATGGCAATTTTCATGCCGAGCAGTGTTATTATTAATTTTATTCTCTTTTCCTTTTCTTTCAAAATTCTGGCAAAAGCAGAATTTACGGAGAACTATTGACTATTCATTTTTTTTTTTTTTTTTTTTTTTCAAATTATAATATCGCTTTCAAATTATTCAATTGTGTTTTTGATAAAATTTCGATTTCGATAAATGTCCCAACTATCATAAAACTGGTATCGTAAAAATCTGTAGATTGATACTAATAGTCTTTCCGTCCGACGAAAAAAGAAAAAAAAAACTTTCGAAACAATATACTGCAATCGGAATACAAATATCTTTAATATATCATGAAGTAGGAGCATTGTTATAAAAAACGTTTTCACTGCGCATGTGCGAAAGATAGGGGGGAAAAAATTATTACATAGGTTGAAAGCTAGATATATTGGGCAAATTTTGACAAAAGTTCATTTGAATAGAGTAAAAAACTACGCAAATTTTGGTGAAAAGAACGAGTTAGATTTTAGGTATTTACCAAGAGTTGAAATTTTATAAGGGATTTTTCCCATGCTTCGTTATTAATTTGAAGATCTAATGACTTCAACCACTTTGCAAAAGGTCTTAGTAAAAAAAAAAAAAAAAAAAAAAATGCTAGAGGTAGACTTCTAAGGGTTTTTTCACAAAAAGTACTATTGGAGCGTGACTGAAATAATTGGATCTTCAAATTAATTACGCGGCATGTGAAAAACCCCTTATGAAATTTAAACTCTTGGAAAACACCTATAATCAAACTCGTTCTTTTCCCCAGAACGTGCTTAATTTTTACTCTATTCAAATCAACTTTTGAAAAAAAAAAAAAAAATTGCCCAAGCTTTCAACCTACATAATAAAAATGTTTCTATCTTTCGCGCATGCATAATGAAACTTTTTTTTTTTTTTTTTTTTTTTTTTTTTTTTTAATAATAATGCTTATATTTCATGAGATATTAAAGATAATTGTATTCTGATTGCAGTATATTGTTTCAATAGTTTATTTATTTATTTATCTTCAAATTACCTGAAAGTGGGAATAATTTTCGTTTAAAAATGTGTACACTATAAATAAAAAACATGCTGATTTTTTTTTTTTTTTTTTTTTTTTTGAGTTCTAAAATAAATGCTTATATATCCGTTATTTAACATGACATCGCCACACAAATTCATTTACAAATTGTACTGGGTCCATATTAACATATCCTAAAGTTGCAAATAATTTCGTTCTGTTAACGATACAGGGTGTATACAAACATCAAGAAGTAATTATAAGGTATTACCGAAACTTGGCATGATTGTTCGTGTTAGACTTATATGCAAATGATTAGGAATGCAACGTGATTGCACATTGCATAATGCCACCAGAGGGCGTTGAACTTCGTTCTCCTTGGAGCATAAAACGATAAGCAGAGCTTGTTTGCATGAACAGAATCTGCCGCAGAGGGACGCATTTTAAACAGAGGTGCCATTACGCCGCCATCGAAGACAATATGAGCAGTTGTTAGAGCTCGAAAGGGGAAGAATCATCGGGATTTTAATTTGGAAGGAGGGTGATCTAATTTTTTAGAAATTAATGAATTTAATTTTAGGGGAGCTTTAGCAACAAGATGTACTATTTTATTATTAAATAATTTAGAAACTCCTTCATGAAGACCAGGCCAATATTGAATTTTCTTAAATTTATTATCAGAGGATTTATTACTATTACTCCCCCTTCTTCATTTTCTAATAGTAATAAATCCTCTAATAATAAATTTAAGAAAATTCAATACTATTCAAAAAATTCAGAAAATTCAATTCAATTCTAATAGTAATAAATCCTCTAATAATAAATTTAAGAAAATTCAATATTGGCCTGGTCTTCATGAAGGAGTTTCTAAATTATTTAATAATAAAAAAGTTCATCTTGTTGCTAAAGCTCCCATAAAATTAAATTCATTAATTTCTAAAGAGTTAGATCCCCCTCCTTCCAAATTAAAATCTGGTGTTTATGAAATCCCATACAAAATTGATAATAAAACTAACTATTATATAGGAATGACCAATAGAACTTTTTATGATAGAATGAAGGAACATATAGCAGATTTAAAATATAACAGAAACAACACTGCTTTTTCACGAAATTATAATACTAATCCTTTCGAACCCGATTTTGAAAATGCCAGGGTAATTTACAATACTGACAATAGAAACCAAGCTCTTCTATGTGAATCATTTGAAATTATTAAAAGAAAAACAGAAATTTGTAACGATTCATTATCCATAAACCTCCCCTCAATTTGGCTTCATTTCTTAGGCTTGAAATAATTTATGGTTACCCTGCTATTGTTTTCGTTCTGGCAACCCCGCTTTATGATACTTTTGGCTCCGTTTTCTTTAAGTGGTTGTCTTTTTCTTGTAATGATCATGGTTCAAATTTATTTAAGTGATTTTAGCTCATTTTTTTAAAATGTATATAGTATGTTTTTATAATTTATGTAATCATCTATTAATTTCCTTAAAATTGTATTTGTGCTATTATAGAATGACTTAAATTGTCTGTGTTTATGGTTTTTAAACATCATTTTTCCCTGAGGATGGTTAACCCGTTAGTAGTCGCTAGTTGGTCGATTTGCCGTCCATCCCCCACTGTTGGCAGATTTTTTTATTCAACAGCCACCAAAATTTTTTAGAAGTAGCATTTGAAATATATAAAACACGAATAAAATCGAAGGAACGTCGATCACATCACTTCTTAAAATTATTGGTGAGAGTAAAAAAAAAAGTGCGCATTCTGTAATAGGTGGCGCTGTCTATAGCGACTACTAACGGGTTAAAGATGAAATTTAACCGAAACGTTGGATATAAAGTTTATTAAAGTTATTAAAATTATATGATATGCTGAAAGATTTTTCATTATACTATTTCATAATTATTAAAACAGCATATGTAAAAGTGGAATAAATATTTCTGAACATCAGTTTTGTAGTGCTGTTTATTAATGAGGTTTGACTGTTATATTAACAAATTTTCAAGCAGTTGTCACTTGGAAACAAAATGCCAGGAGCAAGTTGCTCACTAACTAATTCAAGATGTTTGTAAGATAAATTTTCTGTTCGACTTTGATTCGAATAAATTCAATATTTCAGAAGTTACTGTGATAACAAAATTTCAGCTATCCTGCAAACATAACAAAATATCAGCTATTTGTTAAATAAATCTTTGTGGAGTCATGTTCTTAACATGACTCAACAAAGATTTATTTAACAAAGCAGTATTAAGTGTACATTTTTTATATGGGAATTATTGCTAGCACTCGAATAATTTTGCCGCTGACTGTCCAACTTTGGTTCAAATTGATTCAATGTTTTTCAAAATTTATCTAGATAGTGAGTTTTCAGGTGGTCGCCTGATTTCAAGTAGCCCTGCAATAGTCGGCAGCAAAAACTATTTAAGCACTCATCCACACTTTATATATATATATATATATATATATATATATATATATATTAGTTTGATCGCTAATTTTTATCAACTTACTTTATTATTTTAAATATTTGTACATGGAAAATGAAACATGAACGTAGAAACTCTGTAAAGAATTTGAATACAGTAGAGCACTGATTATCTGCGAGAGCCACAGTGAGGATTATCCACAAGTGCGAGAGCCGCTAAAAAAAAAAATAATAATAATAATAATTAATAACCTTCAATAAAACAAATTTTAATTCAAGCCAACAACAGAGCAAACACAAATAATTGTATTTTCTCTGTTGGAATTTCTTTGTCAGTTTTAGGAGGAAATGAATCTTTTCACTTTACAAATAGGAGTTATACTATTCTACCCCGTATTTGCTTACTGTTCAAAATTTACATATTTTTTGTACAATATACATGTACAGTCACCAAAAAAAAAAAACAAAAAAAAAACCGACACCTCTCCACCTAATTTCGCTATAAGTTGTCGTAGAAACATGTGATTGGTACCAATCGATTTGTAATAACGTCTAGTTTATAATGGTATAGTTATATTTTGCTTAAGGGGTCATCTACATATTAAAACTGGCATCCACTTCATTTTTTTACAATGGTAACCCCCATTTTTTATAATTAATTTGAATTCTTTGGATCAAATCATCATGGAAAAGGGTATAGTTTATATATTTTGCTCAATTTTTCATAGAGTTATAAGAAAAAATAATTGTAAAAATATTCCGGTGAGAGCAGAGATAATGTGTGCTTCCCCCCTTAATCAGGCTCTGGCATTACCTAATTATTATTTCTAAATTTTCGTTTCACATTCTAAAAATACACAACCATTAAATTAGTACTCTTTTTCCAAATATTTAATTTTTATATTATAATTTTGAGTTAAAAAATAAGAATTTTCACTAAATGCATTATTTCTCATTTTTTTACTCGTAAAACAAAATATTAAAATTAAAAAAAAAAAATCAATTTTAGGAAACAAGTACTAATTTAACGGTTGTAAATTTTCTGAATGTGAAAACAAATTTAATAATTATAAAATCTTTTTGTAAAAAAAATAGAACCGACTCCAAAGACAAAGAGGAACTACTATCCAAACAATAAAAAATGAAAGAAAATTGGCAGAAAATGGAACCGTTTCCGAGATAGGAACGTTAGCATGAATGTCTAAACTATCTTTTTGAACTAAATCGGCGATACTCTTCAGCTTTGTAATTCATTTTTTCTTTAGAACCGTTTTCGAGATAGGATCACTAACTCCACTATTTTCCACCACATGGCGCTGCAAGCGGTTTAACCTTGTACTGCATGACCACTTTGCTATACTTACATACCATTTTTATCACTATAGCTGCAGCCGTTTAGCAGTTAAAAGAGTCGGGACTGATTTTTTTTGGCACCCTGTATTTTCTTTAGATCGAAAAGATATTACAATGGGACCTATTGCAGACCAAGACCTTTTCAACAAAACAAAAAGTATCAAAATCGGAGCATCCGTTCAGAAGTTATGAGCTAACAAACATAAAAAAAACATACGGTTTGAATTGAGAACCTTCCTTCTTTTTTGAAGTCGGTTAAAAAGTGCAATTAGGTAAAGAGTGATTCTATAAACAAATTTCGCCATAGACTTACATGGGATTTGTTGACTAGAGACGGGGAAATTGCAAGAGGAAGTGAACAGTCTTAAACTTTTCTTTGACACCATAATGTGATTGTATATATTAAAAAAAAAAAAAAAAAAAAAAAAAAAACCCTGTAATTCTGCCTTTATTTGCATAAAGAAAAGATAAAATCTATTTCATAGTAGGGCTAAGGCAAGTCAAATATTGAAGGAGAACATCACTTAGTGGAATAATCAGTCCTAATCAGCATATTTCCTTAACTCATATTTAAAGCCTACAGTGATCATCTAGTTTCATTCTGGAATGTCCTTTTTGGTTTATTTTCCTTATAAGATGTAAGTGGACATTTTCTTGAAATGAAGTTTTCAAATTGACCTGAATCTATAATGCCTACGTGTATGACTTCATATTTAATAATCACATATATAAGGCAATATTTATTCAGTTGAAATAAATATTTTGTTTCTGTAAATCTGAAAATGAAGTTCTTCAGATAAATATTAGTATGTATATACTAAATAATTATATTACTTCGGTAATAATATGTTTCTAATTAATGACTGTTCAAAGTCATCAAAAAATTAATAACTCAAATTAATGCTGCCTAGTATTTTTGTGTTTGTTATTTTAATCAAAGCATTAATGAAAAATACTAAATTTGAATAATATGGGAAGAATCTCCTAATACTTAGCATTAATAAAATTTTGAAAATTAGAAAAAAAAAAATCTAAGAAAAATTCTTAATAGATTATTTTTTCAAAATAAATGCATTAGAATTAAACAGTTGAAAAATACAAACACATTTCTTCATGTTAAAACTTACCTAAAAACATTAAAATCTAATAATTATATAGGTTCTTTACTTTTTATTGAGTTGATTTTAAAACTACAGCAATAGTCAATTCAAAATTCACAATCCATATCTATTCCTTGAAAATTTCTAGGCCCTTAATAAGAATGAAAGCAGTAAAACTTTTGTTTGTATTTATATATTTTCCTTAGTGTAAACAACAAAAATTATCACATCAGACAGTAAGTTTAGCTTTGTAGGTTAAAATACTTTAAATTCAAAATGTGTCTAGTTGATCAGAATCAGAATTAATTATTTTAATACATAAAATGTAGCATTTATTATGAATCTCACATCTGTTAGAAATAAAATTCCAACATATTTTACTGTCAACGATTATTGTTCCCCGTTCATAAATATTAATTTTTCTTATAGTACAAGTTATAAAACACCAGTATTATGGAAGACGTTTACTTTTTATAAAAAAATTAAAAATTTAGTCCACATTTGATGAATTAATATAAAGCAATTCGTAACAAATTTTATCAAGGATAAACATATGAGAGATAAGTTAATAAATCATATATCATATTATAATATGAATTTTTCTGTTTCATCTGCAAACCAAGCTTTCAATACCGGCTTCGATTTAATATTTTTAAAAGAAAAGAATTAAAAGCCACTCCTTCAAGACAGCTGCAATTCTTATACCCAAATGTGGTACAATTACATAAAATATTAAATTAGGATATCAAAATACGATTAAGCATTAAAAATGAATATTGATTGAACGTATGTTGTCGTCTAAATGCCGGAACTGTGGGTAAACTCGTCGTTCGTTTCCCTACATCACGTGACTTTGACATCACAAGAATATGGTCCATTGCCAAGTTTCCCCGCCAAGGGGAGGACATCTAGTTTAGGAGGCTATGGTAAGACTGACGCACCGCAATACCACCCAAAATTGTTTGATTTCGCGACTGGTGAAATCATTTCAGGGTTGCAGTTATCTTTGCATTAGTCACGTGCTATCTTTTAACGAGTGAGAATGCAGGAGTGAGGTGCTACGACGATCTACATCTACGTTATAACATGTGATTATATGTAACTTGGTTGGGAAAAGAAAACATGCATCACTACTTACTACTCAATATGTTTGATCCATCGGAGATCCAACGCCGTATTACGAAAATGGTCCCGATTTTGACTGAGGCTGCTATCACAGCTGACCCTCGCGCCATCTATTTACGACTCTCGATAGCAACATTAATTTTTTAAACGAAGTTGGGAATGACAAAATTTAAATATATATGAATTATATTAGACTTAATGGGTTCTCTTAAAACTCACGTAGGAATATATATGTTACCGCTAAAGTGCAGAAATCAGTTAATCTGCAGATTAGCTAGGTAATCTGCAAATTAACTAGGGTGATCCGTTAAATTGAGGAAAATTGTTTTATTTCTCAAATTACCTAGGTAATCTGCGAATTACCTAGATAATCTGCACATTACCTACTAGGCACTAGTTAAAGTGAAAATAAGATATCTGGTGTTGTAATTTTACAGCGCGCTGTGTTGTATTTGTTTTTTCATTCGGAAAAAAAAAATAGTTTTCTTTTCTTTTTTATTTCTTTCTTTACTTATTTTAATCTGTATGTGTTTTAATTTTTATGTCTTTTAAAGTTATATTTGTTTTATTTTTTATTTATTTTTCTTTTTTATTCTGTCAATATAAGTTTGAATATGTTATTCATTTTTAATATGAAATATAATAGCTTTAATAGCTTTCAATAAATTCTATTTTATAAATGAATGTTAGAATTGTAATACAGTAACGATTTCTTTTCAAAATAAAAATATTTAACAATTTAAAATTAAAAAAAAAAGTTTTATTAACAACTTATATTGCTATTACTATTTAAATACTAGAAATATTAAATTATATAAAATAATATTACTAGAAATATTAAATTAGACAAATCAGAAGCATTATTTAAGAACTTCAAATAATTAAAACTGCTTTAACATTTTTTAGAATGCATGAAAATTAAAATGACAGTTTTCAATACTTTATTAAACTATATTTTGCAGCATACATATATATGCACAAGTTTAGCAAATATATTAATTTTACAAAAAAAAAAAAAAAAAAAAACTTTATTAACACTTTTTATGTGATCTACAACGAAATTATTTGAAAAAGCGAACAAAATTAAAAAAAAAAAATAAATAAATAAAAATATAATCATGATATATAAAATATGTACAGGAAACTTGAAACTGAAAGGGAAAAAAAAATGTAATGAAATGCTAAAAAATGTACAAACATTTCATATTAAGTATTTATTAAATGCCATAATATTTTTCAAATTTAATAATTAATATATCTTTTTTTTTTTTTTTTTTTTTTTTTTTTTCGTAAGTAATAATAATTTAAATCAATTTTAAAACAAATTAGTTTTTAAAAGTTATGGTTTAATAGTTTTAGTTCGGAAGGAAATAATTGCTGTAATGTAAATCTAATATTCATAATTCAAAATGGAGTTTCACGAGAGATAGCTTTTAATTAAGATTAAATTTCATTAATAAAATACAGACCCTTATCAAACTTATATTGACAGAATTAAAAAAGATAGAAATAAATTCAAAATTGAAACAATTATAACTTACTTGTTACTTTAAATTTTGTGTTAGTCATAATAATAAGCCTAATCATGGCTTCCATCCTCCACATTTTGCGTTTGCCGTTTATCGGTTTATCATCATAGCGTAGCGGAAGTGAAGGGGTAAAAGTTTTAGTTATGTTTGAAGGTCATTCGCGTATCTGTATCACATGGCTGTTTGACGTCATAGTGAATGTAAAAAAAACTAAGGCTCGACCAAACATTTGAACTTTAACGATACTGAAACCGTTAATCTGCAGATTACCTAGTTAAAATTAGGAAAACTCTTTATTCCGCACTTTAACGGGTCATTTTAGTTAATCTGCAGATTAGCTAGGTAATCTGCAGATTAACATATTTCGCGTTTTAACGGTAACATATATATTTATAATATTTTCCAATATACTTACACTTCATTTTCTTACTTTTCCTAATTTTATTTAACATAATTTTCGATGTTATGGATAAATTTCATCTATTTCTTATATATACAGTCGGTAACAGAAGTGTCCGAACACTAGCAAAAATTCCTATGTAAAAAAAGTACACTTCATACGGTTTTGTTAAATAAATCCTTATCGAATCATGTTCTTACACTGACTAAGAACAGGATTCGACAAGGATTTATTTAACAAAACCGTATGAAGTGTACTTTTTTTACATAGGAATTTTTGCTAGAGTTCGGACACTTTTGTTACTGACTGTATTTTCCTGTTCATAAATACTTCCATATTTTATTTTAAAGAATTTTATTCCTTGATGTAAAAACTTTAATGAATGCTTTAGAAATATGCAAAATATAGAAAACGCAATAAACTATGAAGGAAAATAATTCATTAGAAAATAATTAAGGCAGTTTTAATCTATACATTATATAAGATATTTATACCCAACCCCCTGCTAATTATGTTTTATTTTGAGTTAGTTATGTAGAAGTTAAAGCTAATTGACTGTAATTCAGCCTAGGTGCATTGCCTCCGTAGTAGTCGTTTTAAGGAAACGTGAGGTGCTGGGTTCGATCCCAGGTCGCGCTCGTCAGTCTAGCCGTTCGGAGTTTTCCGTGGTTTTCTCCGAAACTTGCGTAAATACGGGCTACGATCCCTTAGAAAGACCTCCACGGAAGGCACTCCTCCTCAAGCCTATGACGCAAGTGCAGTCAATCGGCCTTAATCCCAAACATCAATACCAACACCTTTTTAACGAAACCAAGTCCATATATACGCGAGTGAAAAAAAAATTAAAAAAAAAACAAAGCGGAAAACTCGGAACTGTTAAATTTCCGATCGTGATCTGGGATCGAACCCAGCATTTCCAATTAACCAGTTTATTTTGAAGAAAGAAACTTAACTGATATATATGCCTTGCATGCAATGTAAAAGTGCCTTAAAAAGTTTTATTTGAATCAATTTTCATTTATTCCTATGTTATTATTTTAGTTATCCCAACTTCAACTCAGAAATTTATACTACTATATTTTTAATAAACAAAACAATTTTAATCAAAAGGTGAAACGCGAATTTGTAAGCCTCTGTTCTAAGAAAAAGAATTATGATAAATAAATAATATATACAGAATAAATAATATATATAGAATTATTAAATATATAGATTATGTAAAATTTATAAATAATGATTATGCTTAAAAAAAAAAAAAAAGTCAGTTTGCAGAAAAATTAAAGCCATGAACTGAATACCTGAGAAATTTATAAAATAAAATAATTTAATTATAAATTTATTTAAATAAATTAATTTTTAAGTTTAAATTAAATTTTAGTGGATGAAGATAACATTCTATTTGCAAAATAATAAAACTTATATTACATTTCACCACACGCTAAGAATGATTTATCTGCACTTAGATCCTAGACTTAGGTGGACTGACTCCATGTTGGTCTTTTTAAAGGGACCTAGCCTGTATTTAAGTGAATTTTGAAGTGAACCATGGAAAACTCTGAACGGCCAAGTTGAGGATTCTGACCTGGAATTGAACCAGGCACTTCCCACATGCATGTTTTAGTTTTAATTTAGTTATTCCAATTTTAATTCAAAAGCTTATCCTTTAACTTTAGTCAAAAATTTTAATCATATGATAAATAATGCCATTTCGAATCATTAACATTTTTTTTGTTAAATTCATTAGTAAAGAAGCACGTATTTCAGCTTTTAGAATGTAAAAAATGAAATAAATAACTAAAATTTTCAAATAGTTAAACTATTTCCTTTTTCTTTCTTTTTCTAATTTTCATTTTTAAAAAACATATAATTTTAAGTGATTTGGATTAATTGCAGCTATCTCTTGCACAACAATTCTGCATTCATACTTCAGAATTCTTCTTGCTCTTCCCCAAGATTGTAAGAAAATCTGTTACATGAAAATCTGAGAAATTTATAAGGTATATTAAAAGTACAATAAACTCAGTAGGTAAAAAAAAAATACACAAAACAATTAACATTTATTCCCCACCCCCCACCCTAATTCTAATTATGTTTTGTTAATTTAAGGCCTATTGACTGCACTTTGGTTCTAAACCTAGGTAGATTGCCTGTGCCATCCATCCAGGTATGGGACTCAGACATATGCAAGTTTTGGAAAACCACAGGAAATTTAAAACGGCTACGTTGACAAGCCTGGAATTGAACTAGACATTTTCCATCTGCTTATGTAAAAACGATTTCGAAATTATAGCAAATTAGTTTTCGATAAAATTTTTAAGTCATTTCTACATGACATGTAAAACGTATATTTCATCAGTTAATTGTTTTTCTTCCAAATAAAACTTGTTTCACCAGAGCTGTAAGCTTTTGCTCTCGAAACTGGTAGACAGGAAGTGGCAGTTTCGATTCCAGGTCATGCTAGTCTTTTAGGTGTTTTCCATGTTTTTCTTCAAATTTGCATAAATACGGACTAGGGCCTATTTAAAAAAGTCATTATAGAAGCAATCTACCTAGGTTTTTTACCCAAGTGTTGGAAACTAGCATTAAACTGTACATTGTGAAACAAAACATTACCAGTGTGTGGGTGCGTGTGCGTGTGTGTGTGTGTGGGGGACAAATTGTGATTTTTTTTTCAAATGGTGCGGCATTTGCCACAAGCATTGGCTGGGGTGGGGGGGGGGAAATCGCTGAATTGAGGACCATTTGTGAAGGGGCACCCAATGAGCGGTCATCATAACCCCTAACAGGAACAATACATACGGGATTCAAACCCAGGCCCAACCATGTAGATGTTTTCCATGTCCCAATTAGACAGGGATGATAACCACTACACCGTCTGGGGACATTGTGATTATTCTGCAGCAAGAATTTTTTCTTTACTCCATTGAGTTTGCTGCACTTATATTCAGGTTTTCAGTTCATGGATTTATATTCCTTATAATATAAAATAATAAGAATAATAAAAATATAAAATGAAATGAAAGAGGAAAAGTAACAAGAACCATTTATAAATGCAAAAATGTTGTCCAATTAATCCAAATCATCTACAAATTATACATTACAGAAAAAAAAAAAAAAAAAAAAAAAAAAAAAAAAAACAATAGTTTAATTAGTTTGGAAAGTATAGAGATTATTAGAAAAGTTTATTAATTTTTTTAACTCATTATTAAAAATTGTATCACAGTTTTTTGAATTAATGGACTAATATAATACTGATAAAATTTTTAAATAATCTCTATAGGAAAAGTAAAGTATCTTAGCTTTAAAATTCATGAATTGAAAAGAACATTCAATAAATATATAAATTTAACAAATAATCTGTATATTTTACAAAATGATAATTATTTTTTTCCTCCTCTAATTTTCATTTTTATTTTTTTTTTAATTTTTAATTATGACGATTTGAATTAATTGCAGCTATTCCTTGTACATTTTTGCATTTATATATACATATATATATATATATATATATATATATATATATATATATATATATATATATATATATATTTAAGATTGTAAGAAAGTTATATTCATGAACTGAAACCTGAGATATTTGTAAAGTATATAAAGTGCAATAAAGTCAGTGGGGGTGCAGAAAGAAATTGTCCGTATAAAAATAATCAGCATTTACTCGCCCTTCCCATGCTGATTATGAGTTATTATTATCAGATGAACAGGATTGTTCAGTTTTTTTCCATTGTGGAAAAAACCTGAGTAAAACCGTCCCGGACAAAATACCATTTCGTCCACTAAATATTTGTGAGTAGTAAATTAAATATTATCTTTATTCTTTTCTATTGATTATATAAACATATTAATAAAAAATTGGTTTTTTATATATATATAAAACCAATTTTTTATTAACATGTTTATATAATCAATTTGAATCTTTCAAAATAGACATGAAGTCAGCAAAATTCACATTATTTAATAAATAAATATATATGTATTTTTCTAAGGGTGGATGCAAAGGTTATGCTTTATATCTTCAATTTTAGTCCTCCTCACCCCCCCCCCCCCACACACACTGCTTTCAACTACGCTGTCGTTTCCTCTCTCATAGTTATAAATACCTTTTAAAAATTAGTCAATATGCATGATGAAATTGAATGGTTCACATATCTTTCATGCAATTTTTTTTACTTTCTAAAAATGCGTACGTAAGGAAAGTATTGTAATCATAACAAAAGTTTGACTTTGGGATGTTGGTGTATTTATATGTTTTGATGTCCCATTTCTTTCATGATTATGTATGTATGTGAGTGAACACAGTATTGTCTAAATGCGTTGTTCGAATGAGCTAAAAGCTGGCACGTATATTAGATGTTACTGTAGTGCAAACTGTATACATCTTAATGAACCTAGCCCTTCTAGTTTTTTTAACAGGGACACAAAGATAAATTCTCTATCATTATAGCCTATGAGCTGAAATTATTTAAAGTGTGAAAGCATCTAAATTCTAAATGCCTTATTCGATTCAGCTGAAAACTTATACACATACTATAGGTCAACGTCAAATGAATTGCATAGATTTATTTTGGTAACTCTAGCATTTATAGTTTTTTTTTTTTTTTTTTTTTAAACAGGACACAACGAAAAATTCGTTAACATTATGGCCTATAGTCTGAAATTATTTAAAATGTAATAACATCAGAATGGCTCATTTGATTGAGCTTTAAGTTTATGTACATGTTACAGTGGTGGACATAATTATAAGACATCTATCTGATTTGACAAATAGTGAAAGAAAATATTCAGAGCTTAAAAATGATTTATCAAATACGTCAAAAACATAAATTTATTCTGTTATCATTTATAATTATTTTATAATAATGATATTTTCATTCAATTTAATGAAAGAACTTAAAACCATAATGGATAAAATTATAAGACACCAACCGTTTTTTCCAAATACAGTGGTCAACATAATTAGCAGACACTAATGGTCTAAAAGAAAATCCTCTAACATGGTTGTTCAATATTTGGTGGAGCCGCCATTGTTTTTTATAACATGAAAGATGCGATTCGGCATCGAATCTATCAATCCTAACAAAATATCGCTAGACAGTTCTTCCCAAGCACATTTTATAGCATTCTTTAGGTCTTCGACACATATAAACTGCCTCCCATTTCGGTAAACCGCACCAGCTAAGATCCCCCACAAGTTTTTGATGGGATTTAAGTCTGGAGAACGAGAAGGCCACGGGAGAACATTGATACTTTGCTCTGAAAGCCACTTTTTTGTTTCGTGTGACGCATGAATCGGCGCGTTATTGTGCTGGAAAGAGTAGTTTTCGCCACAAATACATTCACCATATATGGCTAGTTGATCTTTAAGAAGATTCTTATAATTTTCGGAATTCATTCTTGAATGCACAAAAAACAATATCCGTTTTCCCTTGAGCCGAAAAATCAGCCCAAAACATTACTGAGCCTCCGGACCATTTGGCGGCTCATTAGTACATGAGGAGACTTCCGTAAATCATGCCAATAATATTAAAACCCGTCAGGACCATGCAGGTTAAACTTTCTTTCATCAGAAAATAACACAGAGTACCATTTGGAGGTCCAGGCCATAGTTTGTTTAGCAAAGTTTAGACGCTCCATTTTGTGCCGGCTTAGAAGCGGTGGTTTTTTTCTTCAATTTTTTATATTCCACATAGGAAGCATTATGCAACAACCTGCGAATGGTTCTCCTTGAACAATTCAGTTTCAAAGCATTTTTAATGCCTGTAGTGGTCATCTTATTCAATGTAGCGAGCGAAAGCACATGGCGTCTGTCTCTCGAGGACAAGCAAGGAGTACGTCCAGATCTTTTAATCACCGATCCATTAATTCCTCTTTTCAAAACATTTCTAATTGCACATCTAGAGCGTTTAATAACTTTGAAATATTGTTAATTGAAGCACCAGTTTCATTTAATCTCCAAATTTCGCAAATTTCACTTTTTTTTTTTTAAATTCTGTACCTCGTGGCATGTTTGTAAATGCGTGAAGTCAATTATCGTCTGCTTTAGTTAACTGCTGACGTCATAACAGATTGCAGAAAATTTGCATATTGCACATTATTTTCTAAAAAAAGTAGGTGTTTTAACCCTCTCAGCGTGTGACCCCGTATGACCTCTCTACTTCAAAAATAATCTTACTCAGATAAGTAAACCACCCTAATAAGTCATCACCAGTTTCACTGAAAGTGCTCGAAAAAAATTCGAACCTGATTTTCCCCCATTCTTTAATCTATCAGCTTTTGAGTTGGAGGTGTGTTGGTGTGTCAGTTTAAAACTCCGAACAAAAGCCTTTGTGTTTGAAGGTCATTCCAAAGTGGGGTTGAGACTTTACTGAAGTTTCAAATACCTTTTGAAAATATATCAGTATAGAAGTTTATCATTTCTGTGTAAGAAGAACGGAATCAAAAAAATTAAGCTGCAATTAAGAAAAAAAAAAAAAATGTAGCACAAAATACTTTTTCTAATTTATTTCAAATTCATAAATTTTAATTTCCACTAGTTTTACTATCAGATATGGTGTAAGATTAATATATTATATGAAGTACAAACTATTAACATTTTTAAGTAATTAAAAAAAAAAAATAAAAAAAATATAGCTATTTAAAAATAAAATTATACTAAAAAAAAAAAAAAAACGTAAAACTTTCTTATTTATAAAAATATAATAAATAAATAAATAAATAAATAATAATTCAGAAATATTTAGAAATACTTTTTTCTGAATGAATTAATTAATTTGTATGCTATTTTACAATTCGTTGCCGCTTTTTCTTTTAGATTATAAAAAAAAAAAAAAATTATATATTTTAAGAAAATAGTACTTTTTAAAAATTATGGGGTCAGGGTTAAGGACAATCCGTACCAACTTCGTGCATCCGCATATATATATATATATATATATATAAATTATTATATATATATAAAGTAACTTAAGTTGAGGGCAGTAAGACTAACTTTGAAATTTGAACAACAAGAACAATAATAATAATAATATAACGAAATGAACCGAGCAAAAGAGGATTTCGGTTCATAAACAATAATCTATAATAATGCTATAATTCTTTTCTAATTAGTTAGCTTCAATGAGAGCTTAATTTGGTTAACCAATAAATGTATAGGTAGTTAAGTACAATAAAATTAACAAAATTATTAAATAAAAAGAATCTCGTTTTTTTTTTTTTTTTTTTTTTTTTTTTTTTTTTTTAAATATATTATTCTATTTTATTTATTTATTTATTTTTGCTAATAACCAATTTACAAAGAAATATGGTTGCATTACACTCAGAAAGAAAAAAAATGTGATTGACATCTAGAAACTAAATTGTGGTTCTAGTAAATTTAGTTCCATGTCATCCTTATAAGTTCTTATTCCCTTTGGTATTGATTTCTAAGAATTTCTATTAGAATTCTAGAGCGTTTTCCTATATTACCGTAGTTAAGCTTATTTTAAAAAAATTTCAAATAAATACAAACACAAGAGGCATGTCTTAGTAACTACAATCTTGGTTTATGGCCCAATTCTAGAAAATCAAGCGAGAATTTCTCGCAATACAAAGGATTCATAATACTGTTTCACCATCTCAAAAAGCATAGACCGGAAATTCTCGATCATTTCGTCTGTTCAGGTTATTTGTTTACCTTATACGTATAACTTGGAAATAAATCTATATTTCATGTTTGGGGATTCAGAATATGACTACTTATTCATTCTAGATGAATAAGGTATATATATTTCTTTCTCATTGTATATGAAATATTTCTTAACGGTGATAACACAACAGCATACTTATTTAGATGCAGAAAAAAGTGCTCTCAAACGTTCAGATGTCCTAAAAATAATATTAAAGAAATGGTTAAAAGTTACCTCAAATAAAAATCTAAAGTGGAAAAAAAATCTTTAAATATTTATTAATTATCTTATATCTCAACAAAAAAATTGCACCCAATATTTTAAAATTATAAGAAAATGAACAAAACTGGGGAGTACTAATCATTAGAAAATTAAACGTAGAAAATGCAGTTGTTTAGAAAAGCATTTGACTATATTTCTGCACAACTCCCATTTGAAATTCGTCTTCCTTTTTATAAAACTTACTTATTGTTTGATAGTTTTTAGAGTATACAGAAAATGCTTATAGCGGTTTTTGTTGAAATCCCGTTTATATTTAACCTTTTTTTTTTTTTCTTTTTTGAAAATAACTCTGCCTAATATGATGTTATCTGTACGATTATATAAAGAGCAGAACTTTGTTTGTTTTTGGAGGGTAATCTCTAAAACTACTGAACCGATTTAAAAACTTCTTTCACTGATCAAAAGCGACACTATTCCTGACTGCAATAGGCTATATTTAATTTTGATAAAATAAGCTTTAGTTTAAAATCTGAGTTTTATAATTAAAATCCACATAAAAGCCATAATAGAAATGGAAATAATGAAATATTAAAAAAATTATATATTTTATATTTGTAGGAAATACACATGATTAATAGGAAATTTTTATGAAGAATGTTTATAGAATCCAACGAGCTATTTTTGGCGCTTTATTCAAAGTATTTTTATTCTTTCACGTGTGAAATTTGAAGATTTCATAATATTCTAGAAAACCAAATAACGCTTTTCTATATATTTTTTGAATAATAGCATAGGTCTTTTTAGAAAAAGATATTAAAAAGATCCCTTTGTGCAAATTTTTGTAATATGATTTTTTTTTTCTTTTCTCTCTCTCTCTTTTTTTTTTTTTTTTTTTTCTGAAACTATTTCTAAACACCCTTGAATTATTTATAGCAAATGTATTATGATTTGTAGATACTGAAATGTGTTCATTTTACTTGAGATTTTGAAAAAAAAATAATAATAATAATAATAATAATAATAATAATAATAATAAAAATAAATTTTGAAAATTTTGCAAAATTTTCTTATTCAAATATAAAACCATTTTTTTTTTTTTTTTTTTTTTTATAAATTGTAAACGCATTTGTATTGTAATATTCAAATAGATTCATAGTATGTTTGAACTAGAATAACAAACAAAAAAAAAAAAAAAAGAAAAAGAAAAAGAAAATAAAAGAAGAAGAATTAGCGAAGCTCGAGCATTTAAAATAATTAAAGATATTAATTTTTTTAAATTTACTTTTTTGCTTTTGATAAGTTCGAAGAAATTTTATTATACTTATTACTATTACATTTTATTACACATAACATGCAATCATCATATATTCATCCCCTCAAAACAAAAACAGAAGAGGTTAATAAGTTGATTGTCCAAACAGCTGATAGGTTTCTAAACATTATAAAATATTTTTATTGCTAAAAAGTTTAATTTCTTTTTATTCATTGCAATCCTCCCCCCCCCCGGAAAAAAAACCGCTTTTAAATCGTTATTAGATTTTGGAAATATATTGAAGAATATTCCGGAAATTCATGAATTACTTAAAAATTTTACTATTCGAGACTTGAACCAGAATAACCACTTCCATTTTTCTATTAGCTCTAAGTATTTAAATATTTTTAAACTTGGGTTATCCATAAAAGAAAAATGAAATTTTATGTCCAATTTTTCCATCGTAAAACTGGCGTCAACGTTTTATTCGTAGATTGAGTCTAATAGTCCTCTAGTCAATCATTCAATTACTCTACGCAATAAATCTTTCGAAAATTCAAAACGGATTCTTTAGGAATTAATAACTTATTCCTTTACAATTAAATATATGAGGATTATTTATCAAATAACAATAAGTAAAAGTTCTTTCTTTTTACGTATGAATAATCGCGCAATTAAAAGCAGACGGAAAAAATGCAATATAAATACTATTTTTCGTTGCACTGTTCATTTGAAAAACATTTTTTTTTTTTTTCACTTGAAATAAAATGCTTTAAAATTTAACAGAATATTTATTTTTATGTTATGCATAAAAAATAACAAAATAAAAGCAAATGATAAGCATTTCTTACTAGTGGCTTTGGTGTAAAATATTAATAAAATATAAACATTTCGACCTTCTCAACCTTCCCTCCTCCAAAAAAATAAAAAATAAATAAAACTTTTACGATACTGTCCGTTTCGATGCTGATTATTATTAATTTTCTTTTCTTTTTCCTTAAAAAAAAAAAAAAAAAAAAAATATGATTTTCATGAAATTTTGGCAAAAGCAGAATTTAGTTTAGTATGGATGATTATAATTTTTTTATTTTATTTTATTTATTTATTTATTTATTTATTTTAAAATTTTAACATCGCTTTCAAATTATTAGGACAGAAGACTGTTAGTCTCAATCTACGGATTTTTACGATACCAGTTTTACGGTAGTTGGAGATTTATGGAAATTGAAAATTTATCGAAAATATAATTGAATACAGTCGAACCTCGTTAACATGAACACCGTTAACGTGAATTACTTTTAACATGAACTGTTTCCACCATCCCCGTCAAAATGAAGATTTGTTTAGTTATATGAAGATTAGTTACTGATAGCATGAACTACTGATAACATGAACAAATGTTTTATCCCCCTTGAGATTCACGTTAACGAGGTTTGACTAATTGGAAAGCGGTGTTATAATTTGGGAAAAATAAATAAATAAATAAGATATACATAAACTATTTCTATTTTTGTAAGAATTAGTATTAATAAAGTTCCTTAAAATATGGGAAATAAGAAAATTTTGAAAAATTATGGACCGCTTCAAGAAAAATTTAATAAAAATATTTCAAAATATTTAAAGTTTAGTAGTTTCTTTTTGTCTAGGAGTAACTATACCTTCGTCAATTTAGATACTTTTCAATTATTATTTATTTTTTTATCTATTGATTCATTCTTTTTCTTTATTCTGACGACAATTTTTTTTTTTTTGTTTTGTTTTTCACTTTTTAGGGTTCCTCTATAAACGTATTCAATTTAAAATATCACCTTTTTTATTCTTCTTTTATTTTAACTTTTTAATTGTGTAACTTATGTTACATAGCTAAAAAACTAACTTAGCTATGTAACTCCGGTACCTTTTAGAAAATTCTGAAAGATTTTTGAAAACTAAATTTTTATAGAAGGTTCCGTGAAATTTCTAGACGTTTTCACGGAGGCTCCATGAAGTTTCTAGAAGGTTTAATGAAGTTTCTAAATATTTCAATGAAGTTTCTAGAAGAATCATGAAGTATCTAGAAGATTTCATGAAGTTTCTAGAAAATTCCAGGAGGGGCCAGCGGTTGAGTGGTCCTGCGCTCAAAGCTAGTAGACAGAAAGTGCTGGGTTTGATCCAAAGTCCCGCTCATCGACTAGTCCATGTTATCCATGATTTTCTCTGAAACTCGCATAAATACGGGTTAGAACCCCTTAGTAAGACCACTATGAAGGGCATTCCACCTACATGTCTAGGACCATAGTGCAGTGAATCTGCCTTAAGCTTACAACAACTAGAAGGTTCCATGAAAATTCTATATTTAATTTATATTAAAGAAAATTTCAGATAGATAAAACGATTAAATATAAAAACATTCTAATAAAGTTCTTATTATAACAGATATATTTTATGTTTTTTTTTTTTTTTTCAGTGTAGTATACTTAATTCAACTATTCCTTCAATATATTATAGGTATTTTTTAGCGTATTTTTTCTGGGATAAGAAAAGGGAAAATAAAAAATCTTCCAGCTGAAGAATTATTTAATGTTATGATTATGATTATTATTTTTTAAAATTATTTATAACCCTTTGCCGGTCCTATTTAATACCATTCCTCTTACCAGTGATGACAAATTCAGTTATATTTTTATTCAATATCCAGGACAAAATTTTAACTGTAGCGGTTGCTTAATCCCTTCGAAGGTAATTCGTTCATTATGCATATCAAATGCTATTGCTCAGAATTATTTATGATAGTTGAACAAAAGTGTTCCTAAATTTGGCGACAATGTTTACAGCACTCAGGAGCGTCTGGGACGGCAAAGGGTTAAATTTAGAAAATCAGATTTTAATCTAAGTTACAAAGTAATAAACGTTTGCCATGTAGGATTAAATCATTTTATGTTTCGAAAAAAAGGTAATAATTTATTCGTCACAATTCTTACATTTCACAATCAAATTTATATTTATTTATTTATTTATTTATTTATTATTATTATTTAATTCATATTCATATTTAGCAATTTTTACTATTCAATTTAATTATTTTTATTTATTTAATTGTATTTATAGAAATAATATTGTTATATAATGAAAATAATTAAACTTATTATTTTTAATTATAAATGCAATTAAAATTTATTTTTATTTTTATAATACAATTAATAGCAGTATAATTGTAATTTTTTGCACATGCAATTTTCTTATCAGAAAGCAAAATCTAGAAAAAACGTGTAACCATGTTCCACTAATACATAGTGCCAAAACTAAAATGTCTAATAGAAGCTGGTATATAGTTATCTGTAAAAAAATAGTTTTTGAATAAAAGCAGGGCTACTTGTTGTTCCATAAAAAACCAAATTGAAATGTCCGGATAAGATACTGATGGTAGTGGGGAGACCTTGGCAAGGCAGTACCGGCGAGGAATACACTGTCGAATGTAGCGAATGCCTGAAGCAAAATTTATTTTTTCTTATTTTATTTTTTTTATTTTAGTACGATAGGACTATTTGTTTCAGACACCGATTTTGTGTTGTCGCCTTTTATTTTATTACACCTTGATATGTATATTAAGATTTAGATGATATTTAATTTAGAAAATAACAAGTGCGCATGTAGATTGAAATAAAATAGTACTGGATATTTTAATTTCAATTTATAGAAATGTCAACGATATTGAAAAAACTATTTTGGCCATTTTCTTTCGTTTAATAAACAGAACGAAAAACGGATAATACTTTATCTGGAGATACTTTGTATATTTAGACTAATTATCCCCCCCTCCCCTGGCATTAAGTTAAAAAAATAATTACATAAAATTGAAAAAATCCTGCTAAAGAAATGGAGCAGTTGAACCTCTTAGCAAAATTTGAAATTTTTTCACCAAAGTAGCTCGGTCGCTTCTCACCAAGATGTTTACTTACGCAATTGCGATACCCATTTTAGTTTATCGTCAAAATAAAAACAAATATAAAAACTGCCAAGGGGCTCCTGTGCTAAAGCTGTACTGAAGTAATTTTGAGAAATGAATATAGTAACCGTTGCTAGGGAATGAAATAGTTCCTGCATGTCTTTATATGAAAAATTTGACTAAAATAAGTTTTTCTAGATTAGAAACACATCTGACTTATCCTCCTTTTATCGAAGATTACTTTTCATTGCTAACCTTCACTTCGACCGTGAGAAAATATGGCAGAAACGTGATTTTCTTAGAAACTACTTGAATGATTTTGATAAACATTCAGATTTAGGGATATTTTGAGTTTACAATTTAATCCGAATTGTGCTCTTCTTCAGTAAAATTAGCGTTCACGGGAAGCCCATATTTTGTCAGGGGGCAAGGGGAAGTAGCTAAGACTGCGTTTTCTTCGAAAATACTTGAAGGATTAGAAAAAAAAAAAGATAGAGTTTATATGTTTTTTCGATGATATTTCGATATAAAGTATTCGGATTTTCAGGAAAATTATCGTTCACTGGTAATTCGCACTAAATCCGGAAAAAATATGACAGAAATTTAGTTTTGTTGGAAATCGCTAGAACAATTTAAATAAATAAATATAGATAGATAGATAGATAGTGTTAGAGATTTTTTTGAGATGAAAAATAAATCTGATTATTAGGTAACAGATTTAAATATTAGCAAACGCAAAACCTAGAAGAATATTTTCTAGGAAATTGCTAGATTTAGGGGTTTCCGATGATAATTCGATTTGAATTTGTCTTATCTCCATGAAAATTAGATTTCACTGGTAGCCAGCGCTCCGCCGAGACATATATATATATATATCTGGGGGGGGGGGGGGTATTTCATTTTATTCATTGATAATTTATTCCTATATTTAAGTTTTGCATTTCCTTTTTTAGCAATTCTGCGCACTGGTTTGCAATTATCTTTTTTTGTTTTTCTTATCTTTAAACTCATAAATTCGTTAAAATAGTTACCTATATATATATAATACACTTCCGAAAACGAATCATTGTATTACACTATGAATAATTTTTACAATGAAACCAAGTAAACTGTAATTCAGGTACTGAATATAAAAAGAGAAAAAACTGTTATAGGATATTAAAATGCTGTACATTAATATTTCATTAAAACAGTGTTTTATGCAGGATAATCGGTTAGTTCATAAATAATAAGAATAATAACAATAATAATAAAGCTGCTGATTTAACAAATAATTGTCATTATTTTATTCTAACAATAAATAATGTCTTTTATTATTAATTTTAAGATTCCTATGAAAAACATTGTCATCTAAAAGATATAATTTAAATTGAAAAAATAAAAAGTCTTTATGCGAAGTTCTGTTCAGCCATGCAGTATTTTAACTGATTTTACAAATTATCAACAGCTCTTCTTGAACATTTTTCACTATTCTATTCTTTTGTTATCAACCCTCTCTTTCAACAAAGAAGCATTTCAACTGTCAGCTTATCTTATCGTCATTGTCCGCCCCTTGTCAATCCGTGTTGGTAAAAGGGGGGAAGGGTCAGTTACAAGTTTCCGTCTCTAACGATTTCGGAGTAGGTATTTAGAGTTACAGTAATCAGGTTCGCACGATTTAGAGAGAGATTTCTTACATTACAAAAATCAGTCTCAAACCGTTTCGAGGGAGTTTGTTTGTGTTACAAAATTCCGGTTCAAACGCTGAGAGGGTTAATTAAAATGTTAGGGTGTATTATAATTTTGTCCATGGTATTTTTAATTTTTTTTATTAAACTCTATATAAATATCATTTCTGTAAAACAATTACTTGTGATAACAGATTTTTTTTTTTTTTTTTTTTTTTTTTTTTTTTGATGTATTTGATAAAATATTTTTAAGTTCTGAATCTTTTCTTTCACTATTTTTCAAATTATATAGGTGTCTTATAATTATGTCCACCACTGTATAGCCCAATGTATAGAGATGGGGAACCATTTTATCATTGGAGGCCACATTTAGGTTAGGTGGTAATAAAAGAGGCTGCAGAAGTTGATAAACACATACAGTCGGTAACAAAAGTATCCGAACACTAGCAAAAATTCTTATGTAAAAATGTAGAGTTAATACTGTTTTGTTAAATAAATCCTTATCGAATCATGTTCTTAGTCAGTCTAAGAACATGATTCGACAAGGATTTTTTAACAAAACAGTATTAACTCTACTATTTTAATATAGGAATTTTTGCTAGTGTTCGGATACTTTTTTTACCAACTGTATATGTGATTTTTGTGAAATTGTTGTATTTTCTGTATTTTCATTTTTTTTTTTTTTTTTTTCATTGTATAGAAAAAAAAATATATCAATTATTTATTATTTAACTATTTAGCATAAAAAGTTACAATATAAAATATGCGTATATTCTTATAAGGGTAAGAGCTTGTTATAACTTTAACATTTATCTTTATTTTTTAGTAAATAACGAGATATATACATACAGTCGGTAACAAAAGTGTCCGAACACTAGCAAAAATTCCTATGTAAAAATAGTACACTTCATACGGTTTTGTTAAATAAATCCTTGTCGAATGCTCTTCTTAGTCAGTCTAAGAACATGATTCGATAAGGATTTATTTAACAGAACCGTATGAAGTGTACTTTTTTTACATAGGAATTTTTTCTAGTATTCGGACACTTTTGTTACCGACTGTACCATTTCAAAATAATAAGAGTAATATTTAATTTTTAGATAAATTTATTACATGATAAACAATCTCAATATAGAAATATTAACATTAAGCGGAAAATTATAAGTTGAAATATTTTAAAATAAATTTATTAATAAGCTAAATTGAGGGGTAAAAAGTAGGTACTGCCTGTTTCCATTAAAAACACGTTTTTGCACATGTGTGAGGTCTGATTTGATTTAATCATATCTTTAATAAGGAGAGATCGTGATGAATTTATATTTATTTAGCATTTGAGTTGGTTTGTCTATTGTTTTCGGCTGATTACTATTTTTTATTTTTACTCTCTCCCTTTCTTTCTTTTTTTGAAAATATCAAATTTTGCTTTTAATATCAAAGATTTGCAATAACATTTTTATTATTACTGGAGGCCGCACAAGAAGCTCACGAGGGTCGCCTGTTCCGCCCCTGTGTTATAGCCTATACCACACAAACTGTATAAGATTTTGGTGAATCTAGCACTAATAGTTCTTTTACAGAGTTGCGTAAGAGAATTTGGATATATTACATTCCACAAACAGTATGCTATTTGGAAAAAAATAATTAAACATTTATTATAATTTTCTTTTTTGTTTATTTAATGACTTTACTTTACTTTAACTTTACTTTATTTAAACGACAATGAATTACTTAAAGTTCAGAAATTCGGGAGGAATCACTTGACAATTTTTATGCATGTTCACCAAATTTATTATATATATATATACATTCATATACTCATATGCACATATTTACATTATTATAGACATTACTTTTGCGGGGAAAAAAATATTTTGAAGAAAATTAAAATTTATTTTTTTCCTCTGGAATTTCTATTACCGATATATATATATATATATATATTTTTATATATAAAATTAAAATAATATTATAAAATTATAAAGTAATTAAATATACAAATCTATTTTTAAATTCTTGTAAAAAAATAATAATAATATAAAATATTGTGTAGAAATGAAAGCTATTCTTTGAAAAGACTTATTGAAATAAATTGATAGAAACATTCAATCTACATTTATACGAGTTTTTTTTTTTTTTTTTTTTTTTTTTTTTTTTTTTTTTTTTAAACCTAGTATAGAAATGTTATGTAAGACATTTCCATTTTAAGTACAAAATGACAAATAAACAATTTAAATTATTTTTTTTTTTAATGACAACCATCAGTGTATTAATTAATCACATTGATCGTGGAAAACTCTAATATTGAAAATAGTCTTTTGAAGGGGGCAGGGGGGGGGGTTCAAATTATTCTTCATTTTTAAATGTCAACATTACGCACTCAGATAACTCAACATTATGTATGAAATCTTTTTCTGGCTATAGCCTTATCTATTTCTTCCGTTTTTAAAGATTCAGGAAAGCATTAAGTAACTTTTATTTTATTCCTATTCCCAATATCCATGATAATAGTCCACATCAGATTTACTTTGTTACATTTTCAAACTATACATAACTAATGTAATTAGCTTTTTCTTTTTTTTTTTTTTTTTTTTTATTGATCATGATTAAAATGAATTTATACTTTTTATTATTCAAATTATTTAATTTTTAATAAAATATTTCTATTGCTAAAATTTCTAATTCAAAGTTAAAAATACAATTTATTGCTTTAATAGAATATTTTTATGCATCGAACATGTACAGTTCAATAAATTTTATGTTGCCCAGTTTCATGTTTTTTTTTTTTTTTTTTTTCCAGTTTTGTCCGATGTCCCGGACTTTTCACAAAAATGTGGACAAAATAACAACTCTACAGATGAAGCCTTAATTGGGTATCTACGTGGATTGCCTCAGTCATCAACCTAGGTGTAGGACTTATGTAGTTCTTTTTAAAGAGTCTTATAGCCTTTATTTGTAGAAAAATGTGGAAAACTCCAAAAGACTAAGTTGACAAAGGTAGACCTAGGTTTTAAAAAGAGACCTAGCCTGTATTTGCTCGAGTTTTGAAGAAAACCACGGAAAACTCCGAACGATGAAGTTACGAGTGCAACCTGGAATCGAACCAGGCACTTCACGTCAACCAGTTTATTTTAAAGTAAGAAATTTATTTAACTGATAAAATGTATGTCTTGTATGCAGTGGAAAAGTTATTTCACAGTTTTATCTAAAACAATTTGCATTATTTCTCTGCAAAATTATATTTTTTAGTCATTCAAAAATTAATTCAAAAATTTGTACCATTAATTTTTTAAAAAATGATAACGATTTTAATGAAAAGGAAAAATCTGGTTATTTAAATCGTTATTAAAAATTTATTTTTTATTCTTACAATAGTAATAATAATAAAAGTTTTAGCTTTTAGATTGCTAGGATCCACTAACGGGCAAGAGGTCCTGCCATTGAAGCTGCAGACATGAGGTGCTGGGTGTAATCCCTGGTCGTGCTCGTCGGCCTAGCCGTTCAAAGTGTTCGGTGGATTTCTCCGAAAATAAGTTAAATACGGCTAAAGGAAAAATCTGGTTATTTAAATCGTTATTAAAAATTTATTTTTTATTCTTACAATAGTAATAATAATAAAAGTTTTAGCTTTTAGATTGCTAGGATCCACTAACGGGCAAGAGGTCCTGCCATTGAAGCTGCAGACATGAGGTGCTGGGTGTAATCCCTGGTCGTGCTCGTCGGCCTAGCCGTTCAAAGTGTTCGGTGGATTTCTCCGAAACTAAGTTAAATACGGCTAAGATCCCTTAGAAAGACCCCCATGGAAGGCACTCTCACACAGGCCTAGGATCCTAGTGCAATCAATCGACCTCAATCCTAAAACAATCAACAACTTTTAAAATGTAAAAAAAAAAAAAAGTCAGCTTGTAAAAAAAATTAAGTTTATGAACTGATAACCTGCAATTTAATAAAATATATTAAATGCAATAACCTTACTGTGCAAAAATCTCTTGCAAAATAATCAAAACATTCACTTCACTCCCTTCCCCTCCATGATATTGTTTTACATAACTTATGTCTTAGACCTAGGTGGATTGCCTTCATATTGGTCTTTATAAAGGGACCTAGCCTGTATTTACTCGAATTTTGAAGTAAACCACGGAAAACTCCGAACGTTTATTTTGATGACCGTGACCTGGAATCGAACCAAGCACTTCCCACTGACTAGTTTCGAGCCAGACCCATACTGCTACAGTAGGAGCATGTTTTACTTCGAAGAAAAATAAACTTATGAAATATATTCTTTGAATGTGATGTAAAAATGATTTTAAAATTTTATCAGAATCAAAACTTACACTGTTTCCGTGCTAAAATTATTTTTTCTAGTCATTTCAATTTTAATTCAAAAATTTATAATATTAGCTTTCAAAAAAACGAAACAATTTTAATCAAAAGATAAAAAGAGGCTTTTTAAATTACTATTCTATTTTTATTTATTTATTTATTTATTTGATTCATTAATTTAAGAAAAGAAATGTTACACCCAATTAAAATTATTAAATAGCTACAATTATTCCAAATCATCTAAAATTATATATATATATATATATATATATATATATGTATGTATAAAGATGAAAAAAAGAAATGAAAATTAGAAAAAAAAAAATCAGTTTAACTATTTTGGAAAATTGGAAAATTTTATTTATTACTTATTATTTTTAAAATCATTATTAAAAAACTAATGTATCACAGTTTTAAAAAAAAAATTGATTAAAATAAAAATGATAAAATTTTTAAATAATTTTAAAAGTAATATATCTTAGCATTTAGAATTAATGATTTAAAAATTAATAATTAAAAAATACAAATGTTCAAATAATCCCTTTATTTCTCTATATTCTCACATTAATGGCATGACAATTTCTAATCTTTTTTTTTTTTTTTTTTTTTCAAAATAAGTACCTAAAATTACTTAAATTTTATTAAAAAGCAATTATTTCCATAAGCTTTCAATGCTAATTTGCTATAACAGCTAATTTTTGCGCCATCTAGCAGCCTGTTGTTTAACTAAATTTTCTGGTCCGTTTTTCTCCCGAATCCTCTATCTCGTTTTGCCTCCTCCCTGGTTTGATCCGGATTTTCTGAAGTAATATCACAGAGTCCCGTGAACGCATATAATACGCGTTTGTAATGAAATGCTCGCCCGCTGGTGGGCTAAGGTGAAATTATCACACCACTGCATCTGCATATCATCATATTATGCAATCGATTTTCCATGATGTAATGGCGGAGAAATAAATATAATAAATACCACGGAGTAAATAAATACACGTGGCTGTTATATTTACTAACAACTGCAGTTCAGAGAGCGCCATCTATCGATCATTACAAACGCGGCATAGGAATAAGGCCGATGTACTAGAAAAGAAACACGCATGGAGAGTTTCTTATAAAGCCTTTATTAATACATGAATTTGAAAGATTTTTAAATAAAGGTAATCTAAATATTCATGAAAGAAAACACACACAGGAGAAAAGAAAAACGGGTGAAAAGTATCTGCTAAAGGATTTTCTGAAAAGTGAAGACTGAACACGCATCTACGCAACCCTACGAAATGGAAAAGACATACGTGTGTCAAATATGTTCTGAAGAATTTTCCCAGAAAGGATATATGGAAACACATCTTCTCATCCATACAGAGGAAAAGCATTACGTGTGTGGAGTACATTCTAAAAGAGTTTCCCAAAATGGAAATCTCAACAATCACCTACGAATCCCTACTAAAGAAAAGCAAAATGTGTGTGAAGTATGCTGTAAAAGATTTTCTGAAAAAGGAAATCTAAGAAGACATCTACATATTCATACAAAAGAAAAGCCACACGTGTGTAAGGTGTGTTCTAAAAGATTTTCAGAATGGAAAAATCTTGAAAATCATCGACACATCCATACAAGAGAAAAACCGTACGTGTGTGAAGTATGTTCTAAAGGATTTTCGCAAAAGGGATGTCTAAATATTCACCAACGCACCCATACAAAAGAAAAGCCATACATGTGTGAATTATGTTTTAAAGGATTTTCCCAAAAGGGAAGTCTGAGTACACATCTACGAACCCATACAAATGAAAAGCCATATGTGTGTAAAATATGTTTTAAAGGATTTTCCCAAAAGGGATGTCTAAATATTCACCAACGCATCCATACAAATGAGAAGCCATACGTGTGTGAAATATGTTTTAAAGGTTTTTACAAAAAGGGAAGTCTGAGTACACATCTACGAACCCATACAAAAGAAAAGCCGTACGTGTGTGAAATATGTTTTAAAGGATTTTCTCAAAGGGGAAATTTGAATAATCATCTACGCACCCATTCAAAAGAAAAGCCATACGTGTGTGAAATATGTTTTAAAGGATTTTCTCAAAAGGGAAGTCTGAGTGAACATCTACGAACCCATACAAAAGAAAAGCCATATGTGTGTGAAATATGTTTTAAAGGATTTTCCAAAAAGGGAAGTCTGAGTACACATCTACGAACCCATACAAAAGAAAAGCCATACGAGTGTGAAATATGTTCTAAAGGATTTTCTGAAAAGGGAAGTCTGAGAAGACATCTACGCACCCATACATAAGTAATGCCACATGTGTGTGAATTATGCTCTAAAGGATATATCCAAAAGCGATATTTAAACATTCACGAACGCATTCATACAAAAAAAAAAAAAAGCCGTGCATGCATGAAATATGTTCTAAAAGATTTTCTGTAAAGAATACTCTGAACAATCATCTAGAAATTCATACAAAATTAGAGTCAGGTATCTTCTAAAGGATTTTCTCAAAAGCGACATCTAAATATGCATCTACGCACCCTTACAGAAGAAATACTATAATGTGTGAAATATGTTCTAAAAGATTTTCCGTAAAAAAAAGTCTGAGGAAACATCTTCGCGCCCATACAGGAGAAAAGCCATACCATACGTGTTTGAAGCATGTTCTCAACAGGGATGAGAACTTTTAGCTTTTTTCTGTTTTGATATGCATTTGTTACGTGACATACCTCCTCTCTATACCTCCTACATATACAAGTCTTTTAATCAATAATATAACTAGTGGATCTGCAGATCAGGAGCCTCAACGTCCTATTTGCATTAGACATTTTTCAATAGGTCATTTTTATTTATTCCTTATTATATAATAGTATATATTGATTCGATCGACTTATTACCATAATCAGATACATTCCTGAGGGGGGCTGCCGCCCCCCTCAACCCCCGCTGTATCTCTCTTTGTATACCTATTTGTATATCATATAAAGTGTTACGGAATTGTAAATAATTGCATTTATTTTTGTATAAATTTTTTCAAAGAGACTTAGTAAGTCGATAAAATGCTAATTTTGTGCATTTATAGTCGTTTTAGCGTAAAAATAGCCTAATTTTTCTTTTAAAACGCATTAAAAAGCACCATATAAGGGAAGAAAGGGATTTGGCGACTGTTTCCCTCATTGGCGATTTTTTTGGCGACTTTGGTGAGAAAATCCTTATTAGGGATATACCAAATATGGAAGCTCTAATCTCATTGGCTGATGAGATACGATAATTTTCCAGAACATTCTGTGCACAACAGAATAGTATAAAAGGCGGCCAATCTCAGATCTGTGTCAGTTTCGTCAAATGCTTGCTTTGCTTTGAGCCTCTTTGAATGAGACTTGCGTTATATGTTATTGCTAAACAGTTTGTGCTGTTGTTTAAGCTATGTTTACTGGTTGAAGTGAAGTCGATACTTGGTTTATAGACCTATATTTTTCAGGAACTTTCTGTGAATAAATCACTGAATTTTTACAAGTTACGCCTTTCATTCTCGGACAACTTACGAACCAACAAGTACGCAACAATATGTATTCTTAATAAACGACGGTCTTGTATTTTTCCCTGAAATTCATAAATACCAAATTTCATACAAAAAAAAATTACATAGCATATCGGAAATATTTTGCGTAACCTTTAAACTAATTATCAATTCTATGCCCACAATTTTCAACAGGAAAACATGCTTTTAAAATTCTAATAAAATTTCATTATATTTGATGGGGTGTAACCATGTTAAAATACACTTTTAAGAAATACCGACTATAGACCGTAATAGTACGAAATTCCTTTATGTATCCCAAAAAAGTAGCCACAGTCATAATAAACGCCAATAATAAGAATAAACCAAATTAATTATAACTCATTAATTTTTCAAACTAATTTGACATCATTTGGATGATTACAGTACATACTCGGAATTACTTTGTGTGATCCCATAAATTATTTAGTCTATACATAACCTTTTTTAAAAGTAAACATGATTTCAAGCATCTTTATAATGTATGTTAACTTTATTAAGTTCAATTCAGCATAAACGCATTAAATTGCGCGCTTAAATTAAAAAATTGTCCATAGGCTCTAATGTTACGAAATTCTTTCGTGTGTCTTTGTAAACGAACCATAAACATTGTATACACCAGTAAAAACTATTCAGCTTATTTTGCGTTTAAAATTAATAATTGTTCCAAATTTAGCATCGTTTGGATGACTAAGTGACATTGTCAGAACACTTTTGTAAGGTTCTGTACATTAATTAGAAAGCTTAAGAGCACATATTTTCTTCAAGCAACATACGTTTAAGCATCTTACTCACGTACTCTAGTTTCATTTTCTTCATTGCAAAGTAATGATATTAAAATGCGTTTAAACGAAATTCACCCCATACGCCGTAATGTTAAGAATTTTGGCGTGTCCCTGTACACAGTTTATAAAAAATATAGCAATAAAAATTATACAGCTTACTTATATGCAAAGCTGGAACGTGTGCGCCAATTTGCAAGTCAATCGAAGGATTTTGGCGGCCGCTATTGCGGTACATACAAATTCTTCCCATAGGCCATAAGGATAAGAACAATTTTGGTGTGTCCCTGTACACGAACAACAAATGGAATTCACACCTAACCCTATACAGCTAATTCCGTTGGGCTCATGAATATGTGTACAAAATTGCAAGTCAATAGCGTTATTTTTGGGGCCGCTATTGCGGTACATACAAATTCTTCCCATAGGCCGTAATGATAAAAAAAAACTTTGGCGTGTCCCTGTACACGAACTACAAATGGAATGCACACCCAAAACTACACAGCTAATTTCGTGGAGATCATGAATATGTGTACAAAATTTCAAGTCAATAGCGTGATTTTTGCGGCCGCTATCGCACGACAGACAGATAGACGGACGGACAGACGGAACCCAAAATCCTTTTGAGTCTCAACAGAGGGCCTCCACTGACGTTTCGGCAAAAATTGTAAGTCAATAGCTTGATTTTTGCGGTGGCTATCGCGGTACATACAGATTCTTCCCATAGGCCGTAATGATAGAGAATCTTTTGCGTGTCCCTGTACACGAACTACAAATGGAATACACACCTAAAACTATACAGCTGATTCCGTTGGGCTCATGAACATGTGTACCAAATTGCAAGTCAATAGCGTGATTTTTGTGGCCGCTATCGCGGTACATACAAATTCCTCCTATAGGCCGTAATGATAAGAAAAATTTTGGCGTGTCCCTGTACACGAATTACAAATGGAATACACACCCAAAACTATACAGCTGATTTCGTGGGGTACATAAACACGTGTACCAAATTGCAAGTCAATAGCGTGATTTTTGTGGCCGCTATCGCGATACGTACAAATTCCTCCCATAGGCCGTAATGATAAGAAAAACTTTGGCGTGTCCCTGTATACGAACTACTAATGGAATACATACCAAAAACTATACAGCTGATTTCGTGGGGCTCATGAACATGTGTACTAAATTTCAAGTCAATAGCGCTGTTTTTGCGGCCGCTATCGCGCGACAGACAGACACAGCCCAAAACCGTTTTGAGTCTCAACAGAAGGCCTCCACTGACGTTTCGGCAATGACTGAAAAGCAACGCTGCTATTACTAATTTTATGCAATTTCCCGCATTTATGGCCAGGGCCCGACTTAGACAACCTGGAGCCCCGGGGCAAGCCTATTCTGGGGGGCTCCCTTGCAGTGGCTCAAGAGCTCTTTAGGTTGCAGAATTTCTACTTACACCTGTAGGGGGCCCTTTCCAGAAGGGGGGCCCAGGGCATTTGCCCCGTATGCCCTGCCGTTAGTCAGGGCCTGTTTATGGCTTAAAATTACGCCAAACTGCATATGTAAAATTTTTATTAAGAAAATTTATGTTGATTAAACATTTCTGAATAATTGACATTAGGGAGTGTTATTATAAATATTGATATTGAAGAGAGTTTTTGATGACCTGTGGTACAACAGTTTTTGCAGTGTTCATTGCCAATTGTTTGCAGCACTTGTGCCTACTTTGTTCACTTCACGAAGGGTCGTGTTTTATTTCGACTTGAAACAATCGTTTCTAGTTTTTTGCATTCTGTGTTGTTTATTTAAAGTTGTTAGCGAATTACTTTTCAAACCTAGTCCTTTGATGTACTTTTGTTATTATTTTTTATAGGATTTTTTTTTTTTTCTTCTTCTTTTAAACTGTTTAGCCCTTTTTTGTGTGTACCTGATATATGATAGAATATTGAACTTTGTATTTCTATTTGTAAAATTTGTCTTTTACCACTGTCAGAAAACTAAATTCCACGCAATGATTTTGAGTCAACTGTCCAGTTAAGTAATAATTTAGTAAAAAAAAAATTTGAAAGCTTATTCCCAAATTTTTTATTATTTTACTAAAATTTAACAAAATTAAAAGTTTTTGGGTCATATTGTCGAAATACGTTATATTCTGACGGTCAATATACAGTCGCCTGTAAATAAACCACACATCGTTCTGAATAATTTAAAAAAAATCAAGACCAATTTGTTCCTTAGATGAAATAGGTAACAGAGTTTGAAAAAGAAATTCAATTTTAAATGACGAAAAAAAAAAAATTAAACTGTATTTCCATTTAATAGTATTTTAAAGTATTAACATTGTAGATTGTTATTAACTTCAGTAAAGTAATATTTGAAGCTTATTAATGGTATTATAAAGAGCGTGATAAACAGTACCTAATAATGACAAACAGATATATCGTATTGCATTATGAAACTATTTTTGTCGTGATTTACCGTATTCTTAAATATTGTACAAAAATAAATCTATTTTCTATTTAATTTAATGAAAAAAAAATCTATGTATTTATGTAAATATTTATTACAACAATGCATACTGTAATTCAGAAAATAATTACTTATTACAAAAAGAAAGAAATCATTACTTAGCAAACAAATTGGTGTCTCCGTAAAACCGCAAGAAGTTAAAAGTTTGGAACAGTTACGATTAATCTAAAATCGTATTTTCTTTTCTCCCCGAGTTAGCATAGCGCAAGCGCAGCACATCTTTCGGTTCTTTGGAATAGGGCAGTTCTTCGTTTGTAAACAAACATCTCAACTCTCGGAAGTGGTTGGCAGAAAGCACTCGTTCCCACCCTCGTGTTCCCAAACAACAATGGCTTTTTTTGCTCATAGATATTTAAAATCGTTATTTTTCGTTCTGCTTATGCAGATGTTTTAGAATGAGTTTGAAAAGAAAGTTACTTTTAAAAATTAAACTTGATGAAGCCCATATAAAGAGATATATTATCATATAGACCCATATTTCTTACGAAAATGTGACCGGCCTTTCGGCCAAAAAATCAATGTTCCATCGATGGTGATTCGTTCGGGAAAAATCGTGTGATTAATGTAGTACAATTTTCATAAGATTTATTCACGATATGACACAATTTATTCCTAATACTTATGGATTCTATTAGTTTATAACTAAAACATGAATATCATCCGAATACAGTGTGTGCTGTATAGCACTGCATTTTGCGTCTATCATATTACAAGGTTTTATCATACCTAATAACACTTTATCTAATTCTTTTTACTGTTGAATTATTCATTTATTAATGTGTATTCCATCTTTATTCTGTACTTAATTTTTGAATTTTACCAATAATTTGCCTTAAAATGTTAAAATTTAACGGGAAATTTTTATTAATTTAATGGCGCTTTTTTTTTTTTTTTTAATTGGATTAAGTTAGTCAATTAAATAATTTGAAATTTATACTTGTTTAAATATGGTGACTTGTTAAATTATTAATATAATGATTAGCTTTTTTTTTTTTTTTTTTTTTTATATATATATATATATATATATATATATAATTTTACATTTGAGTAATTTCTTCATTAGAAGTTTTAGTTAATTTGTCATGAAACTTGTATTCGAAAGAATTTTTTTAATGTCTTAATTATTTATAGAGAATTGAGCGGAAAAATATTTTTATTTTTAATTGGAATTTTTGCAGTCGAAAGTCAAACCTTATACATCCTAAATTTAAAATATTTTCTTGCCTTTTGTACAAGAATCTCTAAAAATGTATGAAAGTCCATAAGAAATATTCTTTTAAAACATATTTTTACTTTTTGCAATATTCATAAAAGAAGGTATTGGATTTGTAAAAACTTTCAACTTCTGGTCTTCAATGGATTTGCATATTTAAAAAGGTTCCAAATATGATTTGACCATTCAGAAACTGACTATCTGTGTGTGTGTGTGTTATACATGTGCTAAAGCTCTGTACCTATGAGGAGAAAAAAATAAATCCCCCTCCCATACATACACTCTTCTACCTCAATTTACTATCAATTTCACCTCTAATGCGTTGTTTCAAAACATTAATTTAGACTATTAAATATTAAGCATTAGCAGTGTCAGAAAAAAAAAGTCATATTTTTAACTAAAAAAAAAAGTAGTAATTAGTTTTTCTTTCTTTTTCTTTCTTTTTTTTTTTTTTTTTTTTTTTTTTTAAGGCTGTTAGTGAAATGTGTATTAATAGTTTGTAAAAGATTCGAGGTCAGCGTGTCATCAACTTTTTAGACTCTTTCGAAAAAAATTATCATGCTGTGTTTAGTAAAAAAGCTGAGCGAAATCTCTCATGTGATATGGCCATAAGGGAGAAGGTGCTGGGTTCGATCCTGAGACATATTCATCTTAGCTGTTTGGAGTTTTACAGGGTTTTCCCTGAAACTTGCATAAACATGGCCCAAAACCCTTGCATAGTCAATCAATCCCAACCTGCATAACACAATCCAGTTTTTCCCTTTACCATTATTGGATATTACACTGGTTGTTTATGTCAATTTAAACTTCACAATTTTCTGAATTACTCGCATTTGTACACAAGATTTCATCCTAGTGGCACAAAGTTTTGTAGCTGTCAGCGACAGGTTTTAAAATTTCATAATGTTACAAAATTGTAAATAATTGTGTTTATTTTTGTATAAATTCTTTTAAAGAGGCTTAGTAAGTTGATAAAGTGCTAATTTTGTGCATTTCTAGTCGTTTTAGCGTTGAAATAGCCTTATTTTTCCTTAAAAACGCATTAAAAAGCCCCAAAAAAGCAGGTAATGAATTTGGCGACTTTTTCTCACCTTGGCGATTTTTTTGGCGACCTTGGCGAGAAAATCCTTATAAGGAATATACCAAATATGGAAGCTCTAATCTCATTGGCTGAGGAGATACGGAAATTTCCGGAACTTTCCACACTTTTCTACAGGGGTATATAAGGGCTTTTTTACGCCAAGGCAGTCAGTTCAGTTCAGTTCTCAGCCAGCTTCGCTAATGCTTGCATTGCTTTGAGCCTGTTTGAAAGAGACTTGCTTTAAGTGTTATTGCTATACAGTTTATACTGTGGATTTGCTATTGACAGCTGTTGTTTAAGCTGTGTTTACTGGTTGAATTGAAGCTAATACTTGGTTTATAGACCTGTATTTTTCTGGAACTTTCTGTGAATAAATTACTGAATTTTTGTAAGTTTTGCCTTTCATTCTCAGACAACTCACGAACCCCCAAGTACGCAACATTTCTGGTGTCAGGAGTGGAGTTGTCTATGAATGGTGATAACTAGAGCTATGGAGCAAGAAATGAAGAAACTTCTAGAAAGCTTAGCTACCCAGATGAATGAAATGAAAGAAGGACAAAGAGAAATAAAAGAAGGACAGAGAGAGATGAAAGATAGCCTGAGTCAAGAGATAAAAGAAATGAAAGCAGTTCAGGAAAATATGGAAGCCAGTTTGACCGAAGAAATTAAATCTAATCAAGGTGAGATGAAGAGAGAGCTTTCAACGGCGAAAGAATCAACAGAGGGTGATGGAAAATAGTATGAATGGAATAGAAGAGAAAGTTATAAAGATAGAAGAAAATTTTGAAGAGAAAGTTTTGAAAATAGAAGAGAGTTTTGAAGAGAAAGCTATGAAGATAGAGGAAAATGTTATAAAAGTAGAAAGGAATTTTCAAGAGAGATTTATGAAGATAGAAGAGAATTTTGAGGAGAAATTTAAAGAAAATTTTGATGAAAGGAAGGTTTTCAGAGATAGAAAGTAATTTAAGAGAAAGGAGGAAGATATTGAGAGAAAAATGAAAGAAGAGTGGAACGGAGAAGTAATAGGGAATGAACTGCAGAGCAAGATTCGGAATCTCGAAGAAAAGTTAAAATCCATGCCTCAGGAAACTGAAAAGAGAGATAAAAGAATCCAGAATCAGGAATTTATTAAGCTATCTACCTACGACGGCAGTTCCTCCTGGCATGCATATAAGACGCAGTTTTCCATCGTAGCTGAAGCTAACGGCTGGAACTCTGTTTCAAAGACGTCTCATCTGGTAGGGTCGTTGCGGGGCAACGCCGCAGATATTCTGGAGACCCTTTCGAAGGAACAGCGATATGACTTCGAAGCTTTAACCAGAGCACTAGAGCTACGTTTTGGAGCGAAATGGTCCAAAGAATATAGTCGACTCCAGCTAAGGTCCCGTCGTCAGAGACCAGGGGAAAGCTTACAAGAACTGGCATCAAACATCCAGAGGCTTTCACCTTTGGCTTTCTCAGACTGTCATCCTGAAACACGCAATGATCTGGCCCTAGAATATTTCATTGATGCTGTCGGAGATCCAGAAATTCAAAAAGCCCTCAGACTCTCCGGCGTAAAGGATGTGGAGTCAGCCTTACTGTATGCCCTAAAGATCGAGGCAGCCCAACAAGCCTCCCGTAAACTTCGCCAGAACAGCACAGCAGACAAAGTGAACGGCTCTCAAGATGATCTTAAAGAGGTTCAGAAAATGATTGCAGATATTAATAGAAGACTACGCATTCTTGAGTGTAAGAAAGAAGGGAAGACTAAAACAACTAAATGCTGGGGCTGTGGAAAAGACGATAAGGGTCGGATACATATAAACAATTTACGTACCAGATTTCGTGACCGCAGATCCCATAGATTTCTCAGGACAAATTTAGCGCTGAAAGGTGTGTCTAGAGTTTGCCCCCTCGTAACCCCCCCCCCCAAAAAAAAAAAAAAAAAATACGCAAACCCCAAAAAAGCAAAAATGTGTTTTTGGAAATATCCTAAGGTAGTCGCATAGCCATTTTTAATATATTTGTTCCATTTTTGGCAGAGGTCTACTCAAAAATCAGGAAATTTCAATATTTCCCCCCTCACTTCCCTTAAAAATTGAAAATTCCTAAAGGCAGATAATGTATTATTTATACTCATGTCTAGTCTCCCCATGGGCAATTTCTTTTCTGTGAAGTAATTAGGAGCCGAGTTATGCTTATAAACGTGTGTTTGTCTTTTGCCTCCCCCAGGGGGAAAGGGGAGTATATTCTGAAAAGTTGATAGATATAATTTTAAGTTGAGTAAAGACCTAAATTCCTGCGGAGCGCCGTTAAATTGCGTCCAGCCATTCTTAAATGATACCCGGAAAAACGTGTTTTTGTCTTTTGAACCCCCAGGGGGGGGGGAATTTCTGAAAACTTGATAGATATAATTTTAAGTTGGGTAAAGACAATTCCTGTGAAGCGCCGTTGAATTCTGTCCAGCCATTCTCAAGTGATACCCAGACAAATGTGTTTTTGTCTTTTGCCCCCAGGGGAGGAACGTGGAGGAAATTCTGAAAAGTTAATAGATATAATTTTAAGTTGAGTAAAGACCTAAATTCCTGCTAAACGCTGTTGAATTCTGTCCAGCCATTCTTAAGTGATACCCGGACAAATGTGTTTGTCTTTTGCCCCCCAGTGGGGAACGTGGGGAAATTTCTGAAAAGTTGATAGATATAATTTTAATTTGAGTAAAGACCTAAATTCCTGCTAAACGCTGTTGAATTCTGTCCAGCCATTCTTAAATGATACCCGGTTTTATGTTTTTGAGTGTGAGGAATCAATTGCAGATATTCTCGTATGTGTAAAGTTATTTGGAGGGCAAAATTTTAAAAATAGAAGTAAAGCCTCGAAAATCGGTATTACTAAAAAACATATAAAAAACTCGATGCATTTACCTCTATTATGCATGAACTATGAATTTTGGAAAATGATTACAAATATATATTCTTTAAAAGAATTTAAAAAAAAATCTCTCTCTATTACCATAAAACACACACGAATGGCCATTGCAAAAATTAAATTCCAATATGCAAAAAAGTTTCAATATGTGACATTGCATCAAGAATCTTCACTTTTCATTTTTAAAAGAAATTGCCCTAGCTTGTCAGCACATTGAATCGGCAATAGGAGCGCTATATTGAAGCTGGCAAACTAGCGCACTCACACAAATGTGAAATATGCAAATGAATCAAATACAGAGTACAGCACACCTCTAACTTAATTGCAGCCGAAAATGCAAATTTAAAAGCAATATAAGCTTTATCAGAATTATTATAAGCCTTATTCAATGATCATATATATAAAATTATGTAAACAAAAGTACTCACTGGTTGTGGTAAGTGTCATATTCATTATATAAATGCAATATTTTTCAAATAAATTATCATCTTTTGAAAATAAAAAAATTAAATTCATGAAATGAAATAAATTCTACTTGTAATGGAATTGTATTAAAACTTACATGCTTGTATTCTTGTGAACTGCTTTTTAAAAGTAAGTATCCATAAATTACTTATTTACAACAAAATTACTTCAATATAATATTATGAATATTCATATATACAGTCGAACCTCATTAACGAGAATCTCAACAGGATAAAAAATTTGTTTATATTATCAGTAGTTCATGCTAACAGTAACTAATTATTTTGATGGGGATTGTGCCATTGCGGAAACAGTTCATATTAAAAGTAATTCATGTTAACAATGTTCTCGTTAACGAGGTTCAATTTAAATAAAAGAATAAATTTTAGAGAAAGAGAGAAACAGAGAAGCCAATACTTAAAATTTAAAAAATTCAAATTCAGACATCCATCTGAGAAGTTTTGTATCGCTGCGATCAGAAGTGTAAGCACCAGAGTACAGGCATGTAAATACACACAGATACTTCTCTTTATTTCATTTATATAGAAAATATGTTAAAATTATTTTCAATTAAAATATAATTCAATTTGAACTTTATTTAAGTTAAAAAGAAAAAAATATTATTATTATTACTTGTACAGCAAGCCACGTCTATATTAGTGATGTCCACTCTTCATTTCCAAAGCACTGACTGCCAGGGAGAGGTGCCTCAATCAGGTGGCTTTTTAATAAACACCACCCAATATGAAACACTCACCAGGCTTTTGCCTTTCTTATTCACAAATTTGAACAATCTGAAATGAGAACGTGACAACTGAGTATAGAGGATTATCCGGGTTGTACTCCGACTTCTTGAGATCTTCCATATTTTCTAAGTAGACACTTTCATCTTCTTTCTGGTCCAATTTTTTTGCACTCAACTTCTGTTGGTGGTGTCTCACTAAAATGCCGATTCAGATTAACCTTGGCTATCCATGTATTGAACGTCCATCTGAAATTTTAAAATAAAGAAAACAAAAGTAAATATCCAACTAAAATTAAAAATGGCTAAGTAAAATAAAATTGTTTACAGTAAAATTGTGTCCTGTCCTATCTAGTAAGAAGTTTTGTCAGACTTTACGTTTCACTGAGGTGGCAGATTCAAATCCGGCTCATGCATTATGTAAATAATTAAAAGATTTCAAATAATAGTACTTACAGTTCAGTCTATAGAGCATCTTTTTGTGTAAATTTATATTAAGAAATATAAATAATTGTAATATATATATGTATATAATAATATGTAATAAAATTACTTACAGTGTGCAGATAGCGTTGTGTCTCAACCACCGAGCATCTTTTCACATAAAACACAATCTTTCATATGGCTTTCTACAAGTAATAAATTGTGATATAATCATTTTTTCCACATTTATAATTACTGACTAATCTTATTTACCTCTTCCTTGGTTCACTGGCAGTAAAAGTTTCTAGAATATATTTCTCGAGCATAAAAATGTAAGATTTAATACATGCTTGCTATAATAATCTGTTAGGCCCAATAATTGCGAGTCCTTAGTATTGTATAATTTCCCCCTCAAAATTCTGCTATTTTCTTCTAAATAATCATGGTTACTTAAAGCAGAAATATGATATATGGGCATTACTGCATCAATCGCATTTTCCGTTGCTCTTTTTCTGTCGGGAAGATGCACAAAGACAAAAGCATTTTCTTTGTGCTCAATGTGATTATCTTTGTGCTCTTTAGATATTTTTTTATCGCAATTTTGTGCTAAATGCATATAATATTTCGGTAACTCAATGGCTGATACAGAATTCTACCACTTTTTTGTAATTGAATTTTAAATTTTAAGTTCCCCCCCCCCCCAGTCTTAGTTTCTTTGCATGGTTCATAAAAAGCACACTGCATTTATTATCATTCTCAGATAAATATTTATCAAATTTTAACAGGTAATAAGTCACTGTCCCAGATAGCAGTTTGTTTCAATTTTTTTGTTTAAATTCTTTTATCACTTTTAAAAAGCATCACTACGATAATATCCTTATTTGTTTTACAATTCCAAATTTAATAAAAATTACATTGTGGCAATTATCAAATCTTTTAAAAACTTTTTCTTGGTATGTATTGAAACATAAAAACTGCAAAATTTTTGCTTGCTCTCCTGATTGTTTGAGAACGAAAGTAATTTTGACAAAAATCAAGAATTTTATAATCTTTTTGGGGGCTATGAGTAAAGAAATCATTATTGATACTTGAAAGATTGCAATCAGAATTGTGGGACGCGGCATCATCTTAAAAAAATATTATCAAAGGTCAGAAAGTCACATGCGGAAAAATTTAATTTCGTAACATTTTCTAAATAAACTTCAAAACTTTGCCTTAAGCAAATAAAAGAGGATATTAAGTTCATTATAACTGATATGAAAGTCTATTTTTCAAATTTTTTATTAAGTGTAAATTTTACTGTAGGTACACTCCTTTTAAAAATGTTTTAGACAACAAAAGAATAAGTTGATAGAAAAAATGATGAGTAGACAGTTACAAATAATACTAAAAAAAAAAAAAAAAAAAAAATCTGAAGACAAAAACAAATAAAAAGCAATGTTAATAATAATAAAACATTTAAAAATTAACTGAATATAGTTAAATCAGTAACCATTCTAAATAGTTAGTGTTTGTTTCTGCGACATGAATGTTTAAAATGTTGTTAAGAATAAAACGAACTGTAATAAAAAATTTAAACTGAAATGCTGTAATTTTAAAAAAATTTCTAATAAAATAAATACATAATAGCAGTTAATTTATAAAGCATTTGTAGACTTAAAAACAAACTCTTAAGTTAAGAAAACTTTCCCACAGGAAAATATTTAATTAAATCACACGATATTGCAGACAATCATTTAAATTGATATGAACAAGTGTGGCTTTTTTCTTTTTTCTTTTTTTTTTCTGTAATAAAAAGATTATGTACAATTTCCTAGAAAAGTAAAATACTCCATAAAAGTTTATAAAAATATTTTCATTGTTCGAAAAAAAATCTTTACAGATATGTCAGCATAAACATATGTTATGAAGAGGTATTGGAATAGGAAATATGTTCAGGTAAAAACACTAACAATATGCATTATATGTACGGGAAATACATAAATATTATTTGTATGTATGAACAACGGAATATAAGTACTTTTACCAGGCTTTTAGCGTATGTGCATCATTTGTTTACATTTAAGAATTATATCTAATTAAGAATTCATTTTTATACAAAATAATAGAAGAGAAGTGTAAAAATTAACTCACCTATCAGTCTCATATGAAAGACGATACTCAATCTCTGAAAATATATCCAATACACAAATCCTTGATAGGCAAAAACGACATTTAAAATTTTTTTTCATAATATAGAGAAAAGAAGTCTGTTCTTTCCGAAATGTTTCTGGACAGAGAAGCCACAAAAAAAAAATATCGTCGTTGCAATCATCAGAAAACAAAATTTGTCATAGAACTTCCAAAAATTGAAAAAGTAAGTAATAAACAAACACTCTACATTGCATTCAAAGATTTATATATATACATTCATACTTAACAAAAATAAATTAATTACTTACCTGCAGTTTTAATAGGAAATCCTTAAAATTTTGATTCTACATAGTAAAAAGCCAACATTCAAAATACAAGAAACTTTAGAAAAAAAAAAAAAATGAGCAAACGCATGTAATGTAATGGACGATGGATTAATTTTAGGATGCGATATCAGGTTTATCACGCTTTTTTGAACGGTGATATTCACTTGCGAATATATCGTAACTGGCGGAATAATCGGATGCGATAAAATTGGTCCCAGAATTGCTTTGGGCTTATGGGATAGGTGGATGACGTCAAAATGACGTCACTAACGAATGTATCGCCCATTTTATCGCATTCGGACGTACTCAGAATTGACCCCTTGCTTTAAGTGTTATTACTATACAGTTTATACTGTGGATTCGCTATTGACAGCTGTTGTTTAAGCTGTGTTTACTGGTTGAATTGAAGCTGATACTTGGTTTATAGACCTGTATTTTTCTGAAACTTTCTGTGAATAAACTGAATTTTTGTAAGTTTTGCCTTTCATTCTCGGACAACTCACGAACCCCCAAGTACGCAACAATAATTTATCTGCGAAATTTGCGGATAATCAGGGGTGAAAATGGATTACACTCAAAAAACCTGAAAGCTGATAGCGGCAATCTGGGGGGGGGGGGAGCTTAACAACAGTGTAATCTCGTGCTACAATACACGAATACAATTTTACTACAGAACAATATAGTATAAACAATTATAAAATAATAAGTTGAACTCATTCAATTAAATATTTTATAGCAATGTTTGACACAACACAATATAAATAATTATAAATAATAAAAGTATTAGTTTTAGTTTTGATACAAATTTTTTATAAGTGAATTTTTAAGTGGAGAAGTTTTGGAGCAGTTTTAAATAAAATTAGCACTTTTCTATGTTCCCGTAGAATTTCAGTAACGGGTAACAAGAGAAAAGAATACATGCATAACACTATCTATCAAGGGAGATATAGGCTCCCTAGGTCACCGTTGTTAAGCACTGTTTTCTGTGTTCCTACTTAGGCACCTAGAGGAGGGCTCTAAAGTTCCTACCAGAGAGCGTCTAAGATGTCATACATCGGTAGCGCATTGTTAAGGGTGAGATATGTCTGTAAATTGCAGACAACTTTTTATGAATGCAGACAAAGACTGTCCGAAAGTTGCGGGCAATTTTTTTTTTTATTAGTGCAAAGAGTGTCCAAAAATTGCGGACTAATTTTTATGGCCCTTTTGAATTATGACCCTTTTGAATGTTTCCTTGTAAGATGATTTTTTTTTTTTTTTTTTTTTTTTTAATGTATCGTATCTGCTGACAAAGTTTATTTATTAAATTTGAACAACAGATTTTTAGCACATTGAACTGTTAGAATATGTAATAAGACTTGACATCAAACAGAAATATAACATTGAAAATGCCAACGTATTTAGTGCAGTATTCTATATGGTACGAAAACTGCAGTTGCTCTACTGCAGTTTGCTCTTAATATTTTTTACATTGGCATTTTTAATGTTGTGTAAATATTTATACATTGAACCGTTATTTAAATTTATAATTAAAATTAACACAAATTGAGAAACTGACACGAAGTCCAATTTTTTTTTTTTTTTTTTTTTTTTTTTTTTCACTACTGTTTGGATACAATTTATTACCATCTAATTACAAGTACAGTTATATTCAAATAGTAGTGGAGAAAACAAAAAGTTCCCTTTTACTTTGGTGTGTCTCTGTACTACTGTAATATAGTCATCACAATTGAGCTTTGCGAGTCATAACAAAACTATCTTTTGACCAGGAATGTGATTATGAAAAAGACGAAGATGAAACTATTACTATATGCCAAGACAAGACATTGAAATTAAATAGTAGAATTTTTATGACAAAATTTATTGTATTAGAGCAAGAAATATATTTTATAATCTTCAATTTGTAAAAAAGAAATGATTTTATGATTTAGTATTCAATTAAGTTTTATTTGATTAGCTGATTTAACTAATTTACACCCGAAAGACAAAAAAGTTAATAAAATAACATATTTTTACGACAATTAATATTTAATAGAAGTAATTTAAAGCAACAACGTAAAATCAAGTAAAAATTAATTTCAGTTAAAAAGAAAAAAAAAATCAATTTAAACTTAAGTGAAAAAGAAAATATAAAATTACCTGTATATAGCGTTTCTTAAATGTGATCGATGTCCATTTATTGTGTCGATTTATTGCCAGGGAGAAGTGCCTCAATCGCACAGCTTTTTAATACACACCGCACAATTTAGGCACTCACCAGGCTTTTGACTTTAGTTACATTGTCCTCTGCAGGAGGGGTGCCTTAGAGGGTGGTCATTCAGAGTTCTTCTGTAGGAGAGCTGCATCAGTGTGGACTTTCAAAGTTCATCTGAATTGAGGAGAGAGAAATTTCATCTTTTCTTTCTCTCTTTTAATATGAAACCAATGAATGTTAAAGAATTAAGTACTTGAAATATGAGTAAAAATAAATAAAGCAGGAGGAAATTAAAAAATATATACATATATATAGAAAAGTGACTTAGGATCATTGTGGTCATTTGTTGCAATAGTGTTTAAAGCAGGGTTATCTAAAATTTCAAGTGCCAAATGGAATTTTATATTTAAGTATTGAATGAAGTGTTGGGATGTTGGATTTTATTTTGTATTATAAAACGGGTGATGAAAATAATAATAATTATAAAAATAGTGAATATGTCTTGCCATTTTCGTTTATGGCAGTGTTGGAGAAAGTGCATTGTGTGTGGGCTTTTTCGGGGGATGCAGGAGGTTGTATTAACGGTTATCTCGTTTCGGGAGAATTTAAGTTTTATGGGAGGAAAATGGATTTAGACTCAAATAGTTGTGGGGCGGAATGAAGGGGGACACTTTGGTGGCCGGCGGGTCTGCAGGTGCGAGAGAGGGATGTTTTTATTATTCCGTTTTTTCTGAGAAGGAAAGCAAGACCTCAGAGAAATTCTCTCTAAGGAGGAAACAACTCGCTTCCCGGGATGTCCCGAATAACGACTAATAAATTTGTTAAAGATTGTATTTCTTATCAAAACAAGAGGATGTGTCGTGGTTGACGCTGCTGCATAATAATTTATACTGAAAGCGAGGAAAGGCTCCCCAGATGTCGCCCGGCTCTTGATAGAGCGATATGTGAAGTATGAGCTTCGCTGCAAATGAGTACCGAAGGGTCATCCGTGATGTTTATATGAAATGTATAGTGTTGTCCTCTGGATTTTTGGATTAAATAGTGGGTGTTTGATTTGACGCCTAGCTCTTGATAGAGCGAGACTGTGAAGTATAAGCTTCATCGCAAATGAGAAACGAAGATGACACCCGTGTTGTTCACATGGAATGAATGGTGTGACATCCAGATTTTGAATGAATTTGTTAGCGTGCAGTTTGGTTATGGCTTCCATAGTCCCAGCTATATTGCTCTCTTGAGCACGTGAAACTTGGTGATGTCTTGGCCCCTATATCAGTCCATTTTTCCTGTTGAATGTGAGCATCGTTCGATGTGAATATCTTTAGGCCACATTAACTGTTTCATGACTGTTGTTCCTATGTAAGTACTATAGTAGAAAGAGAACTGTGTTGTAGTTTTGGACTAACTTAAGAGACTGATTATCAGTAATGAACCCCCTTCAAGCCGGATCCTCGGTAAGCTTATGAAAATTTGTAAAATTGTTCTAGTGAAACCCTAATATATTTATATAAGATAAACTAGAAATTGTTCCATGTATGAAATTTTTATATTGGCTTTTCTATTTAATTATTAATTTTCAGATAAACACCAGTTGCTCTATGTTTGGAACTTTAATAATAGGCCTTTCTATTTTTATCATTACTTCAAAGGTTTCACAATTAATGCCTTTAATCTAGAAGGAAAAGAATTCTAGTGTGTAACCCAAAATAAATGTAGATGCTTGCTTCAGCCATACTTTAAGTTCCAATAAAATATTTAGACTGTCTCAAAGTAATGATGATAATTATTTTGCATACTGTGGTTAATTGATGGTATTAATAAATGATTAGAGAAAAGAGAAAAGTAATACTATCATCTTAGTTCATGAAATTATTTAAAGTAACTTTATGGTTTAAGAAGGGAAAAGGGGAGAGGGTAGAAATAGATCACGGCTGTAGGAGTTTAGTTATTTAAAATTGGGAAATTTTAATGAGGGTATTGTTAGATTGAATTTTAATTCTTCTCCAAAGAAAAAGGTTGTGCCTTCTCAAAAAGAAAAGAGGGCTCGACAGAAGTCATTAAGTTTTGGAGTTTCAATTTCTTTATAAATGTGAAAATTTCTAACGTACCAAGACATATCAAGAATTTGCCGAATACTTGAATTTTGAGCCCTAATGATTAAGTTGATATGCGATCTGGCAGCATATGAACACACCATAAAAGCATAGGTTAAAATGGGCCTTAAGTAGGAAGTGTACAAGAGCAATTTATTTTTAAAGTTTAATTTACTATTTCGAGCTAACAGGGGCATAAGTTTACATTTAGCAGCACGGAATTTTTTACGCGTAGTGAGAATAAGTTGTTGAAAAGTGTTGGTCAAGTATAACTCCAAGGTATTTAAAGCGATCATGGTAGGAGGGTGGCACCGAGGCGGATTTGATATTTATCTCTAGTTGCAGGTAACATAGCATTTCTTCTACGTGAAAAGAGAATAGCTTCAGTTTTAGTAGTATTAAATGCTATTCTCCATTTATAAAACCAATTAATAATAATTTTGAATTGATGGTAAATAGCCGCAATAGCATAACGCCTGTTAACGTTTGAAGCAAAGTACAGGTATTGTCTTCGAAAATAGCCAAACAAGTATGCGGGTATTTAAATTTTTAACTTGTATATTAATGATATTCAAAAGGAATATCATTAATATACAAGTTAAAAAGTTTTTGCTAATTTTGGAGCCTTGAGGAACGCCAAAGTGGGGAAAGAAGTTCCGTGAAAGATTATCTTTCACCTTCACGTGGAAGTTCCTATCAAGTAGGTAACTATAAATTATTTAATGAGGGGAAGGGAGAAGTTATAATTAATTAATGTGAAAGTTAAGCCAGAAGTCAAAACTTTGTGAAATGGCTTTTCAATGTCAAGAAAGGCTGCTGCAGTAAATTGCTTCCAAATTTTGCCGGTGGTAATGTGCTCAACTAATCTGTAGACCTGGTGAGGGGCGGAAAAGCCATTACAGAAACCAAATTGTTCTGGGATCATAATATTATTTTCAGCAATATGATCATCAATTTGTTGAGCAATAAGGGCTTCGAATAATTTACTTAAGACTTTAAGAAGTGAAATTGGTCGGTAGCTCGAAGGCCAAAACCTTGCCAAAGGCCTTGCCAAACTCCCTATCAGGGGGTTTGGCAAGTTTTAGTATAAGAGTAATAACAACAGTTTTCCAATAAAAAGGGAAATTGTTATACTTAAAAATGTTATTAAAAAGATGGGTAATTTTTGGAATATAATACAAGGGTAGATTCTTAAGAGCGTCATCAGTGATTCCGCTTATGCCTGGGGATTTACGTTTTTTTATCTCGCGAATGACATCAGCGTGGGTAACCAAAAAATCAGAGGGGGGTATGGGGTCATTCAAGAATCTTTTAACAGTAGAATTGACTTCCCTCTCAGTTTCATCACAATCAATTGAATTGCTTTGTAATTGTGTCTCGAGCTTCATGGCGATGGCATCAGCCTTCTCTTCGTTAGTGTACGCAAGGAAGTCACTCCAACTGTCATTGCGTTTTTTGATAAGATAGTTCTTAAGATCCTGCTGATCTGTATTGATGATAATTTTATCTTGAATTGTATGCGTACGTTGCCAAGTTTTTCTGGCTCTATTTTTATTAGTAGTAAGAATGCGGACGTGCGGATCTAATATAAAAAAGTCGTTAGCAGATTTAGAAGTAGTAGCATAGTCAATAACACGCTTAATATCATTAGTGATTGTATTAACTAGGAGATCAATGTCATTTGTGCTATTGCTGGTTAGAAGGGAGGGAGGGATGTTGTTAATAAAGTCAATGAATTCAGTCCGTTAGTAAGAGATTTTTTTTTTTTGGGGGGGGGGTGAAGGTGTCAGGGGAAGACTAGTTTGAATATTAATTTTAATCGGATTATGATCTGAACTCAATTCGGCCAAAGAGGCTATATTTCTATCAAAACTAAAACCATTATAAAGTCCAAAATCAATAGTGCTACTACTAAGGCCTTGATGATGAGAAGGAGTACTCAGAAAAAGGATGCCCGCATGATCGAAGAGAAGAATATTATTATGAATAGCACGACCATAAGCGTTCAAGACAAAGCAATTCCAATAGAGATGATGGGCGTTGAAATCACTTAGGAGAATGGTGTTCGTGTCGAATCTGAGTAAAGTAAGTAAATCAGATATGATGTCAACTGCACTCTCATTACAAGGAACATAAACTGAGAAAAAAGTCAATGGGGGGGGGGGGAGGACATGGAACCATAAGGGTAATGCCAGTGGCATTGACAACGTTCAGAGTAGGAATAGTTACCTGATGAAAATTTAGATAATTTTTAATACAAATAGCAGTGCCTCGAATAGCCAGTGGACTAACGGGGTTGATAAAATAATTTCTAACAATAGTATAATTTGGAATTTCAAGGATCATACCAGGTCGTGATTTGATGTCTTGCAGTAAAACTATATCAGAAACATGCTCTTGAACAAATTCCTTAAGCACTAAAACTTTTCCCTGCATGCCATTACAGTTCTAAGTGACACAGGACAAGCAAGTGCGAGCAGCCATTATAGAGCACTTACAGACGCGAAAGATTTAAAATATTTAGTGAAAATTTCTTATTGAAAATACTGGTGACAATATAATAAAATGCAGGTAAAATTTTAAGAATGCTGCGATACTTGTACAATGATAAAAAGTAATCTTCACACACTTCATAAATACAAGGGTCATAACGTCCCTACTTTTTCCAACCACTATTTATTTATAATATTTTTTCTTTGTTTAATCAGAGTAATTCGCGAAAATTGTGCAATATATTTAAAAAGAATATATTTAAAAAAAAATGGAGGTGCTAAGAAAGTAGGATGTCATGATACCGGTAAAAATATGAAGTTACATTACATCGTATACCAACAGGTACGATTTTTTAACACGGTCTCATTTTTATAGAATTTTTCTTCATCTTCTTTCATCTTCTTTTATAGATAATTGTTTAAAAACCTTAGAAAATTTCTCAAAAGTTACCGGTGTCAAAAAATCGTAACAGCTGGCAGCTGTGTTTAGCACTCTGACCCTTTATTCTAGCAATGGTACCAGAAATGCCGAAATTTTAATTTATTCCAGAGCATTTTTAGCCCCGCCTTTATTTCATACCACTTTTTTCTAAATACTAATTTTTTTCTTATTTTATCATAGTTATATATCGGCATAATAGCCAAACACCTCATTATGAAACGTAAAGTTTTTAGTACTACCTGCCTGTTTTTAAGATTTTTCAAAGCCAGATTCAGGTCTAAATTGTTATTGCAAATCATTTTAACTCTGTTTAGTTTGGTGAACATAATATTTTTTAAAACTTTAAGACAAATACTGGAGAACCAACTTGTTAAATTACAAACTTTAAAGATAAAACATTGTCTTTTATCATAATTCGCAATAAACCAGTTATTATCTATTTTTTTAATTTTTAAATCCAGGAAAGAAGCTTGGTCATCAGAGTCAGTACGGTTTAAGGCAAGATCGGAGGGATAGATTTCAGCTGCATATTTCACAAAACCAACACAGTTTATTGCTATTGCGTCATCAATATACCTATAAAACTTAATATCTTTGAATTTTTTTTCAAACATAAACAAAAAAAAATATTGGCGAAGGCAATGGAGTAACTTGTTCCTATCGGGATACCGTGAATTTGTAAAAAATAATCAACACCGTTAAACAAAACATTTTCGAAGATGCAAAAATTAATAAGGTTAATCCAGTAACTTTTCTCGCAGTCTATTACATGGCAAAATTCTTCGTAATTTTTTTCAAAAATTTCTAGAAACAAGTAATGTTACTCCCAAAAAGGTTTTCAAAATCATAAGTATTAATTGTAAAAACATATTCTGAATTTTCTTTAAAATGTTTTAAAATTGGGTAATTATTTTTGATGATAATATCCTGTTTTTGTAATCAATAAACATATCAGTATTCTTGATCACAATCCCACTTAAGGTTTGTTGTTCCATTTTGGGCGACACTTCAGTGCTAGTAAGTGGCCGTACTAGCTGACGCGGGTTATATGTTTATAATGGGGGTGGTTTTCATTTTTCCATATTCTAATGACTACTCGAGATTGTCCTGGTATGTATTTATATATTCTTGTAATATTTAAATTTTTGTATTTTATATTGATGTATTATATTTTGTACTTGATTTCTGATTTTAATTGCTTTTTGTGCTTTTTATGCTTTGTATTAATTAAAATCCGTTTGCTGTATGGTCCTGCTTCCATCCGTGAGAAGTTGGGGGCTAGAAACGTGTTATTTGGTTAAATTACCAGCGTTAGGTCAGAAACTTCTCATTTTCCTTTCCTTACATGGGGGAGCTCCCCTGATGAAAGCCCTGATGTGCTTTGGGATTAATTTTTCATCTGGTTTTATTTATTTTGCCTATATATATATATATATATATATATATATATATATATAATAAATTTATTTATTTATTTTTCAATATATTCATATATTGAGAACAAAAGACTATATTTTATAAAGTAGCAATCGTAAAATGATAAGATTTCCTCGTAAACACAATAAAATATTTTATCGCATGAACATATATAAAATAAATAAATAAAAATAGAATTTTACTACCAATCATACGTTTAAAATGTAATCCTCTATATAATTATCATTCTAAGTTAGCAAAAGATTGTTACATTGCAGCTTAAAAAAAAAAAAAAGATGATGATGATGATGATGAAGATGATGATTAGGAGGAAAGATCAAAACAAATAGAAAGCATATTAAACGTTAATACCTTTTAAACACTAGAAAAGGACGGGGTTTCGCATAGCTGCCAATATTTTAATTTATTCCGGAGTAATTTTAGCCTCGCCTCTAATTCGTACCACTTATTTTTTTAAAGAAATTTTTTCTTATTTTATCGAAGTTATATATATTGAAGAAAATTTTCCTATAAATAAAGTGGTGCGAAATAAAGGCGGGGCTAAAAGTACTCCGGAATAAATTAAAATATTGGCAGCTATGGTTTCGTATTATGTGTCATTTAGGAGTTGTAGAGTACCAGAAAATTACTTTATGTAATAAAACTTTTCATTTAAACGGTGTTTAAAGCAGCCTTATATTATATACATAGATTATTCAGGAAAAAAAGTACCATTAATCCGGTTCTTGGAAAAAAAAAAAAAAAAAAAAAAAAAAAAAGAACATTTTCTGGCATTGGGCTATGTATATACATTCTTGCCAACCTAACCCGGAAGATTACTAGTCCTGCCCCTTTAAGCCCATTTTTTTCACTTCTGTCTTTTTTTAGAACATTTTTTTTTATTTAATCGTAAATATATTTGAAGTTAATAACTCTAAAAATTTAGTTGTGTACACAAAGGGGCAGGAACTAACAATCTTCCGGGTTAGGTTGGGAAGTTTGCATATATATTTTGCTTGATTTATAAAATTCTATAACATATTTCCTTCTACTTTTAAATACTTTGTGTTTATATATTTCACTAAAAATAAATATAATATTCATATATAAGCATTTCATATGATTATGTATATAAATATATTGATTAAAGAAGTTTTGATGCTATTATATAATTTTTTTTCGATCTGTATAGTATATTAACACAAGTATATTTTGTAAATTTTGCAGCATCGAAGAACAGCAACATAGCTTCTGTATCAAAGTTTAATGTGAAGAGGACGTAAGCGTACTGTTGCTAGTGTAAGAAATTTGAAAAAAAAAAAAAAAATCTGAAAAATAAACCATCGCCTCCATGAACGATAAAAATTATAATGGCATGTCTCAGGGCCATCTCTAAGGGTACGTCCCAGACCGTCGCCAATTACCTATAGCACAGCACTAGTGCGTCATTAAACCCGACCTACCAATATATAAAGGTGTGAACTGGCGTATAAGTCTCCGATTACGCATGTTTTACAGTGTAGAATGGCTTTCTTATTTGGAAAAATCTGTTTGGATTTTCACAAATATATATGATTTTAAGTTTATTTAAAAATTGCTTTTGCAAAAAACGATGTCTCCTCATTTATATGATAATGCTAATGATCACATGTGGAAAGCGGAAAAAAGTAAAAAGCTGTGTTAACCATTTCAGGGGCGTTGGTATATATTTTATACCACCTTATTTCAGGTCTCAACTGCAAAAATTCATCCCAGAAATTTATATAAAATTTTACTTTTTTACCTTATCCGAAAACATTCATTTATTACTTTTCTTCTAATCTTGATCTGAGACTCTGGTGGCAGTTGACTATTAGTGAACTTAAATTCATTGCCTCTGAAGGGGTTAAAGTTAGGCAAATTTCTCTTTAAAAAGAAAAAAAAAAAAAAAAAAGGATATAGAATAACAGTGGGCTAAAAATACTCCGGAATAAATTAAAATTTTGTCTATTCTGGTTTTAGTCAGGTGATATCAGCTGTGCTATATAGCTGGATCCACCCTGTCTTAAGCTCAGGTTCCGCTCACCATATATTATTCATTAAAATAATGTTTTTAAAATCTTCCGCATAAAAACGTTATAAACACAAATGCCAATTTTCATATTTTTTGAAATCTTCTCGTTTCAAATTTAAAAGCCTTTAGATTAATTTATTTTATTTTGAATTATTAAATTTAGACAATTAAAGTCTTTTAAATAAAATTTCAGGAGGCTGTAAGATAAACATCTATATATTTGAAAGTAATAAGACATATTCCTTTGTTTCAAATTTTTATTCCATGATAACTGTAAATTTTACTCCGTGATTAAGATTAATTGAAAGTAAATACTATTGAGCTCCGTTTCAATAATAGATTTTATAAAAAAAAAAAAAAAAAAAAAAAGCTTGTTTTCCACTATTTGATTCTGTAATAAAAAAATATTTAATAGAAATTTAATATTTTATTATGTTACATCATTTTAAATAACATAAAACTTACAAACGGTACAGTAAACAAATGCAAATATATCACAACAAAGTTTAAACGGAAAATTCATGGTAAAAAATTTTAGAAAAAATATTAAATATTATTAATAATAATATTAAAACGATTATCGAATGCACATTGCTGTTTCAAACAGTAAGTCTCGATTTACCGTGTTTTCAATACTCTAGAATATTCAAATGCGATGAAAAGGACAGCAGGGTTAAAACAGAATTTTAGCAGTGAAAAACTAGAAAAAGATATTTAACAATTAAGAAGAAAAACGTAACATATTAAGATCGGATATGTTCCTATCTTGTAATGTAAGCCACGCCTTTATACATTTTTCTAAAGCAGTATATTATAAAAGAAAATAATTCTGCATATTTACAATTAACTCATTTAAGTTTTGTCTTCATTAATCGATGTAGTAAATATCATTGCGATTTATGCATACCAGCTTCACATATAGAGTCAAATACGATTATATAAACTATTTTTTTTTTTTTTTAGTAGTAGTGTTTCAGTGATACAGAGGCGTGGCCTTCTTTTCTTTTGGAATTCTTTCATAATCCCTCGCCTGCATTGCGATAATTTTACAAAAATTAGTTAATTTTTATAATAAACATCGAATTACTGCTTAGGAAACAATAAGAATAACATTAAGGTTAATTAAAATAACGGTTAATAAAGTTTTCTGTCGAATTATATACAGATGCTTACTTACAGAGGATACCGATTGTAACAAGTGGACCCCTTAACAGAAATAAAAAGTTAAATATCACTGTAACTCAAAAAATAATGTTATAAAGAAGCTGTAAATTTGGAAACCCATGTTTTTGATGATGCCCGTTCTATTCGTGCAAAAATTAACATAGGTCATAATTCATAATTTTTTTAAATATGAATTTATTAATAATTTTCATAATTCAAAAAATGTTTTTTTAGCAAAAATTTGCATGGAATATGTTTGGGTCACTTCATTTTATCGTATAAAGAAAACAGAATTTAAATATCGTAATTATTTGGGAAGATATGAATTAATGCTTGTCACATTCATTTAACATTAGCATCCCCATACTTTGACAGTTTATAACACTATGAAAATTGAGCGAAATATATAAACTATACCATTTTCCGCGATGATTCAATCCAAAGGATTCAAATAAATTATAAAAAAGGTGTGGTTACCGCTGAAAAAAAAATGAAGTTGATACCAGTTTTAATATGTATATGACCCCTAAGTGAAATCTAACTATATCATTATAAACTAGAGGTTATTATAAATCTGTCGGTACCAGTCGCATGTTTCTACGATAATTTACGGCAAAACTAAGTTGGGGAGGTTTTTTTTTTTTTTTTTTTTTTTTTTTCTTTTCCTGACTGTACATTAAAATATTTTTGGGATTTAGATGTATTTGAGGAAAGAATATCATTTTGCTTATTACATAAAATTAATTTGAATTTTAATCTTTTATAATGCACATGAGACGTATACTTACCACAAAATTCGATATTTTTTAATGAGAAAAGCGTGGTAATCTACTTTTTCAGGCTTTTTGTTTTTAGTCTAAGCACCCAATCTGGAGATCACTTTTAATGGACAGTTTGACAGTCCATTTCTTCGCACAGCCCCATCTGTAAAAAATCCTTTAGCAACGGAATGGGTGTGAAATAATTATTAAAAACTAATTTATGGCCAAGGCCAAATAGAAAGTTAATACCAGATGTAAAACAATTTCTCCAGCTGAGCCAAAGTTCTTCTTGAGTTCAGAACCCACTAGTGTTAAAGATTCTTGGTGTACTATAGAATTATATATGATACATGATTCTCAACATAACATAAAATTTTTTACTCCCCATGGGTTTTGCTTACCTTTAACATATTATTTGATACAAAATTGCCCAGTAAATGGTGTCATAGACTCATCTGCACATAAGTATTCTTCTAATGGAAGTTTATTGCAGCATTTCTCACATTTTCTAATTAATGGTCATATTTTCCCTATTTTATCATTTGCATCAAGAAGAACATTTACATTAATAATATGAAGATAATTTCTTAATAAAATCTCTTAACCATTTAAAGTTAAACATGATTTAAGTTAAGATAACTTTAATTTAGGTAAGTTTGCTTGTTTCTATTTCTTTCCTTTTCTTGAGTCAGCTTTTTTTTTTTTTTTTTTTTTTCATTTTTAGAATAATGCTGTTGCGGAATTCTGAAAGTATACATAGTTTATTAATTTCATATATTCGGATTCAATTATTCTTTAAGAAATTTTTGAATTGCACTTTCATAACCATTAAAAAATTTATATAAGTATCGGATTTTTTTTTTTTTTTTAATTAATTGTTGTGTTAAAGCATTTATTAAGATTACTTTTAATTTTTAACATGTTTAAATTTTATAATCGTCTTTCAACTTTCACCAGAAGAAATAAATTAATAAATAAATAAGCTGAATAAAAATGAATAAATGAATAAATAAAACTCTCTTTTGCAATGACTGAAGCATGTAATTTTAATTTAAAAAAGAAAAGGAAAAGAAATAAAAAACGTTGTTTCAAGATTTAAAGAAAGAAAGAAAAAAAAAGAAAAATGCTTGAGTACACGAGTAGCTATTAAGAGAAATATCAACGTTAAAAAAAACCCAGCTCTTCCGCACAATAGCTTAAAAAAATGAAATTAATTATAAAACTGTACAACAAAGTGTCTTAAATCCCAGTTTGATTTCTTTTGTTTTTCAAATGTTATTCGCAGAGTTAATTAAAGTCTTTAAACAATTTGCACGTAAAAAAAAAAAAAAAAAAAAAAAAAAAAAAAAAAGTTTAAAAGTTAGAAAATATTTAATTGCAAAAGCACTTAAAATATACGTTTATATGCTGGAAATTGCGTTTAAATTAAAAGAATAAATAAAAAATAAAGGCAAACTGAAAAAGAAAAAAAGATATTTTTATTTATTTATTTAAAAATTATCTTTCATTTTCATTTTTTTTCGAAGAAGGTAACTTTACAGCACCTAAGACATTGAAATTTAAAATCCAAGATTATTAATTAAGAGTTAATGACTTAGATAAATAATGAATAAAATGTAGCGTATGTCTTTTGGTTCCAGTTTGTTAAATCAAGGAATCCTGGGTATTGGGGTTGTAGCAAATCTGCAATCTGATTGGTTGCAGACTTGTTGTCAAGATTTTTGAATCGTTTCGTCTCTCTGGCAATCAATCAGCGAGGCAACATCCACAACAAACAATGATAAATGCAGTAAACATGAACACTCTATTTCAAGAAAGTTAGGTGCTTAGGTGCAAGCAGAGCCTGATTAAGGGGGAAGCACACATTATCTCCGCTCTCACCGGAATATTTTTACAATTATTTTTTACTTCATGTCATAGAAATTCCACGCTTTGACGAGGAAATATTTTTTATAAAAAATGAACGGTGTAAAACAATACAATTTACTCACGGTTATTAGACACCAGAATTCTTTTAAAATAATTTTTAATGAGAATTTTCTGATTATTATAGGAGGAAAGTATTTGTTAAAAAATAACGGTGTAACTATAAATAATGTGTGTTTCCCCCTTAATCAGGCTCTGGGTGCAAGTGCTGGGACTAGTCGGGGACTGTAAGCATTTGAATATTGACACACACCATCTTGTTCATTATTTATCTAAGTTTACTGCACAAACGACTTACAAGATTTAATTCAAATTTTAATTTTTTCCCTAGTCTTTTAAATGCTAAATTGTTAATACTTAGTATGTGTGTTTTTTCTATAAGCATGTAAATTTAAATAATTTCGATATATGCGCATCTAATTACGTAAAATCTGTAAGAATTTTTTAATCTATACGTATAAAGTCGTTTTACCAGAGTGAGTATGTGAATGGTTCATCATTGCCCAGCCCAAACCCCCTACACCCAGAAACACGAAACTTTGTAAAAACATTCCTTCTACGACGTAGACATTCATTAAAAAGCTATTTTACAAAATTCACCCCCTTTCAAAGAGGGGAAGAGGGGTAAAACGTGATTAAAAAAAAAAAAAAACTTTTATATCTCGAAGAAAAAGAACTGATATCTGAGAGGAGTTTTTGCTTTAAAATATAGCTCACAAAAATACCTAAAAAGCAATTTCTAGATTTTTAACAAACAAACAAATAAACAACAACAACAACAACAACAAAAAAAAGTATTCAAATAATTTTTCTTTAAAATATAATTAATACAAATACCTAAAAACTGAATTTCTGAGATTTTGGAAATTCAGTCTCCAAGAAGGAAGAAAGAAGACAGAACGTAATTTCACATAATTATTTATAATAATAATAATAATAATAAAGAACAGATATACGTGAGATTTTTTCTTCAAAATAGCCAACACAAATGCCTAAAAACCAATTTCTGGAATTTTTAAAAATTCTGCCCCCCAAGAGGGAGCAGGGCGCAAAGCGTAATTTCACATAACCTTTTACATTAAAAAAAAAAGGTGTATGTTAGATTTTTGATTTAAAATATAGCTAACACAAATGCCTGAAAATCAACTTCTAGAATTTTAGAAATTCGGATATTCAAGAAACCTTGATTAGTATGATGTTTGAAAATAACTATTGCTATATTTATATAACTTTTACATAAAGAATAAATGTATTTTTCAAATGATTAAATTCCAGTGTCAAAATGGTTAACGTCTAGCATTCAATTCCCAAGTGTAACGTTCGAAGAATTTCAATTCAAGCATAGTTATTCTTAGTGTTTCACACAGAGTTCCCAACTTTTATAATTTATTCACAAGCCTTTTTAGCCTCGCCTCCTTTTCATACCGGAAATTTTGAAAAATTATTTTCTTCTTATTTAATGGTTGTCCCATATTAAAGAGAAATATTCTATAATATTTCTGGTACGGAAAAGAAGGCGGGGCTAAAAATGCTCGCGAATAAATTATAAAAGTTGTGAACTCTGGTTTCACAACACATTTTAAGCCGTAAGTCAGTCTAATAGAAGTGTTGGGGGGGGGGGAGAAAGAAAGAAAGAAAAGAAAATAATACATAATCGAACATCCAAACCTAACGGATAAAAAATAGTTATTTCTATTTTTTTTTTTTTTTCTCTGTACTATTTTTAAAGCATAATAAATCTTAAGATTAAGTACATGTAATAAAATTATTTTAATTAAATAGTTCACGAATAGTTTTATTAAAATATAAAGATTTAAACAATTATTTCGTTTTGCCATACTATTTCTATCAGCATATTAGATTTACCAACATTTATAATTTATTTCGGAGTATTGCCAGCCCCGCCTGTTTTCATACTAGTAATCTTGAAGAATTATTTTCTTCTTATTTAATCGTTGTCTCAAATTGAAGGAAAATATACATACTTGCCTGCATCCAAATTAATGTTCCGTAGTGTTGTTAGTCCCGCCCTTTTCTTCACACCAGTAAATTTTTAGAGTAGTTTTTCTCCAAATGCAATTGCCATTAAACAAGAAGAAAAATACTCTAAAATGATTCTGATGTGAAATAGAAGTCGGGGCTAACAATACTGCAGAATATTATTTAGTTATGTTGCAAGTATGAAAATATATTACAAAAATTCTAGTGCGAAAAAGAGGCGGCATTTAAAATGCATCAGAATAAATTATAAAAGTTGACAACGCTATGCATATACATTAACACTTTCGCGACTGCATGTTTTTAAATTTTTCACAGTAAGGTCACATGTGGGCGTTATTCTACCATGTTACAATATTTCAGAAAAAAAATTTCTGTATTCACATTTATATCAGAAATGGATATGCATTATAATTATATGGTTTCTAATCAAAGAATTTGCATCCATAGTATATTTCATTGTAAAAATGTGAATACTGGTTATATAATTAAGAAATAAATAGCATACAAATTGCGAAAGAAACGCCCACTGTAGGAGTTACAAATTTTCAAATGACGTGAATGTACGTCAACGGTCGCGAAAGTGTTAATCATGCATATTCTTACTTAAATATTCGTTTCAGGTGCGTTTGCTTCACTTAAATATTTTTTTTTTCTCTAAAATATCTCTCTCTGTATATTTTTTATTTATTTTATTTTTTATTTATTTTTTTACTAATTTAAATAACATTGTTACTTTTAATAAAATATGAATTTTTTATTTTTAAATTTTAAATTTCTTAAGTTAAATGAACATTTAACTAAGACAAAAAATTTCTTTTCATTTTTTTCTATTACTTACTTTTAATATATATATACTGTTCAATCTATGATGTCAAATACCTCAAACTGATATTTTATAACAATGTCAAATTTCTTCAGATTGCTTGACTTTTGAATTAATGTTAAGTTTTATCAAGTAAGAAAAACTTTGTTACAAAAAACTTCACATGCTTTAATTTTTTTTTTTTAATTTAAAATCGTAAATCTTAATTAATTAAATGTTAAACGAATAATCAAAGTTTTAAATATAAGTTTTACTCTTTATCTAATATAAAAAGCAATATCTCATGCATAGTTAAAGCGATAAGACTATGCTACATTTAGAAATTTTTACACTTATCTACTTACAATTTTTTCACACCACTTTATAATATTCTAATAATGCAAGTCGTTTTCTTTTACAGTTTAAAAGATATTAAGTTAAAAAATAATAGAAAATGTCATGAGTAAAAAGAATGTAGAAAAAAGTGTTGAAGAACTGAAAAATATTCTTTAACCACATTTCTTGCGACCATGGAAGCCCCTGCGCAAGTACGGATTGAACGAGTCCAGTGTTAAAATAGGGGTGACTGAGAGAAAACAAGGGATAAGAGAACACCGAATAACTGGATGTTTGTCAAATAGCTATCTCTCGACCAATTTTGCATCCCTCCAAACTTTTGGACTCGGCCTCACTGTTAGTCGTAAGAAAACGTGGTCGCACTATACATTGTAGTTATTGAATAGATTTTTAATTTTTAACAATATTTCTCTCTATGCTACAAATTTCGTATTTCTGCTAATCTAAACAAGTTCCCGATAATACAATACATATATCCTTAAACCGCTCCTGATTTAAGGTGTAATGTAGTGTAGAGATTAATGTTAAATTTTTGCTGAGAATGGTGAGTTGAAGGTATCGTATCCGGTACCCCCCGTCTGTAAATTTTAAGATATATATATATATATATTAGCCATATAGCAGAGACTCCTGATTTAAAGAATTCAGTATTATTTTTTATTTTTCAATGGATAGTTATCGATATATTTTAGTAACATCCGTTGCCCGAAATGTCCCAGAATCATATCTGAAACTGTTTAACAATGCTTATCTAACAATGTTTATCTAAAAATGAATTAAAACCTTTCTTCTATTTTTAAAACTGAATTTGCAGCTACAAGTTGCGTTGTCAGAAATTTCCTTCATTTGTAGGTGAAAATAAGAGATAATCGAAAAGATTTTGAAAAATGAAATTCATATGATACTCTGTCGGCAGATTGACTTTCATGAAGATAATGATTGTACTACGACTTTAACTGTGGTGCATATGAATAAGTTGTGTACAAATAAAGAATAAAAATAAATTTTGCAATCACTTTTTTCAACCTCTATAACTGTATATCTGCAGGGTGTTACAAGCTAACAGTCACAGCGGAAACAGGTGAATGAATTTGCGGAAACAAACACCGTTCAGCGTACAATGGGGAGTAGGAAAGCAAAGGCGGCCACAAGAGAGCGCCCGTTTTTAATAAAAATGGAAAATATAATAAAGACGAATAATAAAGTACAAAGTATCGTTATTATTAATTTTTTTTACTACAGATGTTCAAATTATCGACAACCAGCTGCTTACTACAGGCTTCCCAAGTGTTGCCAGATCTGACGGATTATTTATTCAATAATCACCAATAATTTCGAGAAGTGATATTTGATATACAAAATAAATTGTCAACCTTCGACGCAATTAACTCTCACATTTCAGAAAATAATATTATTATCCCTAAACAGTTTGGTTTCTTTAGTGGCCTTTCCGCCCTTCATCAGGTCTACAGACTTGTTGAGCACATTACCACCGGCAAAATTAAGAAGCAATATACTGCTGCAGTCTTCCTTGACATCGAAAAGGCGTTTGACAAAGTTTGGACTGCTGGCTTAATTTTTAAACTTATTAATTATAACTTCCCCCCTCCCCTCATTAAATTAATTCTAAGCTACCTATTTAATAGAAACTTCCACGCAAAGGTGAAAGACACACTTTCACAGAACGTTTTTGCCATTTTAGGCGTTCCTCAAGGCTCTAAAAATTAGCCCTAAACTTTTTAACCTTTATATTAATGATATGCCCCGCTTTCCTCATACCTCATTGGCTATTTTTGCAGACGATACCTGTATTTTTGCATCTAGCATTAACAGGCGTTATGCTATTTCGACTATCTCCCGTCACCTTAAAATTCTTGTTAGATGGTTCAGCAAATGGAAACTAGCTCTCAATATTGGCAAAACTCATGCTATTCTAGTCTCACGTGGAAGAAATGCCATGAGATCTGCAACTAGAGATAAGTATCAAATTAACCTCAGCGCACCCCCTACGTTGGTCAAACCACTGTAAAATACCTTGGAGTTATTCCAGACTAGTGTTGTGCAAGTTCACAAAAAAAACGAACTAGTTCAAACTCAAGTTCATCGTGTAAAAAACGAGTTAGTTCGCGCTCAAACTCATGTCTGAAAGAAATGAACGCGTTCAGTTCAAGTTCATTTTTAAAAACGAGCGAAGCTCACTAAAAGGTTCATTTTTACGTACATTTTTTTTTTTTTTTTAATAGATCATATCCTCTGAGAACACTTTCATAGGTAATTTCCCATTTTTTTTTTTTTTTCAAAAATTACTAATTACCATGAAAATTATTTTTAATTTTACGCTTAATTAAACTTATTAACTTATAATTCTTAATTATAACTTATTAATTTAATTGTGGTAAAAATTTATTTAGCAAACACTTCTGAATAGTGTACCCACTGTTTTTGCATGGCTTTTTATTCTCAAATTTTCAATACGTTTGTTTATGGGCATGAGAACTTATTAATAGAAACAAATTCTATCATTTAGAGGTTCCGTTGTTTTAAATCAGTGTTGCGCAGGACCGCGTTCATGAGTTTAATTAAAACTTTTTCAGTTTTGAGCTGAATTTCGCTCGTTTTTTAAATTGTGAACTTGAGCTGAGCAAAGTTCGTTTCCTCATGAATTTGAGCGGGAAAAGTAACTCAAACTCATATGGATTTTATTCCTTGGGAAAAATTTTTATATTCTTGGTAGTAATCCCGGGAAAAAAGGGCACCGGAAAAAAGGGCACCCGGAAAAAAGGGCACCCGGAAAAAAGGGCACTGGAAAAAAGGGCACCCGGAAAAAAGGGCACTTTTTCAATTCGCAAATCGCAAAATAATAAATATCAAATAATGATATATAAGAATGGCTTTCAAATTACACATTTAGAAATTTCAATTGATTTGGTACAACATTAATTTAGTATATACCTCGGGGAAGATGGGGGGGAGGGGGAGGGGGGCAGAAGCAGATCGAAAGAAAACAATTGTTTTACATAAACTCTTACCGATTTTAATGAAACTTTGTATAATCACGTACAATTTGTGAAAAAATTACTGTAAGTGTAAGGCAAACTTTAGGGGTGAGGGGTTAAAGAGGGAGGTGCAGAGAAAAATAAAATTATCTTTTATATCACAGTTTTACCTACTTTAATGATATATTCTATAACTATCACTAACTTTTTATGAAGATCACAGTGAGTGTACTATATACCTAGGGGGAGCAAGGGGGGCAGATAAAAATAAAATATATTCTTCTTATATTACTCTATTATTGATCAAAAATTTTTTTGTACAATCACGTATAATTTATTAAAAATTTACAGTAAGTGTCAGACATACTTAGTGGGGGGGTGGAGGGGGGCGGTTAAACAAGAGAGGGGGGGAGAGGAAAATAAGTGATTCTTTATATCACCATTTTAGCGATTTTAATGATATATTCCATAACTACCACTTAATTTTCATGAAGATTACAATGAGTGCATTATATACCTGCGGGGGGGGGGAGGCAAGGGGGAACCGATGGACAATAAAATATATTCTTCTTTAAACTACACTATTATCGATTTAAACAAAAACTTTGTATAATAGAATACAATTTGTGAAAAAAATAACAGTAAGGTCAGACATACTTGGGGGGGGGGGGGTTAAAAGAGAGGGGGGACAGAGGAAAATAAAATATTTTTTATATCACCATTTTACCGATTTTAATGACATATTCTGTAACTATCACTTACTTTTATGAAGATCAAAATGAGGGTATTATACATTTGGCGGGGGGGGGGACAAGGGGGACGCAGATAGAAGTAAAATATATTATTCTTTAAACTACCGCATTGTCGATTTAAAAAAAATTTGTATCTACGCAATTTTCTGCTTATGAAAAGTTACAGTGAGTGTACACATATCTGGACGATTTGCTAAGAGGGGGCAGAGTGAAGAAAATGTTTGTTTTTATATAACCATGCTACCTACTAACTTTGTACCACTATCACTTTCATTTTATTAAAATTATAGTGAAAGTTAACTAAAGTTGATAAGGGGGGGGGGGGTAGGGGGGACAGATGTAAAATAAAATAATCTTTTTAAACAACACTTATTATCGTTTGTTTTATTGTTTTATTTGCATTTTGCGTAAGTATCAAATATTAAGGGCACTTTTCTTAATTTCTCCTTGTAAAACTCATGCTAATCATCAACGAAAGCGTAAGTTTTTTATTTCTACGTGAGGGGGGTGGATGGACAAAAGAGACAGATTAAAAGAAGAAATTTCATTTTTGAGCATTTTTTACAGATTTAAATCATACATTGAATTTTTGAGTACCTCCCTGTAATTTTTCATTAATACTAACTGATATTTACACAAAATGCAAATAAAACAATAAAACAAACGGTAATAAGTGTTTTTTAAAAAGATTATTTTATTTTTCATTTGCCCCAGTACCCCCCCCCCCCCTTTATCAATTATAGGTAACTTTCACTATAATTTTAATAAAATGAAAGATACTCGTACAAAGTTTAATATAAATATGTAGCATGGTGATATAAAAACAAATATTTTCTTCACTCTGCCCCCCCCCCTCCCCGTAGCAATTCGTCCAGATATGTGTAGACTCACTGAAATTTTCTTAAGCAGGAAGTTGTATATATACAAAGTTTTTATTTTTAATCGAGTATACGGTAGTTTAAAGAATAATATTTTTTACTTTTATCTGCGCCCCCCCCCCCCCCCCAGATGTGTAATACACTCATTGTGATGTTCATAAAAAGTAAGTGATAATTATAGAATATATCATTAAAACGGTAAAACGGTGCTATAAAAGATAATTTTATTTTCCTCTGCCCCCCCTCTTTAACCCCCCCCCAAGTTTGCCTGCCACTTACTGCCATTTTTTTCACAAATTGTACGTGATTATACAAAGTTTCATTAAAATCGGTTAGAGTTTTTGTAAAAACAATTATTTTCTTTCGATCTGCTCCTTCTCCCCTCCCCCCTCTTCCCCGAGATATATACTAAATGAATGTTGTACCAAATCAATTGAAATTTCTAAAAATGTAGTTTGAAAGTCATTTTTTAAATTCATTAATTGATATTTATTATTTTGCGAATTGGAAAAGTGCCCTTTTTACCGGTGCCCTTTTTACCGGTGCCCTTTCTTCCGCGATCCATACTTTCTACCTTTTTAATCGCAAGAGAGGACGCATTTCTCACAAGAGAGAAACGCATCGGGTCGGGTGATCGCTTATTACCTGCTTTGCTGGTCGGGTGCAGGTAAAATTTGCATTAATTTTTATTCACAAAATGTTTTCTCCGAAGATTGTTTTTTGCTTTGCTAATGAATCTAAGCTTTTAAATGAAGAGATTGGATGACATTGTCTTCCTTCCTAGTAATTTAAAGACATGACTGATAACATGAATTTAATTACATTTACCTAAATATTAATACTTAACGTTTAAAGCATTATATGGAAAACTGTTTTTTTTTTTTTTTTTCCGACCTATATTTGCTTCCTTATTTTACTGTCAAAATACTTGGAACAGTGGATTTTTTTTAAATATATGTTTTAATATGCATTTATGCAATTCTAAATGCATAGTACACTGCGGTTCAATATATATCGCATCTATCATAAAATAGAAAAAAAAATTTGATTGTAAAAGCCGAAAATGGAGGGAAAATAAAAATTAATTTCAATTATTATTATTATTATATAACATCATAAAACTTTTAGCATTTCAATAACATTTATTAATTAAAACCCGAATAAACTACTACATCAGAAACGCCAAAGAAAAATATTGGAAATGCAAAATTGGCGTTTCTGACGTAGTAGTTTATTTGGGTTTTAATATTCCAACGCTAAGTCTCCTGTTATTAAAATTTATTAATTGCCTCATGGACTTATTCATAATTTTTCTAGTACTTTATGTGACGCTTATTTTCATCTAATGCAATGTTTGAAAAGGTTTTCAATATATATATATATATATATATATATATATGACTTTATTTCTACTATCTTATAGATTTATTTCTATTAAATCATTAAATTAAGAACTTAATATTAAAAATACACATTTAAGCAAAGAAGTAATTTATTTTTATCTTATACAAGACCTACCACGTTGCAAAGCAAACGACTTTGTGTGATTTTTATTCCCATGCGATAACGCTCATTTTAACCATTAACTATTCTTCTTATCAATGAAAAAAGGAAAGGGCTTTAGGCAATTGCTTTTGTGTACCAGAATTGCCCACACAACAAATCTCCCCCACAGACACATCGGCGTATACCAGTCACAATTCTCAATACATTGGATTCGGCTTATTATAGTTCCAAGAAAACCACATGATGTCGAAAACATTTTGACCAAGAAGAACGAATGTAGATTCTAGATTCCTTCAAATTTTAGTCAGGGCATACAAAGAACGGGGGGAAATGCTGTATTAATAATGCGCATCATAATATTTATATGGTTTCAAATTTTACTTATTTATTTATTTGTTTTATTAAACAAATAATTATTACTTATTTCTTTATTTGTTTTAAGAAATAACTATTCAACTATATGAAAGCGGGAAATTTTTATTGCCATTTTCATCTTAGATAGCTCCTAAAACTAAAATTAGAATTTTACAAAAATGATGATTATTCCATTAAACGCTGCCTTAAATATTTCAAAAAGTTATTTATATTATATGGTTATCGTTTCTCGTAACTAAAAATATACAGAATCTATATAAAATATTTTCAAAATCGTAAATATTTATTAAATTAATTAATTATATAAAAAAATTGCATCCCATAAAATACAGACAATTTATAAATATTTCGTAAAATACGCAACGAAATTTTGCCATTCTTTGATAACATAATTTCCACAAAACTTTAAATGTAATTAAATATCACTATAATATTACACTCGAATTGCAAATTAATATATGTGCAAATGCCTTCAGAGCTGCTAGACAGGAAGTGCTGGGTTCGATCCCAGGTCGATGATATAAAAAAAATTTCCTCTCCCCCGCATCTTCAGCCCCCGAAGTATGTGTGACACTGTATTTTTTTCATAAACGGCAAGTGACTATTAGACGAAGTTTAATTAAAATAAATAAGAAAGTGATATAAAAACAATTATTCGCTTTCTGTCTGCTCCTAGACACCCCCCCCCCCCTTTCCCCAGGTATATACTAAGTAAAAATGGTACGAATTTAATTGATTGAAATTTCTAAAAATGTATTATGAAAAATCACGCTTTAAATTCGTTATTTGATGTTTATTGTTTTTGTGAAATGCAAATTGCAAAAGTGTCCTTTTTTCCGGGTGCCCCTTTTATGGTGCCTTTTTTCCCAAATGCCTTTTTTTTTTTCAGGAATCCATTTTGCACAGTTATTTTCTTTTCTGTCCTTTTCTTCTTCTACTTTACTTTTCATATTTCAGACAGAAATATTTAATATGAGTTTGAGTTTGAATTGCTTTTTCACGCTCAAGTTCGTGTAAAAAACGAACTACGCTCATCTCAAGTTCATTTTTTAAAAAACGAGCTAAGTTCAACTCAAAACTCAAAATTTTTTAGCTAAGCTCATGAACGCGTTCAAATGAACGCGTTCGTGCACAACACTGTTCCAGACCAAGGACTTACTTTCGAACAACACATTACCACTACGCGTAAGAAATTTCGAGCGGTTAACCCATATTGGACCACTTATTAAACGAATCATTGGAAAAATGTAATTTTTTAAAAACATGGTCAGTATGAGATACTTACACATATAAAAAAGAAAAAATTAAAAAAGTATAACAATTTTACAAAAATTTTTATTTTGTTTGTTAGTCCGAAAAACAGTCTCTACACAGTCCAAAAGTGAGAATTTTGCAAATTGTAAAGATTTTTACGAATGGAATCTCTACATAGTCCAACATTGCACATGTTGCAAATTGTAACAGGTTTTTTATTGCATGATTTCAGTTGACATCGTATTTGACGACCATTTGGATTTTTCACTAGCACATGCTCACTATTTAGCATAAGAAGTTCTTTATTATTCTGCAGCATTAATATTTTTTTTCAAATTCCCTTTTTCACAGTAATTTAATTAATTTACTCTATTTCTAAAAATTTATATCAAGTTTTTTGCAGATTTTAAATGTTTCTTTTACATTATTGCAGGGATGGAACACGGGCGCAGAATTCATACCGGAATCCGTTTAAGAAATTTCTCTACCTATAATATCGTTGATTTAAGAGGTAGAAAATTTTCTTACAGTGATAGTGGTATGAATTCTGCGCCCGTGTTCCATCCCTGTTATTGACATTTAATTCAACTGTCCTATAAATAGGACGGCGGCCCAATATGGGTTAAATCGAAATTAATGCCCCTAACTGCTCGGAATAGTAAATTAAACACCAAAAATAAGATGCTCTTGTATGCGTCCTATTTACGACCCATTCTCACTTATGCATGTATGATATGGTCATATGCTGCAAAATCCCATATCAAGTTTTTCATTAGGGCACAAAACGCCACAATTCGGCAAATACTTGATATGCCATGGTATGTTCGAAATTTTCTCATTTATAAGGAGATTTCTACTCGAACTCTCAATAATTGAACCAAACTTTGAAATTTTTAAACTCTCATCTTGAAATACGCATTAAAGCTTGATTGTTATTTGCTTAAAATTACATGTATGCATAGTTCATATCAGATTCTCAAACGAATTTATTTATAAACGTGGTCCTCCATCTTCTTTAAAAATGGCGTTCACGTGAAATAAGACAACATCCTATAAACTGGTTACTACCAACGAGATATATAAATTAGAGTGCTGATTCAATGGATGAAGGATTAGCTTTCCGTGGTTCAAGATGAATCAAATGCCATGCTCGTATAGGTTGCTGTGTTTGGCCCTTTATCGCTATTTTGACATTTAAAATATCAATTCGACAAATTATCATCATTATTAGGTAACATGACAGTCTTATGACTGAAATAAATTGTTTTTAAAATAATTTTACACATATTTCACATTCTAATAAATAATAAAATACCTTTTTTTTTTCATCGTTTCCCAACAAAGTTTAAAGGTGTTTATAAAAGAAAATTTAAACTTTTAAAGAGCTAAATTTAACAACAAATAATAATTTTTCAACTATTTTTAAGCATTTTGTCGGTTAAATATCAACTACACGAAATAAAAAAAAAAGTAAAATCAAAATCAAAATGATTTAGAACAAAAGAATATTATATTACGTAAGTAAACAAAACATTGGCGGTTATCAGTTTTGCCAAGAACAATCTCCAAACCGTTGCCATAGAAATTTACTGAAAATAAGCTGTCACCAAGGGAACCACCGAATACGCAGGTGCAAGGAGAGCATGTCACATGACTCATCTTGGACCTTCTCAAGGGTTACCATTTATCACTCTACTTTATATATCTCGTTGGTTACTACAGTAATTTTCGAAATAATGAATTAATTTGAAACAAATATGTAAAGTAGGCCTATTTTAGAAGCATATTTGGTTAGAAGCATTTTAAGTTGATAGACCAACTAAATCCGTGATCTTGTTTTGAAAAATGGTGGCAAATCGAAAATTTCAAGTTTATAAAAAAAAGCTTATTTAATAATCGATTCGCTTAAAATTGCATGTGTATATATCCTATATCAAGATCGGAATTAAGTTTAATTATAAACTTGATCTGCCCTTTCGTTTCGAAATGGCGGCTACGTGATAATGAAAAAAGAAAATCTAGTCTCTCGACTGAGCCAGAGGAACTTGCTTGTATTAGATCTACTGGAAAGTTCTGTCTTTTTGCATTAAAATACTCACGTTCGAAATTTATCCTGAATATTATTCAATACATTCTTGGAATAAATTCAAGATGATATTTGGTAAAGTTTCATATAAATATTGTTAAACAAAAATTTCCGGTGTCGTTTTATTAAGTCAAAGGACAGAACTTTCCTGTAGATCCATAGCCTCCTAAACTAGATGCCTGTCGCATTGCTCGTAAACTTGGCAACAGTTGAAGCGGTAGACAGCGCCACCTGGTACAGATTTCGTGACTTTTTTATTCAATTGTCACCAATAATATTAAAAAGTGATATATGATATACATAATCGACGTTTCGTTGATTCTATTCGCCTTTTATGTATATCAAATCCCCCTTTTAAAAATTATTGGTGGCCGTTGAATAAAAAAGTTGCGATATCTGTTCCAGGTGGCGCTGTCTACCGCTTCAACTTAGGGACCCTATATATAGAGAGACTGGACATTGACCGAAAGTCAGCCATTTTAGTGTCAATTCGGAGCGATCCCCGTAGAACGTAATTCTTTTTTCTTCGCGATTGACGCTTTACGATACAACATAAATGAAAGGAAATTGTGCTAAATTTGTGCTCAAAATAAATATGTAATTTTTTTCGTCTTAGAGAAAAAGAATTCAAGAAAAACGAATTTTGTTTTAACCTTCGACATGGTTACTTTTTCAATTCCTATCGGAAAACAGAGGAATTTTTTGTTGTATATTTCAATATTAAGCAAAATACGTTGATTGCGAAAGCAATTCTACCTTAGTGAAAGTAATTCTACCTTTTTTTTTCTGAGGATATATATTCTATGTATAAAAAGTTAGAAAATTTTTCACAAAAATATGGTAATCTTAGTTTTTGTCAAGTAATTCATGAATAAATGTAAAACTAGGCAAAAGAACAGAAATAATTTTTTATTATTTTATAAAAATATTTACGTAATATTTTTATAAGCTAAAAATACATATTTTATTTATTTCAATTACGCATTATTAGTAATAATGACTTAGTTAAATATTAAAAATAAAAACTTTATTAATAATAATTTGTAAAAATATTAACTAATATCTTTAGAAATTTAAAAAAATGTTTTTATTTTATTTACATTTGCTTTTTTCATTTTTTCATTTTTTTTTTTTTTAGAATTTTTAAATATTTTGTAAATAAAAATAACTACTTATTTAAGTATTATTTATAAAATTTATTATGGCAATTATTATTTAAAAGAAATTTATATTTCATATGTTAGCAAATAATATACACCTTATTTTCTTTATTTTTATTAATTTATTTTAAGAAATCTGATATATTTTGCGTACTAGCAAAAAATGAAAAAATATATTTTTATATAGTTATTTTAAATATGTGTTTTAAAATATATCCGAAAGATACATTGAGATCTAACATATTAAATATATTGCACAACAGAACTTAAAAACTAATAGCTAGCAAATAAATAATGTAATTATCTCATATGTTAAGAAATAAATACGTAAAACAGCATGCAATAAGATAATTCAAAGCATTTAAAGCATGATATAAAATAAATAATTACGCATTTTTATCTTTTGAAAGTATTCCAAAATTAAAGCAATTTATCTCGCAACAAAGTAAAAATGTTATAAATAAGTTCTTTTTCGATTATGACGTAAATAATTAAAAATTCTTCTCAACGTAATGATAAGCAATGGAGCAACTGGCACTAAAATGGAAAATTTCGTCAAAAAGCCGGCGCGCCAATGTCCAGTCTCTCTCTATCGAGGGTCCCTACTTCAACTGTTGCTAAGTTTCCTAGCAACGCGACAGGCATCTAGTTTAGGAGGCTATGGTATATCTAATAAGAAAAAATATATGAAAAGTTTTGTGATCAAGTACATTGATTTATTTTAATGTTTTAAGAGAAAGTCCCCCCCCCCTTTTTTTTTTTTTTTTTTTTTTGCTAATAATAATGATTAAAAAAAAAGAAAAACTACGCGTTCAAAATGCAAAATCGTTTGAGTATTCTATAAAAATTACCATTAAACGTTAGAGGATAAATACGATGAGACATTACATTTTTCTTTGCTACTTCCTTTTTTCTTTTTTCTTTTTTAGTCATTTATTCTTTATTTATGCTACATTTCACCGAAAGATAATATGATAGAGCCTTCAGCTATGAAGGAATTATTTGCAAGAGTTGCTCTGTTTCTTCCATTTTTTTTCGCTTCAAATAACGGCACAGCTTGTTTACTTCAGCTTGAATAATAATGCAATTTGTTTTCTTTTATTGCTTTTCCTTTTATTTATTTTTTTTTCTATTAAAAAAAAAAAAAAAAAAAAAAAAAAAAAGAAGACTTTAAATCCTCAAGATTTTTTTTTTTTAAGTATCTCTCTCTCTCTCTCTCTTAGATCGTTTAATTTTTCAACAGTGTGAAAAAAAATAATATCTCCATTTCTTTCTTTCTTTCTTTCTTTTTTTTTTTTTTTTTTTGTAAATTACATTTTTACTTTCTTCTATCTTCAATAGAAGAAAGTATTGGATTCGTAAAAATTTTCGATTTCGGGTTTTTGATGGATTTACACGTTTTGAGAGATGTAGAACACGATTTTACCATTTTTAGAAAATGTCTGTCTGTCTGTCTGTCTGTCTGTGTGTGTGTGACAAAATTTTGTGGCAACTGTATCTCTGGAACTACTGCACAGAATTTCATACAAATTGGTATGTAGTTCAACCTTGACATAAATTAGTGCCTATCAACTTTTGGTAAAAATCGTCTTACAGGTTGCGTTGCCATCCCGCTTTTTCTAAATTTTCAACAGGGTGATAAAGGCAAAAAATTTCAAGATGGGTATCTTTCGAAAGGTCTCGTCAGTACCTTTAAAACGAATGGTTGAACTATAAATCTGTGATAGTTTAAAACAAAGTTATCGATTTTTTTTACTTTTTACGAAAAAAAAACTTAGAAAAAAAATCTTTTTTTTTTCTCTCCCCTTAATTTTATCAAACTCCCACGGTTTCCGTGTTCTGACAAACTTAAACTAATTTTTGCTTTTTTCCCCTAATTTTGTCAAAGTCCTACGGTTTCCGTGTCTTGACAAACTTTAACATATTTTTGCATTTTCCCCCTAATTTTGTCAAAGTTTCACGGTTTCCATGTTTTGACAAACTTTGACAAAATTTTGGGTAAAATGTGAAAATTATTCTAAATTTGTCAAAACACGGAAACCGTAGGACTTTGACAAAATTGGGGGGAAAAAGCAAAAATTTGTTTAAGTTTGTCAGAACACGGAAACCGTGGGAGTTTGATAGAATTAAGGGGAGAGGAAAAAAAAAAAAAAAAAAAAGTGGGACTTTGACAAAATTTTGGGTAAAATGTGAAAATTTGTTAAAGTCCCACTTTTTTTTTTCCTCTCCCCTTAATTCTATCAAACTCCCACGGTTTCCGTGTTCTGACAAACTTAAACTAATTTTTGCTTTTTTCCCCTAATTTTGTCAAAGTCCCACGGTTTCCGTGTTTTGACAAACTTAGAATAATTTTCATATTTTACCCAAAATTTTGTCAAAGTCCCACTTTTTTTTTTTTTTTAATTATTGTTGCTGAGTGAATTTGTATAGGAAAAGATAGAAGAAAGTCATGTGGTGGCCACAACATACTAGTTAGTACATTACATTCTACCACTTTTATAATGCATAGTGCCAATTCCCTATAGAATCAGCAAACATAACACATACACTTGCCACGCGTAAAAAGGAACTTTTTGTAATTAATATTTGTTTATTTACTGTTATTATTATTCTAATTTATTATTTATTTGAATATTTTTACAGACTTGGATATTACAATACGGTAGAAACGATAAATGCTAATCTTTTACTGTTAGCTTTTCCATACCTGCCAATCATCTAATTAATAAACGTAAAATTGTTAACGCCCCTCGAAGAAATGCCCCTTTTACCACAACACTTCATTTTTAGAATAATTCTCGCCAAACGTTGTTACGGTTAAATAAGAATAAAATTATTCTAAAAAAAAAAAAAAAAAATGACTGGTGTGAAAAAAGAAAAAAAAAAAAAAAAAAAAAAAAATGGCGAGTACTAAAAATTTTACGCTTCATAATAAGATGGTTGGCAGGTATGGCTTTTCTAACACTTTCTCCCTCATAGGTGAAAAGTGTTTGTGATTTCGGTTTGTGTGTCTGTTCGTTCGCACTATAATTTCCGTAAATATGTTTAGAATATCTTAAAACTGGTAAGTGTTGTTTGACTTTAAGAAGGTATGCACAGGGATATCCGTAAAAAGAATTCCAATATATTGCGCTCTATAAGACATATTTTCATAAAGCATATTTTAATTATTTTGTGCTAGATAAAACATAATGAATTTAACATATGTTATTTATAGGCATAAAAGTGTGTTTTCTTTTGAAAATGGCATGATTGCAAATAATTATTGGTTTACAGGGTCTCACAAATACTTTTAGCTACACTAGGGAATGTAACCTAAAATTGCTAGAAATGCATTTTTAGTTGTGTAATGAGTTTATATATTATCCAGCAAAATTAAAAAAGGATTATGAATAGGATTCGTCTGTCTTTCAGACTGTTTGGTCATCCATTTGTTGTTTAATATTAGAAAATCTCGAAATTGATATATGTTGCTTAAGTTAACTGTGTTTTTGAAAGAAAATTGCCAACTCGAAAAAACTCTTCTACTTCTGAAATGTATTCGCTCGCGAGAAACGAACTGCAAAAGAAAAAGGAATCTATGCATTCCTCCCTACGTTACTACCTGCCCGACTTGGGGGTGATGTGATTAAAAATAGAACAGTTCTTATCACATGACTCTACTGAGTTTTTTTTTTTTTTTTTTCTCCATATTATTCTGTTCTTCTTTAGTTTGTTGTTAATAATGTAAACAGAGAGCCGCAATGTTCTGTCTCTCTCTTTTTCCATTTTTATACTTAACACTTTCGTGACAGCGTGATTTTGTCCCCATACAGCACAGAATGTTTCAGTTATGTTGCAAAAAGCTTACAATCTTTCAAAAACGTAACACGTTTTAGTATGCTCTCTGATACCTTTCTGAAACATTCGCCCTTTTTGATTTTCTATCTGTTAAGTGATTGTAACGTTTCTGTTACGTATCTGATTTGTTGTTACGATAACGGACATTTCTACGTTTTTGAAACTAATCGGAAAGTAATCTGAAGGGTTTTAATCGTTTCGGAAGGTTTCATAATGTTTCAGTGTTATGTGATTGTTACGTTTCTGGAATATTTTGTGCTGCTTGACAATAAGGTACTCCCGTGGGCATTATTCTCACAAGTTACAATATTTCAGAACGAAACTTTTTTTATTCACATTTATATTACAAATGGATATACATTATAATTATATTCTTCTTGAACAAAGTGTTGGCATCCATAGTATATATTATTGTACAAATACGAATATTGTGTAGATGCTTGGGAAATAAATAACATGGAAATTGTGAAAGAAACGTCCACTGGCGGAGTTACAGATTTTCAAACGATGTGAATTTACGTTAGCGGTCGCAAAAATGTTAATAAAAACATCCAATTTAAAATTAATTAACGAGATGATATGATCATTTGCTCTTCGGAATGAATAATAATAAATTTAAGTTTCTTCCAGTAATCGATAATAAAATGATGGAAACATCAGAATAGTGGGAAAATTCTAATCTGGAGCAATGCAGTCTTCAAAAGGTAAGTTTATCCCTAATTTATTTTCATTTTGAATAAACGATATTTTCTTATTTTATTTAATTTGCGCACTGCTTCCGAGACATATATCAATGTTATATTTATATATATATTTTTTAGTAAAAATGATATAATTAATGCGTTAGATTTGTGCATAGGACACACAAAGCATTATGGTCTAATGGGCTCTTCCCACCTGTCGTGAGAGGTCGCATGATAGAGGAAAAACAAATAGCAGATGAAGTCTTATTTATCTATAGCGATTGCTGAAATAATATATTTTCTATTCTTATTTTTGATCAATCGCATTTAATCTGTGTTATTTTTTTTATACAGCATCATTTTTAATCAATTTTATATCATTATTCATCATCTTTTGTTAGCTGTATACTTTTACAATCATCATTTAGTTTATATTTGTTATTAATGTTCATGAAGAACATGTTATATACTCTGATTTTTGGTACTTAAATCAGTGACTGCAATATCGTACTACGTAAATCCATTTAGACCAGTAACTAAGTTAATTAACTTGTTGTAACACCTTTATGCAATTAAATTAAATGAAAACATTTTAAAATTTCAAATTATAATCCATAAACATTCCAAAAGAACGAGCTATTATTTATTGCTAGATCAGTTAATGTAACAGTTACACAAAAACATACAAAAATCGATTCTTACAGGTGAAAATAAATAAACACATATAGTGTTTTTAAAAAATTATTAAATTTACAAATACAATTATTCTATTGTTTACTAATGCACAATATTTCTTTTATTTTATTTTATATTAAATATTAACACTTTTGTTCTTAAGAACAATATTTAATTGAATTCGATTATTCGTTTTCCTCTATCACGTGATTGAGCAGACGACGGTGGGAAGAGCCCATTAATTAAAAGGCTATTGGAAAATCCCCCATTCGAAAATCTGATTTCGAAGTATTGTGTTGTCACCGGGTTCTGAGCTACTGTGAAAGTTTCAAATGTCTAGTTAGTAGGGAAGTTAGTTAAAAATAGATTGCAAGACCGGACAATCAAATAAGAATAGAAGAAGTTAATAAAAATATGGTAAAAAGTAAGGTGATTTTGCCTGATTAGATGACAGTCGGCGATATATATCACTAGCAAATAATTCCTCTTTAGTTACGCAGCCTTTTTTGTCGTGGTGCTTTTCTCCTGACAATGTTTCTGGATCGGATAGAATTACTCTTTTTGCTAGGACGTTGCTGTCTATTCCTCCGTACCAAACGTTTCGTTTTAATACTTTTTGTGGATCGTCCAAGTAATCTAGTACAACCCAACCTAACCTTCGTATTTCCCCAGTTTTGCATGAACTTTTTGGCATGTTTAAGTAAAGTTGTTGGATTATTTTTTATTTTTCCTAAAATATTAATATTTTGGAGAGTTTCTTGTTTTTCAATTTATTTTGCGTTTCTTCTGCGTTTGTTGAATTTAGCAGTAAACCAACGGTCGTTCCCCCAATAACCGTTCCACCAGCAATAATTAAACCAGCTTGTCCTAAAGAAGTTAATGCATAAACAGAACTAACTTCACCAGCTTCTATAGAAAAACCAGAAAACGATATAACACTAGAGTCTAATAAAATATCAGCAATAACTTCAGGGAATAAAGCCAAAACAGTTCCCATAAAATCACATGAAAAAAATACAAATACCCTATGCACAAAGGGAGTATTTTAATTAAACTATTTAATTAGTATTAATTAGTAATTATTAGCAATTAAACCACTTAATCACAAATAATTAAAAAAGTAGGTAATTATTCAAATAAATACTTAATTATTAAATTCATTTAATAAAAATAAATGAATTTAATAATTATTAAATATAATTATTAATTACTGATATTAAATAAAGAAATCAATCAAATTTATAGTCACAAAGGAAACAGCTTTCTAACGTCTGCCTTTAATTAGGTAACGATTATTCAATAACTTTAATCTCCCCCCCCCCCCAACGTACTTCTGAAACGGACTTTAATGCATCTGGAAAATAATACAATACACAATACCCTCCAATGTACTTATTTAATGATATTAATTTCGCAACATACTTAACTGTACTGTAAATAATTTCATTATTTTTATAAAACAAAGGCATGACCCAGGAATTAATTTTCTTGGGTCTAGTTTATTGTGATTTACTGCTTGTTGAGCCGCATGTGAGATCAGACTTTATTTCATATGCATTTTTCAATGACTAATTCAAAATTGCTATTATATCACTTGTGTCATTTTTCTTTCCAGATTTGAGTATGATTATTGTTTGATCTCTTGAAGTTTCCTAGATGGCAACATCATGTGAATTTAATACACTCTTTCTTAACTCAACTTTATAATCATGTATCGTTACACTGTTATTGGTAAAGAAAATTTTTTCTAGATATTATTGTTATGATTAATGGGTTCTTTTCTTTTATCCAGGCGCATGGAAATCGCCAAATACTCTTTACCAATTGCGAGCCAAGTCGCCAAGCGAAGCGAATGTAAAAATAGTTTACGGAATAAAAGTCGAAACATTACATTAGGGTTGTAAGAAATTTAGGGTTATAAGAAACCAAGCCATGGCCCCATACAAACAATCACATTACGGTTGTAAAAAATTTTGGTGAAATTCTACATTATTTGGCGATTTTTCAAAATGAGCCAAGTCATGGCCCCATACTACAGCGTCTGGAATAAACAGTGTGGCAATCGCCTATAACCGTGATGTTAAAATGATGCTACAAAAATTAAGCATACCCAGATGTCGCTGTGATCGAAGCTATTGCTCAAATCGAAGGCCAATTGGCTTTTCCCAGTTTTGTCAGTTTAATCACGTGATCTAAGCATATAATTAACCAATAGGAAGTCTCGGTTTTGTTGTCGTGACACTAGCTTCGATTACAATGACATCTGGTGCCAGGTTTAATTTTTTTAGTGCAATTTTATTCGCCGCTTTCCACAATGTTTATTCTAGACGCTTCACCCATACAAACATTCACTAGCGTCCAAGCCCAAGTCATTTTTCGCTAAACCAAGCCACAATATTTAAAAAATGCATTGTCACCGTGTTTTAAGGTATTCTGAAATTTTCAAATGTCTAGCTAGTCGGGAAGTTAGTTAAAAATCGATTGCAAGATTTGTACTGGACTCACAAATAAACAAGAATCGAAATCAATAAAAACATAGTAATAAGTACTGATAATTACACAGGTCTACAGAAATGATGTTGAAAAAATTTGATTTGATTGTTTTAGCTGTTTTTTTTTTTTTTTTTTTTTTTTTTTTTTTATGTGCTGAAACTGAAAATGCAGCTAGTTTTCTCTATCACATATAGATTTTTGCCAATACAAATTGTTTAGTGAGATAATTTCTTACATATACCGTCATAACAATAGGTTGGTTGGTTGATATGGTTTTGCGTCGCACTAGTGCTGCGCAATAACAATAGGTACTCATGACTAATTAATCATGGAAGCATACCATAAAACTTACCATATAATTAGAGTGGTAGAGAAGTAATGAAAGAAATTATATAGGTAGGCACCCTGTATTAACTAAAATCTATATGTGATAGAGAAAAACTGGCTTCATTTTTGGTTTAAACTTATCGAAAAATATAAAGATCAGCTAAAATTAATAAATCGAAATTTTTAATATAGACCTGTTATAATATCCTCTAATTATCTCAAAGAGACAGCCGGAGGGCGCGCAACCAGAGCCCCTTAATAAAATATAAAGGCCCACGCATCGCCGCTATTTTTTTTTTTGCCTCAGAAGAGGACAGCATTCTCGCTTGGCGTCCTTATCGCTTTCCTGTCATTTTAAGAAATCTTGATCTGAAGCTACAATCGGTCAACAAAAGCAATAAGCAAAAATAATATTCCTAACAACACATTTTTTTTTTTTTCACATTACTAAAATTAATATTTGCATAATAAAAAGCAAGGCCAATGCTTTTGGCTTCCCTGTTTAAAATAAGTGCATTAAAATGCTTAAAAGAGAAAGAAAGAAGAAAAGAAAAATGCATCAGCTATGTTGATTTTACGTAATTTCTTTAAAACCTGGATGAAATCTAGATGTATATTCCGTATCCAATTTTGTTAGATTTTAATGGAATTCATTACCCAGGCAGAAAATTTGGCCAACATAGCTTCTTTTTTTTTTTTTTTTCAGATCTTACCTGGAACTTTTTCAGATAAAACTTTGTATATCATCTTATTAGAATGTGAGACATTTTTTGCTCATTGCAAAATGTTTTTTTCTACAGGCGTCAATTATTATTTTTTCAAATTCCTTGAAAATTTTTAGTTGGTTTCATAAAATTCTGCACCAATTTTTACTTCCTTATACAACAGGGTTCATACTCATGTATGGGGGAAATATTCCCCGAGTTCCCAGATAAACAAGAAAAATATAACTTGAGAGAAAGAAAATATTTGTTTTTCCAGGTTTTATAACCGATTTTCCCTGACTTTTAATGAAAATTTTTATTTTCCCTGACTTTTTTTAACAAATTCCAAATTCCCTGAGTATTCCCTGATGAGTATGAACCCTGTACAAAGTTTAAGGAATTATAGTAATCCCATTTTGCGAAATGGATTTTGTATTTCACATTGCTCGAAAACGAATGATCGCTGAATGTTGCCAATTTATATGTATGACTGCCATGATGTCTAGTTGTACACCTGCAAGTGTCGTCTTAACACGAGCTCTCGTTTTAGCGATATAAGAGATTTTTTGTGACATCTGTACGTATATGTGTGTGTATCTCACATAACTCAAAAATGGTTGGACGTAGAAAGTTGCGAATCGGTACATAAGTTTATTATAACGTCTAGTTGTGCCCCTCCCTTTTTGGACTTTGTATGATTTTCCGTTTTGGAGATATTTAGGAAAATTAGGTTCATAATGACCAAAAATACAAAGGTTTTGGCCATAATGTATCAAAAAACGATAACTCAAAAACTGTTTGGACAAATATTGCAATCGATTTTTAACTGACTTCCTGACTAGCTAGACATTTGAAACTTTCAGAAAAGCTCAGAACACGTTAACAATGCATTTTAAAAATATTTTTAGCCAACTGTTTCGGATACCTGCTGCTTCAGCAGAGTTTATATGATTCAACAGAAAATTTATTTATCTAACTTCCCGACTAGCTAGACATTTGAAACTTTCAGAATAGTTCAGAACACAGTGAAAATGCATTTTTTAAATACTTTAGCCAACTGTTTAAGATACCTGCTGCCTTAGGCAGCGTTACCTGTACAAATCTTGCAATGGATTTTTAAGTAACTTCCCCACTAGTTAGACATTTCAAACTTTCAGGATAGCTCAGAACACAGTGACAATGCATTTTTTTAAATATTTTTAGCAAATAGTCCCGGGTCACTGCTGCCCTGGGCAGCGTTTATATGGTTTCAATAGAAAATTTATTTAACTAAGTTCTTGACTAGTTCTTTTACATTTGAAACTTTCAGAACACTGCGAAAATGCATTTTTTAAATACTTTTAGCCAATTGTTTCGGATCCCTGATGCCTTCAGCAGCGTTACCAGTACAGATCTTGCAAATAATTTTTAACTGACTTCCCGACTAGCTAAACATTTGAAACTTTCGGAAAAGCTCAGAACACGTTGAAAATGCATTTTTTAAATACTTTAGCCAACTGTTTAAGATACCTGCTGCCTTAGGCAGCGTTACCTGTACAAATCTTGCAATCGATTTTTAAGTAACTTCCCCACTAGTTAGACATTTGAAACTTTCAGAATAGTTCAGAACACGGTGAAAATGCATTTTTAAAATACTTTTAGGGAACTGTTTCAGGCCCCTGCTGCCTTCGGCAGCGTTTATATGGTTTCAACAGAAAATTTATTTAACTAACTTCTCGACTAGCTAGATATTTGAAACTTTCAGAATAGTTTAGAACATGGTGAAAATGTATTTCTTAAATACTTTTAGCCAATTGTTTCGGATCCCTGATACCTTCAGCAGCGTTACCAGTACAGATCTTGCAAATAATTTTTAACTGACTTCCCGACTAGCTAAACATTTGAAACTTTCGGAAAAGCTCAGAACACGTTGAAAATGCATTTTTTAAATTATTTTTAGCCAACTGTTTTGGATACCTGCTGCTTACAGCAGCGTTTATATGATTCAACAGAAAATTTATTAAACTAACTTTTCAACCAGCTAGACATTTGAAACTTTCAGAATAGTTCAGAACATGGTCAAAATGCATTTTTTAAATACTTTTAGAGAACTGTTTTAGGTCCCTGCTGCCTTAGGCAGCGATACAAGTACAAATCTTGCAACTGATTTTTGACTGATTTCCTGACTAGTTAGACATTTAAAACTTTCAGAGAAGCTCAGAACACATTGACAATGCATTTTTTAAATATTTTTAGCCAACTGTCTTGTGTCTAATGATAATGCTTTTTAATATTATGTATATATTTCTAAAGGTGTATAAGGAAGTCATGTCCACATCAGTTTTTTTCTTTTGCAGAAGTACAAGATCAGTATTGGTGGAATAAAATCTGAAATTAATGTCTTGGGAATTGGAGACTGTATTCAAAACCTAAGAATCTATTTCTTGTTGACTCGTAATATCATGCACTTTTAAAATATAACTTCTAGACATATTTTCTGAAAATCTGTTGATATTTTTGAAGATTACCTGCTATGAAAATTAACAGCATTTATTCTTAATATTAAAAGAGTGAATATATTACAAAATCAAATGTCAAAATATTCTTAAGGTGTTACAATTGTCATATCACAATAATAATTAATTCTTCTTAATTCAATGCTTAACCATTCAATACTTGAAATCTCTAAATTCAGAGGTTTTCTTTCTTCCTTTCTTTCTTTTTTTTTTTTTTTTTTTTTTTTTTTTTTAAGGGAAATAAAAAACCCTGATATAAGTGCAGGCTCTAGTAGCAGAAGTAGTACAGCATAGCAGAGATCTCTGCAGATTAATTTAAGAACACAAAAATAAATGTTAGGCTTCAATAAAATAATCTGCTGTATCACTCACACGACTTTCTCTTTCCCTGCATTTTAATATTATAAAAAAAGATTGCATAAGTCTTGAGATAAATAACGCAGGATAATAAAGTTCAATAAAATTTAAAAATAATTTAAATCTGGTTTAGGAATAGTTACATGACATATAATTGTATGTGAGAGAGATACCAACCCCTCAAGCCCAATTCTACAGTAGTGCATACAGTTATTTAAAAAAAAAAAAGACTTACTAACTTCAAACTTACTAATCTTGATCAAATTTTTAAGTGGCAACTTAAGACGTACTTCAAAATATCAAATTCGAATTTCATGCAGTTACTTTTTTTTATTTTCTCTTCTCACATAGGTAACATATTGTTTGTCAGTCAAATTTCTGAAAGCGTGTTTTTATCATATTTACACGTTATGAGGTCCCCTGAATCCAAAAATCATGTTTTTAGCGGTTAGTCTGAGTGTGTATCTGTTATCAGCATATCTCAAGAACAAATAGTAGCAGAAAGTCCAAACTTAGTATTCTAAATGCGTATCATATAGGGACGTTACAGTAAACTTTTCGTTGAGATCAAACAAATGGTTTGTGTACAAGGACATCCAAGTGAATTCAAATACATTGTCTAAGGGGAAATATCTGGCAAATACAGTGTAACATCTACAGGCTGACTTAACCAAAATGGATTTTTCTTTTTTTTAATTTCTTAAAACCACGTTTTGTGTAGATTGTGGTATGGAAATTATTTATCATTCATTTACAAGGAAAATGAAAGTATTTGGATGAGGCTATACTTGGAGGAATCATAATTCCTTTTGCGTTAAATGCTTTTCAAAGACGACAAATTTGTAATATAAAGTATTCTTAATAGTGCATATTGATTATAGGCAATATACAGGGATACTCACATTTAAGCAAAATGTTCTTTTCTATTGAATCTAATTAACAGAAGTTTTTGTACATTTTACTATGGTGCTGGACACTGCACAATTAATTTTTCACATGCATACTGTAAATAAAGTAATTTTTGAAGTTTTATTTTTTGTATTATATCACGTTTTGAATTGGCCTGATTATGAAAGTCCAATTTTTAGCAGTTGATCTGTATGTGTATCTGTTGTCGCATAACTTAAAAGTATATAACTGCAGGAAATTCAAATTTAGCATTTTGAATTTCATATTAAGTTACAGGCAAAAATTTCATAAAGACTGGCAAGTTTGAAGAAAATTTAGTAATAGCCTGGATTTTTGAATATAAAATTAATCTAGCATACACAGATCCCCCACTGAGCATTAACCTAACCTAAAATTTATGTCTATAAATAACATAGTGTTTTCGTTAATTAACAACTAATGAACATTAATTATCATTCACCTAATTCCTTGTAAATAATTTTGAGCAATTTTTAAATAACATTTTTTGAGCCTTTCTTACAATTTTTGAATTGCTACAAACTTGTCTTAAAAGTTCATAATAGAAACATTACATCCTTCCAATTTACATTTAACTAATATGGATCACAAATATGTCAAATGGAGACACAGAATCCAAATTAGAAAAATGCATCAATTACACATTTTACTATTACTAAAAAACATGAAATTTTTTATACAACAATCAAAGATAAAACATAACAGCTTAATTCAGAGCTTATATGTATATCATTCTTTCCAGATCCAGAACTTCCTCAGCACATGTTTTAGGTGATGTTGACAGTTGAAACCGATTTTTTGTCACTCTCCTTTTTTTATCTCAGTAAATGGCACCACTTTCAGTCTAGGCCCAGAACTGGTTCATTACAGATGCAGCTACAAACCGGTTCTAGGCATAGACTAAATGTGACACCATCCATTGCGATCTGAAGTATTTTGGAAAACTTTTCGAACCAAATATTTTTTTCAGTCTCCATAAATTAGAGCAAAAATCTGTTCAAATGTTTTGTGAAAAGTTTTGGTGTGTAATAGCAGCATAATAATTTTACTGTATATACAATTTTCAAATATTTTAAATACCACCATATAAATTTCATCTTTGTAAATATATTTATTCTCATCGTTCCAAGTAAGTTGCTTCCCTTTTTGACGTTCAAAGGACTTTTTTTTTTTTTTTTCAGCATTTCATATCACCTGGCATCCACCAAAGATGGATCATGTTAATTACAGGGAGTTAAATTTCTGATTACCTCCATGGTTTCACATCGTGATGCAGAATGGTGGTTGTGATGTAAAACTGTAGAGGTAATTACTAATTCAAATCACTGTAATTAATATGATCCAACTTTTTTGGACGACAGGTTGTATGAATGAAATGCAGCTAAAAAGAAAAAGTCAAGAATCAGGTCTCAGTGAAAGTCAAAATTAGAAACCCAATTAAAATCAGTGCAATTATTAGATAAAATATAAAAACGGGAGAAAAAAGTTAGAAAGTTCTTACGTATCTTAAAAGCACACATATTTTTATAAAAAGTGATTTGCTTACTTCTTTTTTTTTTTTTTTTTATACATCTGTATTTTCTATTTGATTAAACATGTTAATTTTATTTGTGCTTTGTTCTATATGCTAAATTTGTTTTAATTACTACAAATTGTGGACTGTTTGGCAAGATACCATGAAGGAGACTTCTTACCTACCTGTATTGGTTTGAGATTCAAATTTCAAAAAGAATCGAGACATACAACATGTATTTATACATTTTTATTTAAAAAATTACATAAAATTTCTTTGTTTGGATAGCGAAGCTAATTGCACATTACTTTTTTAATTCAATATCTAATGTTTTCCTCTGTAATAGACAAGTTCCTCACAGCACCTGCAGAGAGAGAAAATAAAAAAAAACATTTAAAAAGGAAAAATAAATAAATAAAAACTGACAGTTATGTCCTTCCAAAAACCGAAAAATTATATTCAATAACAATATGCAAGTTGTGGTATTTATAAGAAGCTAATTTTGTATGATTATTTAATTGAATCCAATCAGTTTTCAATTTTCTCATCTACAATCAGTAGTAGATTTTTCAATAATATGAGTAATATAAAAAAGACAGTGTCTGGATGTATGTCTCCAGACAGCATAGCACTAAAATGGTACTAACAGACAGTCATGTGATTCAACACAAAGATGCTTACTGAGATGTCCTAGTGCATTTCGAAGCCCGATTTTTCAAATTTTTGATCATTTTTTAATTAATTGAAATATGATAATAATAACCTTATATTAGCTTTAAATTAGCTGACAAGTGACAAACATATTAATCTGTTATTAAAAAAGTTTAAGCTTTTTTTTTTTTTTTAAACAAATATATTTAAATTAAACGTGAATAATAATAATTATAATAGAACATCATTATAACTTAAAAAATTTTAAACAATTATTGATAAATGTTAATATACATATACTTCATGATGCTAAAAACAAATAGCTCCTAAAGGTTAGTTTTATTATAATTAATTTCTTCTAATTATTTGTTATATTTTTACTGTCAAATTGTAGATAATAAACTGTCAATGATATCACATTTGACTAAATAGCACTCTATACTCTACGAATCAAATTTTCTTTTATAAGCTTTATTTATAGATCTGATTTTTTTTAACATGATTTATGCAGATCATATAATGCCATGATCTCTGTCCAAATATATGGAAAAAAAAATATAAATTATATTAAGAGCTACTAAAAAATAGAAAAAGAAAAGCAGTTCTGCAGACTCCGGAATATATTTTCCTGTAGATTGCTCAGAGGGGACAAGTTTTTACCATGGGTATCTTTGAAAAGAGCTTATCAATACCTTTAGTGTAATGTGGCCACCAGAAGACTTTCTTCTGTATAATTTTAATTCTGCACAAAAGTCATGCAATAGAAATTATTTATCATATAAATGTAGACGATTTTTATCTGACAGAGTTACATCACTACAGGCAGCGAAGCTCTCAGAAGCACATTTTTTTTTCCTAATTTACAACTACTATTATCAATGATTTATATTAATTTCACAATCATTGATTAACAATTCTTAATTAACAATTAATTTTACAATTACATTGTTAAAAATAACTCATTTGTAGAGTTATATGAAATTTTGTTTTGTTCATGTTAAAAATTTACAAAAAATGGGATTACAGCACGACCTGTTGAACAATTGATTGATCCCCAAATCTAATCTGCTCCAGTTTATGTCAGGTTTCAACAAAATACCAAGTTTGGTTATATTTCGTTTGTTGGTTAATGAGATGTAGTGTCCACAAAATTAGTGATATACACACACAGACTGACTGACAGACAGACATTTTCTAAAATCAGTCGAATTGTGATCGGAACATCCTGAAACATGTAAATCCATCAAAACTGGAGTTTGAAAATGTTTACTAATTTAATATATATACATACGAAAAAAAAAAAGAAAAAAAAGAAAAAAAAAAGAAAATTAACAAATGGCTGAACCACTGATCTGCGTTAATTTAAAACAACATTATCGATTTTTTCTTTCATTTTTGCCGTAAAAAACAGCAAAAAAAATCTTTTTTTTACTTTCTTCTATGTAAGAAGAAAGTATTAGTCTTGTGAAAATTTTTAAACAGTTTTTGATGGATTTACATGTTTTGAGATGTCCTGATCACAATTTGACTGCTTTTAGGAAATGTCTGTCTGTGTGCGAGTTACAAATTTTGTAGGTACTGTATCTCACAAACCATTGAACGAAATTTGGTATTTAGTTGGACCCTTACCTAAACTGGTAACGATTAGATATGGGGATTAAACACTCAACAGGCCGTGCTGTTATTCTATTCTTTCTAAATTTTTAACATGGCAATACAAGACGAAATTTTGTATAAATGAACATAATGAGAATTATTTTAAGCATGATTGTAAAATTTGGATGAATTATTGCTAACAGTAGTAGTAAGCTAGGGGAAAAAGGTATGTGCATGTAGGAGCATTGCTTAATCCCGTTTTCGTTAATTTGCAATGTGGGTATCTTCGAAAGAACTCGTCAACACCTTTAAAATGAATGATCGAACCATAGATCAGTGATAATTTATACTAAGTTATTAACCTTTTCAATTTTTAATGAAAAAATAAATAAATAAAATAATGGGAAGAAAATTCATTTCTTCTCATGTCTGAACAAAACTGATTTTCTTTTGGCATTTAATATTAAACTACTTTCAGATAAAAATCGTCTGCATTCATCATGAAAAATAATTTTAATAAATTATAATTTAATAAATAATTTATATTGTGTAAATTTGTACAGGATTATATAGAAGAAAAACTTGTGATGGCCACAGCATCCTAGTTAATATGATAAAAACAATGTTTTAAGAACTTCTGAATAGTCGCAATATAAAATTATACAATGCAAATAAATACCTAATATGTATTACTGAAATTAGAAATACTTTAAAAAAGTTATTATAGAGGCGATTCCAATGATAACTGATTAACATTCACAAAGTAAAACAAGTATACTACAACACAAAAAATACATATTTGAAATTTATTTCCTCTCAGTTAATAATCTTTTTTCCTCAGTTCAATGGTGTAATTAAATTCTGAGATAATTTTATGTATTAGTAGATGAGGTTTGACAAGATTCTGAAAGTAAGGTAAAAGAATAAAAAAGCTTAATTTTAAAAGCTGAGGTTCTGAAAGCAAGGTAAAAAAATAAAAAAGCTTAATTTTAAAAGTTATGACAAACTTCTAATTTTGATATGTTTATGTGATAATTAGATTGCTTGTATGAAGTACTCATTTTTATTGGATAAAATATATAAAAGATAAAACCTTCTTCTGAAAGTAATTAAGTAGCTTCCTAAAAATTCACATATCACATTCACAACCAATGTAAACAATGAAATTTATTATAAAATTTTTTGTGCTTAAATAAAAAGGGATTTCAAAGAATAATAAAAAAAATATATTTGTCTAAACTTCAAAAAAGTAAACACCACCCAAAAAAAAAAAAAAAAAAAAACTAATCCATAAAACTTTCAAATCTGCAATCTCTGATCCCAAGTGTTATGGATTTCTATGAGTGTACCTACTGTATACACATGTTAAAGCTAAAGTTAATCAACTGAGAGAAACTAATTTTTTTTTTGTGAAAATTACTGCGCGTAGTCAAACAGTGGCTACTTGCAGCGAATTTATTAGTGGCTAATTCTTCAGTAATAACTAACCATGTGGCCAGAGCTAATTTTGCCTTATAAAGCTAATGAATAAAAAGTTTTTAAGCATACACTATAAATTGAAAATCTTGCAACAGGGCTGTAGTGATTTAAATCAAACGATTAAAAAAGAAAAATAAATCACTGATTTAAATCACTTTTTTTTTAAATATCAAAGCTAATGGCTTTAATGGAATGAAACTGTTTATCTAGCTTTAAAAAATGTGAGTTTTAAATATTTCCTATAGAAATTTAAAAATATAATTTGTAAAATATAACAAAATATTATTAAACAAGCTAATATTTATTTTGATACCTTGACTTTAGATTCACCACTACTAAGAACATTGATAAATACAAAAATAAATTACACCTTAATTTTCTTAATTATTTATACATTTTAATCATTTATTATATTTTAATTATTTATACAAGCACAGCCTTATGACTGATGTATGAATTATAAATATTTAGTCAGGGGCGCGCCGACCCGGTGTGCAAAGTGTGCGGCGCACACAGGCGCCAGGTAGAAAAGGCGCCAGCCGAGGATAAATTATTTGAAAAAATATATACATATATATATTAAATTTGATTTCATAATCCTGGTCTGAAGCCATGTGGCAAGTATGGAAATGAGGCGCCTTGAAAACTGCATTGGCAAAACTTGAGTTCGGAAACAATTTTGGAGGTTTATGACGAAAAGGCGTGTTAAAAATGAATTAACTTGGTGAGGATGCGTCTACCCTCAGCAAAATTTTCTTTGTCTTTTTTAACATATCAGAAACTTAAAAGTGCACCTTCATCTCTTCCCTCCCCCTCTTCTGACGAAAAAAGACCATTGGGACGAGTAAAAAGACAACGTAATTCGATTTTAAAAAGGAAAAATTAATAGATCCAGGGATTTTATCTAGTTGGTTGGTTAGATGGGTTTAGCGTCACACTAGTGCTGCGCAATGGGCAATTGGCAACGTTCTGGGACGCACCTCTAAGGATTCTCCTGAGACATGCCATCTCCTGAGACATGCCAGTCTTAGGTACTTGTAAATTTATTTATTCCTTATATAAATTAAATGTTAAAAAAATTAAAAAAAAAAAAAAAAAAAAAAAAAAAAAAAAACTTTCCATGATGAACCAAGACAAATCTTGTCATTATATCGTAGTCATGTACTATTAACTTGGTTTTTACTATTGTTCGAGAGTTTTCAACAATGGAAGTGAGAAAAATAGAGCTCAATACGAGATTTTTTTTTTCTTGTTATGCGTTCTAATTTTATATACTTATAAATTTTATTTATCTATATAATTAGAAAATGTTAAACTCATTTAAATGTGCAAATATGCTGCAATAGTACGACTAACTTTAAAATTTTGTCAGTATTGCGGAGAGTTAAACCACTTTCCTAAATCAAAGGTGTGTTGCAGTAAAAGCAGATTTACAGTTAAAGTGCAAATAAGAGACAGTTCATTCAATTTTAATGGGAGTGGGGTGGGAGCAGGGGTCGCAGCGTTCCTACATTTTTACGATCGTTTTATTATATTGTCACCATAATTTTCAAAAATAAAATTTTCTTAATGGTTTTTATGCTATAATAGCACTAAATATTTCAAGGAAAGTTTCTTTCTAAAAATTGTGGTGAAAGTATAATAAAACGATCTTAAAAATATAGGAACGCTGCGACCCTGGGTGGGAGGTGATAGTCAGCCTTGGAGACAGATTTGATGACATGGTGACGAAACTTGACGAGAAGTAATAATTTAGTGTTTCCAAAGTTTAGAAGCTCTAACTTCAATAGATGTCGAGTTCTGGAATTTCCTGGATATATCAATTGGTTTCTGGCGCAGAATAACCTCAAAGTTCGCCAAATCCGGACAGAGATTATAAAAAGAGAAGATACACTCCCAAAGTGTTCAGTTGTGTTCAGACATTTGTTCTGAACGGTCGTCTCTGAGAGATTTCAGTTTAAACGGTTTATACTTATTCCTAAATCAATGAAATTCCTGCTCTATGGTGTATTTAATTCTGTTTAATGAGATTTTGTGGTATAAATATCAGTACGATGTTTTACTGGGTTGTTTCGAGAATAATCCTTGAATAGAGTGCATTAGTAGACAAGAAACTGTCTGTTTCTTTACGAATTGCATACTTTTCCCACTTAACACGGAGAAAAAATTCTGTAACTGACATCTAGAATCTAAGTTGTAGCTCAAGAAAAAATAGTTCCATGTCATCCTTATAAATTCTAGTCCCCTTGGAAAGCGAGTTCTAGAAGCCCCTATTAGAGCGTTCTTGAGGGCAAAGTTATTTAAAAATCTCTGCAAATAAATGAGACTACAAGAGGCGGGTTTCAGCAACTATAATCTTGGTTCATTACTAAATTCTAGAAAATCAACGAGAATTTCTCGCAATACAAATGATTCAGAATATTTAAAGTATTCAGAATATTGTTTCACCATCTAGAAATGTGTACACTAGAAATTCTCGACAATTTCGTCTATTCAGTTTATTGGCGTGCCTTACGCGTATAGCTCGGAAATTTATAATTCTAGTTAAGGAATTTAGAAAATGGCCACTTATTCATTCTAGAGGAAGGCGGTATATATATATATATTTTTTTTCTCAGTGAAGAAAGTCGACATTTTGGTAAGAATATGGATAGAGACAGATGGATATTTTGGATGAATATGATATGTGTAATACTCGCAAAATTTGTAATGAAGCGAGAGAAAGTTTAGTTTACTAAGAATATTTTCTATGTTTTAAATACTTATTTAACATTACTTAAAAATTAAACTCAAACAAATAGAAATGTTTACACTTACAGCTTTCATTTATGCCACCTAATGTCTCAATGCGGCATTTCTATCCCCAAATTAACACTAAATCTGCCTATTTACGTTTCATAAGCAGTGTCTTCATAATTGTACCACGTGTTTTTGAGACTATGTAAAATATTTTTCCCTTTCTGCAAGTTGCTCTTTTTATTTGCTTCTTTTAAAATTTCATTTTATTTGATACATTTCTTTTTTTCTTAGCTATTCAATAAACTTATTATTATTAAGGTTAGAGATTCATTTCACTTGCTGAATGATAACTATTTTTAAAACGTTTAAAAAAAAATCTGATGTGGGCACCACATGACTTCCTTATACACTTTTAGAAATATACATAATGTTAAAAAACATTGACATTGGACCCGAAACAGTTGGCTAAAAATATTTTTAAAAAATGAATTATCACCGTGTTCTGAGTTTTCTGAAAGTTAGCTAAAAACCGATTGCAAGATTTGTACTGGTAACGCTGACGAAGGCAGCAGGGACCCGAAAAAATTGGCTAAAAGTATTAAAAAAAGGAATTTTACCATGTTCTGAACTATTCTGAAAGTTTCAAATGTCTACCTAGTCGGGAAGTTAGTTAAATAATTTTTTTGTCGGACCATATAAACGCTGCCGAAGGCAGCAGGGACCTGAAACAGTTGGCTAAAAGTATTAAAAAGATGCATATTCACCGTGTTCTAAACTATTCTGAATGTTTCAAATGTCTAGCTAGTCGGGAAGTTAGTTAAATAAATTTTCTGTTGAACCATGTAAACGCTGCCGAAGGCAGCAGTGACCCGAAACAATTGGCCAAAAATATTTTAAAAATGCATTGTCACCGTATTTTGAGCTTTTCCGGAAGTTTTAAATGTCTAGCTAGTCGGGAAGTTAGTTACAAATCGATTCCAAGATTTGGACTGGTAACGCTGCCGAAGGCAGCAGGGACCCTATACAGTTGGCTAAAAGTATTTAAAAAATGCATTTTCACCGTGTTCTGATCTAATCTGAAAGTTTCAAATGTCTAGCTAGTCGGGAAGTTAGTTAAGTAAATTTTCTGTTGAATCGCATAAACGCTGCTGAAGGCAGCAGGTATCGGAAACAGTTGGCTAAAAATATTTTAAAAATGCATTGTCAACGTGTTCTGAGCTTTTCTGAAAGTTTCAAATGTGTAGCTAATCGGAAAGTCAGTTAAATTGCAAGATTTGTCTAAACCGTTTTTGAGTTATTACCGTTTTTTGATACATTATGGCCAAATTTTTGTCATTATGAACCTAATTTTCCTAAATATCTCCAAAACGGAAAATCATAGAAAGTCCAAAAAGGGAGGTGCACAACTAGATGTTATAACAAACCTATGTACCAATTCGCAACTTTCTACGTCCAACCGTTTTTGAGTTATGCGACATACCCATACACACAGACACACACACACACATACAGACGTCCCGAAAAATCGTGTAAAATCCCTTATATCTCTAAAACAAGAGCTCGTGTTAAGATGACACTTGCAGGTGTGCAACTAGACATCATGAAAGTCACACGTATAAATTAGCAACATTCAGCGATCATTCGTTTTCGAGCAATGTGAAATGCAAAATCCATTTCGCAAATCGGGATTACTATACTTCCTTATACTTTGTATAAGGAAGTAAAAAAAAAAAACAAAAAAAAAAAAAAAACAAGGTAATATAGGGCGCCAACTGAAATTCTGCGCACAGGCGCCTGACAATGCTGGCGCGCCCCTGTATTTAGTTAGTGTAGAATTAATTGATTAACCCTCGCTTTCCCAAGATCAAAGCATTACTGCAGAAAAATTGCTTTCAGGTGCCGCTTGGCGAAAATCACCAGCACCGCACCTTTTTGTATCGTTTAGAAGATGCAAAATTCCACTGGTTATGTTTGCTATCTCTGGCGAATTAGCACACTTTTTGAATGAGGCGTGCTTAACTAGATTTAAACTTCAAAATGGGGTCAAAATGACCCCATCATGGGAAAGCGAGGATTAATATATATATTATATATAATATTCGTCTCTGCCAGCCTTGCAGTTGATATTTACAAAAGAAAACATTTTCTTGCTCATTTATAGTTCTCATACCAGTTTATATCTTTTAATATTGGCACACATAATATTTTAAAAATAATGGCATATTTTGCATTGTAGTGTTTAAAAAGCCCTGAAGCCCAGCGCCTGATTTATGGCAGAGCATTCAGGGTACATGCCTTGGGCCTTCAAGAAATTCCACCATACATTTTAAAAAATAGTTAGAATGAAAATTTTCTATGATGATCGATAATTTTCGTTTTTTCGTCAACAGATGGAAATAGTATTGTGCTGTACGCCTCTTATTTGTCCTACCATATTTGAAAAAAAAAAAAATCAATACAAATAAAGTGATGTTAAAAGGGTAGGTATTTACAATCCTCTGAAATAAATTAAACTGTTGGCATGTTTGCAATGCTGTCTAATTTAGTGCATAAATCAGCTTACAGACAGTACATTGGCTTCATTATAAGTTACACATTTTTGTTTATTAATTTTTTATCCTATAATATATAAAATACAATTTTTTTTTTTTTTTTTTTTACTAATTGTGAATATTACCATTCTGTGCGCTATGGAAGATTGATCATTGTTTGTATTATTTCGAACAATAGATACTTTGTCGTAAAATGATAGTATGTTAAGTTATCAATTATTTAAATATAGATAATCAGTGTTTAATCATTTGGTAAACTGTATAATCATGTGCAGAAAAAAATATTTACCTTTAAAATATTTTCTTTGTATAGATTAATAGAATATAGGATTATAAATATTAAAGTTTCAGAAGAAAGGGCCCATTAAACATGAGTGTCCTGGGACTCCGCAGGAATAAATCTGTCCCTGCTGAAGCCTCCAAATTTTTTTTTAAAACTCCATAACCATTAAATTTAATTACATATAATCAGTTACATACAGTTCAAGGCAGCTGTCACAGCTTGTTTAATTAATTGTCCCGACTCAATATAGAAAAGTTAAAAGAATAAGTTAACGTATTAAGATGGTAATGAAAATGAGAATTTTGTTAATGGGTATAGTGTGAAAATTTTTCTTGATTGAAATTATATTAGGGGGTTTAGCTTAAATATAAGTTTTTTAGGATATCCTACTTTTTATTTTTCTTAACTCCTTATTCTCTTTATTTTGTTTGGGAAGTGTGAGTAAAAGTTTCCTCTTAATACATTGTTTCAGTAATGATGTCATTTTCCCTAATAAATTACCCTTTTCCAAAATTATTTTATCCGTTCCATAGCATGGATAAGATTTTAGGGTGGGCGAGGGTAATTCCTGATAAAAAAACACAAACATCTAAATAACTCTAAAAATATCACAATTGATGTTAACCAAATTTAGCATGGTTAAAGCTTTATCATGTGTTTATTCAATAAAATATAGACTTTGATTAAAATGTTTTAAAAGTTTGTTTAATTGAAAAAATTCATTGATCAGTAATTGCCCCAGCAACCGGGTAAATATCGATCACACCCCGACCCCGGGGCAGTTACAGACAGGACAGTTTTGTTCAAGCTATATTGATTAATTTGGACTACAAATTATATCATTTTTAACATAAACCTGATTTTAATTACATATTATCAGGAGTCGATCCATGTTTTAATTTCTGGGTCACTTTTTTGTGAAAAACAAAATATTTTTGTGAAAAAGTAAAATATTGTGTAAAATCTTCAGTTTTTACAATCACTTTATGTAATGTTTAATATCAAGTTAATAGAGTTTCGTTGAGCCAAATTAAGTCATAAATTATAAATAATACTGAAAATATGAAAACATTTAATAAAAGGATCATTTTTATAAAACAAAATCTTGTGAAGGGACTCATTTTATAAATTTGAATTTTGTGAAGGGTCCCTTTGTATTGATTTGAATTTTGTGAAGGGTCCCTTTTTATGAATTTGAATTTTGTGAAGGGTCCCTTTTTACTGTTAGGAATTTTGTGAAGGAGCCGCAAAAGGTACCCAAATTTTGCTTGGATCGACCCCTGACTATATATGTTTTTTTTTTTTTTTTTTTTTTTAAAGCATTGTTAATTTACTATTTTTATTTGTTTTGAATTGGCAAAACACTTCATAACATTCAAAAGGATAATGTATATAGCATTACTGTCTTAATTTTATTATATATTTTATTTCAACCATGCATTTTTATTACATCCTTAATAAATAAAACCATTTATTATTATTACAGTGTATTTTTTTACTATGAAATAAAGATAAAATACTACGTTTTTGATATGAACTTTTCTTTGATTTATAGTTATATATTGCAATTACCAATTAAAAATATTTCAGTTTTATTATTTATTTTAATTTAAACATTTAGTTTTTTTATTATGTCCTTAATAAATAAAACCATTTATTGTTATAACAGTTTATTTTTACTATGAAACAAAGATAAAATAGTTGGCTTTCATTTGAACTTTTCTTTGATTTAATGTATTGAAGTTAACAGTTAAAAATAAATAACTTTTTATATAACTGTATAATTTAAATCACAAGTGTGTACAATAAAATACAATTTAATTTATTAGCATTCAGTACAATACTTAGTAATCTTGATCTTAATTAGTCATGCTTACTACAAAATTTTGAAAAAGCTTGAAAGATTGTTTTGATTTTGATATGAAACCTATAACAAAACCGGTTTTAATTTTAAGCAAAATACACATTATGATTTTTTGATGCGCATTAATGAATATATATTATAGATGCACACTACATATGTGTACATTGATAAATATGTCTAAAATAATTTTAAACATATGTAAAAAAAGAATCTGTTGTATAAATCAATATAGATGTATAACCAGTATACTAAATTACAGAAACATTATTAACGTAATTTAAAAGCTTATATTATGTATAGTTTTAAAATAACATAAAAAAAAAAAAAATAGAAATGTTGTGCCACTAAGAATCTAAGTAAAATGTGTGATTTTCAGAAACAATCTTTTTTCAAGATGCTTTTGTAGCAGTTTAAAATATATTTTTATTTATTAATTTTTAGCAAAGATGGTGACTTTTTTTATTTTGTACATTAAACTATAATGTTCATGAATTGTTAACAATACTTTTTAATTTTTGTTTAAGCATACTATTATAAGGTGGGTAAACATTAATTAACCTAGAAACACATTGATCGAGAATTACCCCAGTCCACCAGAATTTCTTTATTTCAATACATTATTGTACTACAAAGTCTCAGGTTGAGTGGCTCGTACTACTGCATTTGTGACTGTTATAAGATTATTTCTTATATTATAATGATACTAATTTGAATAAAAATATTGGTAATAAATGCCTACATGAATTTTTTCTATCGGAATAGAATATTACTTATATTTTTACAATTTAAGTAAAATGATTGATAGTGTAAATATTTACATTTATAAACATAAAAATACACAGAATAAAATACAAGTGTTGTACAATAATGTATGAATAGTTTTAAAAAATCATTAAAATCAAATAAATCTTGATTTAAAAAAAAAAAAAAACTGTCATGCAATGATTGTTATAGTTCAAAATACGAGAATGATTATTTATCAGATTAAAAAAAATGTAGGAAAGAGCACAGAAGGAAATTAGCAATGTACAAAAGTAAGGCTAATTATAATATTAAATAAATAAAACATTTTGATCTATCTCTACGCGAATGGCTAAAAACAATATGTTATAGTAAAAAGCTCATTATCTGATTGAGTGTTGAAATTCATCAATAAAAGAAAAAAAATGTTCAGTTATTTATAATGTATTGTTATTAGCCACCAATATAAAGAGAGCCCAAAATGTCATTTTTAAGACAACACTGAGAATCATGAATTAAAAAACAATAGTACTGAGTTATAATTATGCAGGAAGTCTTACTTATTAATTTGCAAACTGAATTAAAACTGAAGGGTTGCTAGGAAACTGCAGGCCAAAGGCAGATTCCTTACATATTCTTCATTAACTTCTTAAATAAATAATCTGGGAAGAAAAATAGAAAAGGCCAAAATTAAAAAAAAAAATAGCTTACAAATATTGTATACAGGAAGAAAAAAAAACATATCATGAGTAATATTTTACATTTAATAATTACCTAGACGAAAAATCTTATTTTTCAAAACAAAATTTAAGCCTAATCAAAAAATACCATCAACATGAAGTTGCAATTTTCATAGATATATAATGTTATCTGTAATTTTAAACTTTATATAAATAAACGTATACACATGTGCACAGCAAGAATTTTTTATCTATCTACAATAAAACAAAATTCTGCAATCAGAGAATCTGAGATCAGGTCTGGTATAATAAAAAGAAATAATATAATTCATAAAATGTGCAAAATTTGCATTTACAAAGGAGAAAGTATAACTCTTTAGCTACGACATTCATTTATTAATATTAAGCTTATCTCATTTATGAATTGTTAAATTAACCTGCAGTGTTAGCTGCACTGTTTTTGCTATTGGTATTAACACATAAATAGCAGAAGACTAAAAATACCAACTTAAAATCATTAAATAAAAAGTGAGAGAATGAGAAATTAATGGTTTGGCTTCTCTTCTAATTGTAAATTGCAGATATATAATATTTAATATATATAAATATATAATATTTACAACATTCAGGAGAAAAATTACTAAGCATATCTCATTCATAGATTGTTAAATTAACCTGCAGTGTAAGCTGCACTGTTTTTGCTATTGGTATTAACACATAAATAGCAGAAGACTAAAAATATCAATTTAAAATCATTAAAAAAAAAGTGAGAGAATGAGAAATAAATGGTTTGGCTTCTCTTCTATTTGTAAATTGCACATATATAATATTTAATATATATAAATATATAATATTTACAACATTTAGGAAAAAAATTACTCTTGAGAAAAACATAACTAAATTTAATAAATTAAAGCGTATACATATTGTAGATAAGAGATTCAAAACAGAGAAAGAGAAATTAATGGTTTGGCTTCTAATTGTAAATTGCACATATATAAAATTTAATATATATATAAATATATAATATTTACAATATTTAGGAAAATTACTCGTGAAAAACAAGTTAAAGAGTATACATATTCTAGATAAGAGAATCCAAACCAGTACAAGCAGTTCATGAGAAATCTTTGTTTATTCTCATTTTCTATGGTTCGTTAGAAAAATTTACAGTTGTTATTCACATAAGTTAACTTCGGAATTACTGAATTTCTCATACTTAAATGACAACTTTCATTAATAAAATCAATCTTAATTTTTTTTATAATTTGAGAGAGTTAAATAAAACTACAAAAGTTTTAAAATAAATTTAAGCTTTCATGAACACATTTTTGCATTGTTTACTAAAGGTAATCAACTGATAAAGCCATGCTTGAATGGTTAAAAAGCAATGGAAATTCCGATTAAGTTTACAATAAAATACTTGTACAGATATTTTCATTTCTGCTTAAAATAAAAGAAAGGTCCACTTTGCCATGTAATAATATTTATGAAACGATAAATCAATGGATAAGAAATGATTACACAACAAACAAAACCTAAAACCACGCATGAAATTAAATTTTACAAATAATAAACCTTTTTAGGGATAATATGCATTATTACACTAAAGTCAAATATCAGAAATAAAAATAAAATTAAATGATTTTAGATACTTACATGATAATTATTTTCAAATCGTATTCAGAATGTAAAATCGTTGTCACAACTCAGAAGGTTGGCAATGTGACGATTTCGTCGAAATCTACAACGCAATTCTTTCGCATTTTCACATAATCAACATGGCGGCGAGCGAAGCTACGGACGAGGGAAAAGTGGAATGGTTGGTTGTTAGCATGAATGCGCATGCCCAGTTGCTCATCCCATTTTGGTAAAAAGTACGCTGCATGCTTGTTGAATTTACAGTCGGCTGCAAAATTATTCGAGCACTAGCAATAATCCTTGCCAAAAAAAAGTACACTTAATACAGCTTTGTTAAATAAATCCTTGTCGAGTCATGTTCTTAATCAGTTTAAGAACATGATTCGACAAGGATTTACTTAGCAAAACAGTCTTAAGTGTACTTTTTAAATATAGGAATTATTGGCTAGTGCTCGAATAATTTTGCAGCCGACTGTAACATAAAAGGACCAGAGCTTCCTTAAGTAGATGCTTGGCGAGTCGCTCGAAAACCTGGCAACAGTACAAGAAGAACATAGCCAGTAGATGGCGCTTGATACCAAACATAATGTTCTGTTTATTTCCCGCCAGTTTCAATTGAGTTCTTTATGGTTTATGTTTTATTAATTTAACAAATGTGAGAGGTTTTTTTTTTTTTTTAATAATATGGTGTATTGCGTCGTTCCATTTTGTAAATCGGACAGTCGCCGTGAAAATATAAGTTTTTACGAAATACCAAGCAATGCAATTCAGTGTAAAAAATGGCTTGCAAATATTTCCAGACAAGGTATGTAAACTGCATGAATAATTAGTGCAAAAATACTAACCCTCCGGATTTTTGAATATCAATAATATTTTCCACAAAAACATTCTTTTTATTTATTATCGTAAATTCTGTGATTAAGACGAAGATAAATTTAAAAGAAATTATGATATAAAAATTCGAAGGGTTGACAGCTCTGTTAGTAAGTTAGATTTAACAAATAAAATAGTTATGTTTATGTTATGGAAGTAAAAATAATGGAAGTACTGTCCGTTTTCGTAAACCATGTCTACCTCTCGCGGAACGATCCTACTCGGAAAAGGGGTGATGCGTTGAATGAGATGGGCACTTAGCCAAATGCGCTTTTCGTTCTACACGTGTTCGTTTTCTTTTTATGAGTCTTCAATATTTATTTTACTTAATTTTAATTAACAATATTTTATTTAATGTAATTTATATGACAATATGCGCGAAAAATAAAAGGTGTAAAATAATCATGATAAAAAAATCTAATGATTTGATTTAAATACGATTTTCTGTAAATTTCTGTAAAATAGAGATCCAAAAATATGGTATTTTTATTTTAGCAGTATAATTTAAAAGAAAAAAATATATTACTTTTACTACAGGTAAAGTCTACTGTAAACGTTGTTCTTTTTCTCTTCTTTTATTAATGAATTATGTAAATTTTACCTAATTTAAGTCATTTTTAATTAATTTACTACTATAATCAGTGCATGAAACAAGTGTTCAGGTATGACAGATATAGTACGAATTTAGAGATCAAGTAAGCAAATAAAAATAATTTTAACTGAAAAAAAAAAAAAAAGAAGAAGAAAGAAAACAGGCATTTACTTTTAAGTTTACGGATTTTATTTTGCATCGAAGAATAAAACTGATCTTCTACACTTATTTAAAAATTACAAGGGGGAAAAATCAGCATTTTGCCTTTATACGAATTTAACGAAGAAGTATCGCCTCAAAATTCAATAATGTCCTGAAAAGAAAAAAAAAGAAAAAAGAAACCGCAACTTATCTCTCACTCGTAAAATGTAAACATTCTCTCATCTTCTACGCTTCTACCCTATTTTAACAAAATCAATGCAGACCTCACGCATGCGCATAGGTGAGCAGGGTCACAGCTAACGAAAACAAACAATAAATGAAAGTAAAAATATTTCAAGGATGTTATTAATTTGTCCTTAAATTTGCCAATCTTTATCAAATTTTTCAAATTGAAACCTAATATGAGTTTTAAAATACAATTGTGAATTTCCTGCATTTGTTTGTTTTTAAGTTATTCTGATAATAAATATGCATATAGATCAATCACTAAAAACTAAAAAAAAATATTTTTTGTATTCAGGGAACCTCAAAACGTGACTTTATTCAAAACCCTGAGTTGAAAATAGAACTTCAAAAAAATACTTTGTTTACATTATGGGTTCGAAAAATTAATTTTCTTTCTTCAACAGCATTCGACGACATAAAAATGTGTAGCAAAGCACTTTCGTCAATTACATTCTACAGAAAAGAACGTTTAGCTTAATTTTGGATAGCCCTGTATGTTTTCCATAAACTATTTGTACATTAGAATGTGCATTTAAATTTAGTCTTGTATGAAAAACACCTAACACAAAATTAAATACACTTTCAGCATTTTCCAAGTATATCCGAGATAGACAAACCGACGCGCACAGACCAACCGCTAAAAACATTATTTTTCGTTTCAGGAGACCTCAAAACATGTAAATATAACACAACTCTATTTCGAAAATGTCTATCAGTTTCGAAAGCATACCCTCTCGGAACTGGTGGAACTAATAAAATCTTGAATTAAAAAAAAAAAAAAAAAAAAAAACCCTTGGTGAGAGAGAAAACTTATACTCAAGAAATCCTTAATTAAAAAAAAAAATAATCTTAATGTTTGTTTATTTATTTTTTGTGGCGGACTAGACAACAGATTGTTTTCTTGTCCAATTTTTATTACTGAATGTTAACTTATCTCGTTAATGTGCTGGTCTATTTTTCTTATAAATAATATAAAATTTTCAATTTAAGAAAAATAATTCACACCTAACAAGGTACAAATGTAACGTAAAGGACATGACCAAAAAAAAAAAAAAAAAAAATGATTTTAATAATTTATCATTATAAATTATTCATTCTAAACTGAATCTCATTTAAAATTTAGAGATTTTAATTTATATAAACGAAACTTTCATCTGATATCTAAATTAAAAAAAAAAAAAATGAAATTTTTATTGAATAAATATATAAAAAATAATTTAATAGCGTGATAGACGTGCCATGTTTTTGCTTATTTAATTTTAAATTTCGTTTTTTAATTAATAATATAAAAAAAGGTGTTATTTATTTGATACGTTGTAATTCAATTAGTTGAAAAGCTAAAATAGGTCTTGTCCACTTTTGAAGAAAATTAAACCCTATACTTTTTTAAATATAAATATTTGAATATTTTATTGAAAATATTTACGATAAAGCACTTTCACATTATTTTTTCAAATTAAAAGAAAAAAAAAATACAATTATGGACTTTAAATTGAAATTAATAGCTAGATTTTTAGATGAAAAAGAGAACATATCTATGAAACAGAAGAAAATTGTTGCTATAGGTAGGCGCTGTCACCTAGCGTTAGTTTTGTTTTTTAAATGTTGCCTAATGTAACATTGGGATTCAGGCTCTGAAAGGACACTTCATTGGGATGAATTCGCTCAATTTTGGAACACATTACGTCCAAGATATTTTTCTAATAATTTGGTTACTTATGACACATACTTTCAACATGATGGTTGAATTTATGTGAGCATGTGACAAAAATGGGATGTCAGTTCTCTGCAGGGACGTGTTTTGGACGGAGACGAGAAATGAACAAAATTTGGACATATGTGCTGTGTGATTATAGCAGTTTATCGTTAAACAAATCTCACATCGTACTTTATTTAGCTAAAATTATAAAATATAATAAAAGGAGTATTCTAAAGTAACACAAGACAACAAAAATAATGACTGCCGTTTATTTATCAATGAAACTCGCTGGGTTCATGGCAATCCTAAGGCAACAAAATGCCTGATGCGCAACGATAATTTTTTCTACTCCACACAGGATCTCCTCTGAATAACAACTCTATCCTAAAATTATCGGATAAAAGACATCCGAAGAACATGCAGTAGTGTCTGCTTCTGGAAACCACTGAACATCCTTCGGATGGTGATAGGATATTTCAGAATATCCAGCGGATAAGGTATAATCCTGCATGAGATATCCTCCTGAGGATCGCCGGATGGAATTTTGCTGTACGGGCATGTTTTATTAGATTAGCTTACGTAACAAATGCACTCCAGAAACAGAAAAAACCTAAAAAATCTCATCCCTGTTGAGAACATCCTTCAAACATGTATGGCGCTTTCCCTTCATGGGTGCGTAGATGTTTGTTCAGATTTCCCGTTTTGGAAATCCTTTAGAGCACACTTCACACACGTATGGCTTTTCTTATATTCCATTTGGTTTTTCTTCTGTATGGGTGCGTAGATGCCTATTTAGATTTCCCTTGCTTAAAAATTCTTTAAAACATACTTCACACACGTATGGCTTTTCTTTTGTATGGGTGCTTAGATGTTCGTTTAGACTTTCTCTTCTAGAAAATCCTTTAAAACATATTTCACACTCGTATGGCTTTTCTTTTGAATGGGTGCGTAGATGATTATTCAGATTTCCCTTTTCAGAAAATCCTTTAAAACATATTTCACACACGTATGGCTTTTCTTTTGTATGGGTGCGTACATGTCTCATCAGACTTTGCTTTACAGAAAAACATTTAGAACATATTTCACACTCGTATGGCTTTTCTTTTGTATGGGTGCGTAGATGTTTCGTCAAATGTCCCTTTTGGGAAAATCCTTTAAAACATACTTCACACACGTACGGCTTTTCTTTTGTATGGGTGCGTAGATGTGCGTTCAGACTTTCTCTTCTAGAAACACCTTTAGAACATATTTCACATACGTATGGCTTTTCTTTTGTATGGGTTCGTAGATGTTCACTCAGAGTTCCCTTTTGAGAAAATCCTTTTAAACAAATTTTACACATGTATGGCTTTTCTTTTGTATGGGTGCGTAGATGTTTGTTGAGACTTCCTTTTATAGAAAATCTTTTAAAACATACTTCACACACGTATGGCTTTTCTTTTGTATGGATGCGTTGGTGAATATTTAGATTACTCTTTTGGGAAAACCCTTTAGAACATACTTCACACACGTATGGCTTTTCTTTTGTATGGGTGCGTAGATGTATCTTCAGACTTACCTTTTCAGAAAACCCTTTAGAACATTCGTCACAAACGTATTGCTTTTCTTTTCTATGGGTGCGTAGATGTTCATTCAAATGTCCCTTTTCGGAAAATTCTTTGGTACAGTCACCCAAAAAAAAAACGCCACCCCCCCACCTAACTTTGCCGTAAATTATCGTAGAAACATGCGACTGGTACCAATCAGTTTGTAATAACGTCTAGTTTATAATGTTATAGTTATATTTTACTTAGGGGGTCGTCTACATATTAAAACTGACATCAACTTCATTTTTTTCAATAGTAACCCCCATTTTTTATTATTTATTTGAATTCTTTGGATCAAATCATCACGGAAAATGGTTTAGTTTATATATTTCGCTCAATTTTTCATAGAGTTATAAGCTGTCAAAGTTTGGGGGTGCTAATGTTAAATGAATGTGACAAACATTGAATCATATCTTCCGAAATAATTATGATATTTAAATTCTGTTTTTTTTATTCGTTAGAATGAAGTGACCCAAACATATTCCATGCAAATTTTTGCTAAAAAAACATTTTTTGAATTATGAAAATTATTAATAAATTCATATTTGAAAAAATTATGAATTATGACCTATGTTAATTTTTGCACGAATAGAAGGGGCATCATCAAAAACATGGGTTTCCAAATTTACAGCTCGTTCCTAACATTATTTTTTGAGTTACAGTGATATTTCACTTTTTATTCCTGTTAGGGGGCCGTCACTTGTTATAATCTGTACCCTCTATAAGTAAATGTTTGTATATAATTTGACGGAAAACTATTTTAATTTACCTTTATGGTATTTTTATTGTTTCCTAAGCAATATTTCGATGTTTATTATACAAATTGGCATATTTTTGTTAAGTTATCACAATGTAGGCGAGGGATTGTGAAAGAATTTCAAAAGAAAAGAAGCCCCGCCTCTGATTCGCTGAAACACTATTTAAAAAAAAAGACAAATTTGCATATTCCTATTTGACTCTATATGTTACGCTGGTATGCATAAATCACAATGGTATTTACTACATCGATTATTGAAGACAAAACTTAAATTATTTAATTACAAATATGCAAAATTATTTTGCTTTATATTATAAAGTTTTAGAAAATTTGTGAAAAGGCGTGGCTTACGGTACAAGATGTTAAGTCTTTCTTCATAAGTATTAAATATCTTTTTCTAGTTTTTCGCTGCTAAAATTCTATTTTAACCATGTTATACTTTTTTTCGCATTTCAATATTCAAGAGTACGTACACCTCTAGTTAAATATCATGTTTTAGAAAACATGGTACAGCGAAACTGATTGCATGAAACAGCAATTATGCGTTCGACAATCGTTTTATTATTATTATTATGAATATTTAATAATTTTAAAAAGATTTTTTACCATAAATTTTCTGTTTAAATTTTGTTGTGACATATTTGCATTTGGTTACTGTACCGTTTGTAAGCTTTGTGTTATTTAAAATTTATCCCATAATGTAACATAATAAAATATCAAATTTCTATTAAAAGTTTTTTAATACAGAATCAAATAGTGAAAAATTGCTTTATTATTATTATTATTTTTTTTTTTTTTTAAGTTTATAAGATCTATTATTCGAACATAGCTCAATAGTATTTATTTTCAGTTTCCTAATCACGAAATCAAAGTCACAGTTATTATGGAATAAAAATTTAAAACAAAGGAATTGTCTTATTACTTTCAAATATATAGATATTGATCTTACAGAATCCTGAAATTTCATTTAAAAGACTTTAAACGTCTGAATTTAAAAATTCAAAATAAAATAAATTAATCTAAATGCTTTTAAAGTTGAAATGGGAAGATTTCAAAATATATGAAAATTGGCATTTGTGTTTTGAACATTTTGGTGCGGCAGATATTAAAAACAATATTTTTATGATGAGCTCTTAAGAGAGGGCGGATCCAGCTATTTAGCACAAGTGATATCACCTGACTAAAACCAGAATAAACAACATTTTAATATATTCCGGGATATTTTTAGCCCACTGTTATTCTTTTTTTTTTTTTTTTTTTTTTTTTTCAAATTTCAACACTAGCTACAGTACGCTTACGTCCTATTTACATTAAGCCTTGATATGGAAGCTATGTTGCTGTTTTTCGATGCTGCGAAATTTACAAAATATATTTGTGTTAATATACTATACAGATAGAAGAATAATTATATAATATCAACAAATCTTCTTTAATCAATATGTTTATATACATTACTGTATGGAAATGTTTATATATGAATATTGTATTTATTTTTAATGAGAGATATAAACACAAAATATTTAAAAAAAAGAGAAGAAAATGTGTTATAAATTTTTATAAATCAAGCAAAATATATATGCATACTTGCCAACCTAACCCGTAACATTGTTAGTTCCCGCCCCTGTGTGTACACAATTTAATTTTTAGAGTAATTAACTTCAAATACATTTACGATTAACTCATTGAGCGCCACGCGAATTCTTATGGAAATCCCATTCAAGCCACACGTGCTGCTTAGAACCGTGTTATGTTTATCGAGTTTCAATAAACCCCATTAGGCCTTAACGATATAATCCTATAAAAATCCTATTAAAAAAAAAAAAAAAAAAAAAAAAAAAAACATGAAGTAAATTTTAAATAAATTGTCAGTAATTTCTTAAAACTATGTAAGTTCTGTAGTTTTATATCATATTTTACACTGCCGGCTGACTTAGCCTAAATGGAAAGATCAGTGTCAGCCACCGATGGCTGACACGGCTCTAAAAAGACTGATGTGAAAAAAATGTACGGAAAGGGGCGGGACCAGTAATCTTCCGGAATAGGTTGACAAGAATGTATATACATAGAGCAATGCCAGAAAATGTTCTTTATTTTTCATGAACCAGATGAATGGTACTTTTTTTCTGAATAGTCTATGTATTAAATATAATGCTGCTTTAAATACCCTTTAAATGAAAAGTTTTATTACATAAAGTAATTTTCTTGTACTCTACAGCTCCCAAATGACACACAATGCAAAACCCCGCCTTTTTCAGTGTTTAAAGGGTATTAACGTTTAATATGCTTTATATTCGTTTTGATCTTTCCTTCTCCTCCTTATCTTCTTCTTTTTTCCTTAAAAAAAAAAAAAAAGAGTTATGTAACAGTTGGACCTTTTCAAGTGAAGATTTAGATTAAGTGTAGTCAGCGTTTCTACACCCACCGTCCACTTCGGTATCTGTGTTAAAGTGTAGAATTTTAGAACATCCCATTAAGTAGTAGGATTTATTATTTTGCATATTAATTTGTTACACATTATAAAATATAAAAGCAAAAGAATATCGTGGAGATTTATGTAAAAGTTTTTAATAATGTCATGAAAAAAAAAAAATAATAATAATTAATTAAAAAAATAAATAAATAAAAATAAAAAAATCTGTTTTAATTTAATATCTATTCAAGCTATTTAATTTTCTTCGTATGAAGTGAAGTATCTGATGTTTAATCAATAGAAACCAATAAAAATCTTTTAATTTATAAACTAACTCAGAAAGTTCTGTAAATTAGTCATTTTTTTAATTTTATAATTAACATTTCTGAATTTTTTTTCCGGTTTGAAACTTAATAAATAATGTATACTGGGTGCTAGATCGTGATTTATATTTTCTAAATGTATAGACGGACCCCTAATACATTTTCACGTGTAACTCTATTTAAAATTAATTTAAGGTATATAAATAGGTATGTTTTTCGAACCGCCTTGATCTCAGAAATCTGAATATGAAGTCAAAAATAGGGGTTGCCATTGAAGAAAATGAAGTAAATGCCAGTTTTAATATGTAGACGACCCCTTAGGCAAAATTTAACTATACCGTTATAAACTAGACGTTATTACAAATCGATCGGTACCAGTCAAATGTTTCTACGATAATTTACGGCGAAATTAGGTGGGGGGGTGGCGTTTTTTTTTTGGGTGACTGTACATATTTCACACACATACGGCTTTTCCATATGGTTCGTAGGGCAACGCCTTATTTCAAGAACTCTCCAACTAATAATTTTATACAGTTTTTTTCCTTTCGAGTTTTAAGGCTTTTTTTATATAACATATTGTTATATAATTTTATTGATGCAGAAAATAAAATCCATACACTGTACGAACTATGTTCATTGTGTACAGATGGGATCCTTTAGAACATACTTTTCTTGTGTATGTCTTTTCTCCTGTGCTTTTGCGTTAACGCATATTTAGGTTACTTTTATGGGAAATTATTGTAAAATACCCGTATGGGTTTTTGAAAATGATTGCTACCAAATCTCTTTAAATTCTTGTTTCATTAAAGCTTTCATAAGATAATAAGTAAACACCACTGAAAACAGAGCTTTTAAGAGTAATAAATAATAATTATAAAACTTTGAATGAACACACAACACACCTGTAAAACCAACAACTAACCAAGCCGTTCGAAAACTCTACAGCGGGTTAACTACACACGTGGAGCAGATGGTCGCGATCATGGATGTATACACTATGAACCGCCTACGCTGTGTTATCAAAATAGCCCCATATTGGTCGCTTTTAGAAAATGGCGCTCGCATCGACTGCCTTTCAACTTCGAACTTGAAAGAGCCCTTTTTCGAAGAATTAAATATTTAAATGTAATATTTAGCGGTTTTAAAAGCACTGATACATACATATATATATTCTTTTTTTCTTTTGCATTATCCCCCACAAACACTAGAATACCACATGTTATTAAATAATCAAACATTTTGTAAGATTATTTCGTATTCAGTTTTAAAAATATGAAAAATTGTAAAAACGTTTATCCTGATTGTGTATAGTTTTAGCAAAGCTAATAGAAATAAATTACTTCTATAGATAAATAATAGATGAATTGTATATCATACTATCGAAACGAAATATATATATATATATATATATATATATTACATTCTCACACACTACCATATAAAATAAAATACTTTAAATTTTCTTACTTTTTAACCATTAATAGCAAGCATCTAGATTGAAGAAACTGTAGAAATATTCATCAACATTTATAATTTGTGAAATTTGACAGATAAATAAAGCAACTTTCCCTGTGAATAAGTTAAAATAATAATAATATTAATAAATTAACGAATCCAATATATATATATATATATATATATATATATATATATATATGAAAAACCTATTCAGATATTTCACAGGAATAAAGAATAAAGCTATGAAAAAAATGATTTGTTTTATTTTTTCAAAATCCAAGAATGAAAAAATTCATTATATGTAAATATATCTATAAATATAAACAATTCACTCCTCCCCCCCCCCAAAAAAAAAAACAAAACGAAATAGTATAATGAAAACATATGATATTTAAAAAATAGTTATGTATATATGATTTTTCATAATTTAAAACAATGAATGTATTTGAAAATTCACAATTTATTCCAGCATTTCCAATTTTAAAAACAATTTTACAAAGTATGTAAAAAAGAAAATTAAAAAAATTATTACGATTTTTTTACAAAGGCGGCCCTCTTCCCTCTTCTCTGACTCCACTGGTGGTCGAGCTGTTCTGCGCTCAAAGCTCACTGACGAGAAGTGCCTAGGTCGCGCTTGTCGACCTAGTCATTCAGATTTTTCCGTGGTTTTCTCCGAAGCTTGTGTGAATACGGGCTGGAACCCCTTAGAAAGAACCCCCACGGAGGACACTCTCCCTCATACCTAGGACCTACAGCAGTCAATCTGCCTTATTCCCAAATCCAATCCAATCCATAAACCGAAATACAGCACTTTTCCATTTTTATCATTATTTTTCATTTTAAAATTTGAACTTTGAAGAGATTTTCAATCTGCATTATTTGCTACTCATTTAAAGCAAATAATTTAATTCAAAAAATAAAATTAACTTATGTATATATTTAAATATGCGCGACATAAAAATCAATGTAATGAAAAGCAGAGTCAATCATAATTATTTGAGCATTCCCTTTCAAAAAGCTTCATGAAAGGGTCATTTTTTATAAATGTGTGGTAATTCATAAGAAGGATGAATAAACTTTTAAAAATTTTAAAATACCTTTGACAATCCTTCTACTTGAGCAGCTTTAATGATATATTTCGACTTGCATTCGCAGTCATCCTCAGATGTTTGTTTTGCTGCATTACTTATTCACGTCTTCATCCTCTTCCACATCACTCTCCTCTTTTCCTACGTCACTTTGTCGTCGATAAGTCTTTATTACATGTTGCCAATCCTTAGCTATAATGCTATGCTCTCTCTCATTTACTGCAGAGTTAGAGGTTAATATTTCTAAAGCTTCGCGTTTCAGGGCGTAATTATGTGAATTGTAAGGCGCTATTTTGATGGTTTTTAGGGTATCAGTTATTATAGGGTTAGTTTTATGCGTACGTGATAAAGCGGTGGAGTATCTATTGTATTTAAGATCGCTGATGTGTTCTATTTCCCTGTTCTTAATTTTTCTTTTTGTCATTCCTATGTATGAGGCCGGTTTAATGTTATTTTCTAAGTCAAATGTAATTTGTATATTCCTGAAGTTTCTTTAGGGTCAATAATGTCTTTTTCGTTGCGAATTCGTTGAATAATGTTCCTATTGGGTTTGATGGGTATATGTATATTATGTTTGGATCCTTCGTTTTTAATTTTGTTTGCTATGCCGTTACAGAATGGTATGGAGGTGGTGAATTTGGGTTTAGTTTTTTTGGGCGTCATTAATTTTATTAAGAGTTTTTAAGCGTTTTTTATAGAGTTTTTGAACAAGAGGGTTACTGTATCCTGCACGTTTAGCAATGTTTTTTATGAATTTTATTTCAGTGTTAAGTAGATTTTTATTTGAGCAGATTAGGATTGCGCAATCTATGTATGAGCGTATGGCGGCGGTTTTGTATTGGAACGGGGTTTTACATTTATTATGAATAATTTCGTTATTGTTTGTTAGTTTTCTATAGAAATATCGATAGAAAATATATATTTCTATAGTTGGCATCGAAAATATATATTTATATAGTTGTTTCTATAGAAATATATATTTCTATAGTTGGCATCGACCCATATACCATTCTATACAAATTAAACAACCTAGATCAAAATATTAAATTTACCCTTGATATTGAAACCAACAATAGCATAAATTTTCTTGACGTAAAAATCATTAAAAATCGCGATAATAACCTTAATACTACAGTCTATAGAAAACCAACAAACAATAACGAAATTATTCATAATAAATGTAAAACCCCGTTCCAATACAAAACCGCCGCCATACGCTCATACATAGATCGCGCAATCCTAATCTGCTCAAATAAAAATCTACTTAACACTAAAATAAAATTCATAAAAAACATTGCTAAACGTGCAGGATACAGTAACTCTTTTGTTCAAAAACTCTATAAAAAACGCTTAAAAACTCTTAATAAAATTAATGACGCCCAAAAAACTAAACCCAAATTCACCACCTCCATACCATTCTGTAACGGCATAGCAAACAAAATTAAAAACGAAGGATCCAAACATAATATACATATACCCATCAAACCCAATAGGAACATTATTCAACGAATTCGGAACGAAAAAGACATTATTGACCCTAAAGAAACTTCAGGAATATACAAAATTACATTTGACTTAGAAAATAACAATAAACCGGCCTCATACATAGGAATGACAAAAAGAAAAATTAAGGACAGGGAAATAGAACACATCAGCGATCTTAAATACAATAGATGCTCCACCGCTTTATCACGTACGCATAAAACTAACCCTATAATAACTGATACCCTAAAAACTATCAAAATAGCGCCTTACAATTCACATAATTACGCCCTGAAACGCGAATCTTTAGAAATATTAACTTCTAACTCTGCAGTAAATGAGAGAGAGCATAGCATTATAGCTAAGGATTGGCAACATGTAATAAAGACTTATCGACGACAAAGTGACGCAGGAAAAGAGGAGAGTGATGTGGAAGAGGATGAAGACGTGAATCAGTAATGCAGCAAAACAAACATCTGAGGATGACTGCGAATGCAAGTCGAAATATATCATTAAAGCTGCTCAAGTAGAAGGATTGTCAAAGGTATTTTAAATTTTTTTAAAGGTCATTTTTTAATTAATTATTTTATTTATTTATTTTTAGAACCAAAGCCTATAATACTGTATGGGGAAATTTTTTTAATTCTGAATATTTCCTTCTAAAGGATTGGAAAAATTGCTTTTGGGTCATTCATCTGACTTAAAATTAATGTTGGTGCTGGATATTAAAGCCAGTTGACTGCATTAGGGTTCAAGGCCTGCGTGTACCCTCCGTGGCGGTCCTTCTAAAGGGCCTTTGCCCACAATTACGCAAGTTTTAGGGGGGGGGCATGCAAAAATCCCAACGGCTAGACCGGTAAGCGCGATCTGGGATCGAATCCGACACTTCACGTCCACCAGCATCAAGAAGTCAATTTTTGAAGAACTAGAACAGAAATTTCTGAATGTGCAAATGGAATTATGAAAAATATACTGGATAATGTAATTCTATGAACATCCATTTTCGTAACAAACAGTATGATACCACTGTTTCTTGCATGTAAAATAATACTCTGTTCCTTAACAACATTATAGCTGCCTGGTACTCATAATTTCTAAAATATTCTCTCAGCTGTTTAATGCAAGTTCCTATAGAAAGATTTTTAAATCAAAACTATTATTTTGAAGCTTAGAGAACATTTTTCTCTTTTTATAATGCATTTTTTTTTTCTTTTTCTATTGGTGCAACAAGAATTTGGAAAAAAAGAAGGGAAAAAAAAAACCCTGTCGTAATAACATAATTACAAAGTAATGGTTGGTTGTAGGATTTAAAGCCGATTGCATACGCTAAGGTCCTAGGCCAATAGCTGGAATGCCTTCTGTGAGGGGTCCTAGCCCGTATTTACGCGAGTTTCGGAGAAAACTACGAAAAACGCCTAACGTCTTGTTCGATGAGCACGACCTATGATCGAACCTGACATTTCTGAAAGGTAATAAACATTACTTTAAAGAATTTTATTCAATTTATAAATTGTTTAGTATATTTCTTTCTTCTTTCATTTTTGTATTTTTAAAATGTAAGGTTTGCCACCATGTATTATACAGTGTGTCCCAAGGAGAATGATATATGCTTTAATTCTTAATTTTTATAGATAAATGGGCAATGTGACTCAAGTGTGTTAAAAATAAGATGTTATTAAAATTTATCATTTTGTTAGTTTTAATGTTACATTTTAACTTTTATGCTACTCTTATAGACAAACTTCGTGAGTTAGCAAATTTTTACTTTTACTGCACCCCCCCCCCACACACACACACAACAACAAAAAAAAAAAAAAAGGAGAAGGATACTTGCATGATTGCAAGTTAAAAGCTGCATGGGTTAAACTTAATTGGTAATTTAATGTACGTACTTAATGATGCTACGCCAAAATAGAAATGTGCATTTGTGACATGTTATAAAATGACAAAATGTATGATAATATTTACATTGAAAATATTTTTATATGTTCACAGTAGAGAGAGAGAGAATGATACAATTAAAATAAATAAAGAACATCTACATTTATGGCCACTGATTGTTAATAATAATTTATAAGGGAAATGATTAAATTCATTCCAAGCATACTAGTTCTTCGCATTATTGTTGTTTCATTACTTTTGCGAAAATTATCGAAGTCATTCAAAATGCTTACAGTTTTCTTGCTATTACACTGGCGTTCAAAATAAAGGAAAAATTTCCTTTCCCATTTTCCTCTTTTGCACTTAACTTTTAAACAAATAAACATATGACCACAAAATTTAGATGGCATGTTTTTATCATATCGTTAATCGAATTTTATGTAACTTTAGCATAAATAATAATTTTTAAATTAATAAATATTTAATTTTTCTCAAAAGTAAGCTTTGGGTAAATGAAAAAATTCCAACAATTTTAGAAAAGGAAACTTAAAGGAAAATGGTGGTAAGGATGCGTTACAGATAGGTGAATTCGCACATGCCTTCAAATATCAAACTAAATCCCGTTTTTCATTTCTGCAGAGCTGCCAACCTAATCCGGCAAATTGTTAGTACCGACCCTTTTTTGCTACACCACTTAATTTTTAGAGTAAATCTCTTCAAATTTATCTACAATGATTTAAGAAAAAAAATACTCTAAAAATTAAGTGGTGTAGAAAAAAAGGGTCGGTACTAACAATTTGCCGGATTAGGTTGGCAGCTCTGTTTCAGTATTCACTTTATTTATTTATTATTTTATTTTTTTAACTTTTTTAACTGACTTTTTGAAAATATACTAATTTATAAACTAAAAGTTTCACCAAGATAATAAAAATACCAAGAAATAATTTTATAATGAACGTCTTATCCAATTTTAATCATTGTATGTATATTTTTCAAAAAGTTATGTACATGCGAAAAAAACAGGAAAAATAAGAACCAGAAAAAAGAATACATAAAGAAAATCTAGTTCTATTCTAACGCATGTATGTGCATCTTCACCTGCCTGTAATGCACCTTTATGACCATTTTTCATAAAATTTCCTTTTCTAAAATTCTTGAAATGTTCAATTTTTTCTAAAGCTTAAATTTCAGAATATTGAATGATTATTGTTTACAAATTATTACTCATGCTAAAGTTAAATAAAATTCGATTGATGATATGATAACGGACATTGTGGAGAACGCGACTTCTCCATACTCATTGAAGCTGTAAATGAAATACTTAAACTATGAAGAAATGACAGAGTCCAAATATATAACATAAATGAGCTTTAATTGAGCTTAAATAAGAAGGAGGGCGCTGGACTATAATAACATCTAGTAACTTACGACTTAAAATGGGCAGTCCTCTTAAATACTTTGATATTAATAAATAACCCCCGTTACTTTACTTAATTACTCACAAATGATCCCAACCACTTTTAATCACTTTCGTTAACTCATGAGGTCAAGTAACCTTTCGATTAGCAGCAGTGGCGGATCCAGAACTTGACTTTTGGGGGGGGGCTAAGATTTTTCAAAGTGTTATTCTAGACCGATAAAAAATTTACAATTGCAATATTCAATAGTGAAGGTCAGTGTTTTGGGGGGTGCTTCAGCCCCCTAGCCCCCCCCCTTAAATCCGCCACTATTAGCAGGAGGATTCCCTGACACTGCTATCTACTCGACTTATATCCAACTATATCCGCTCCTAACTCTCCAAAACAATCTTCCTTCCAACTAACTTTAACTCCTCTCCAACTAACGCTCGTACCAACCACGGAGTAAAAAGACAGGAGAAGAAGGTAACGCTGAAATTTTGTGATGTTGTTTTCTAATGTTTACAGATGGCGCCAGCGTGCAATCGTTCCTTCTCTCCAGCTTCCGCAATGTTATTCAATGGGGAAATGTCTCGTTTTAATTATTTTTTTAAAAATAATATCAAGCTGAAAAAATTTCGATTGAAAGAAAATTTCATTAAATGGAGTATTCTAACCAACATGTTTTTTTTAAGAGCCATTTTATACTAATTTTACTTTGAAAGAAAGCTTTTAAAAAATGACGATTCTTATGAACCGAAGCTAGCTAAAACAGGCAATTGGGAGGAAGGAGAATGGATGAAATTTTGTAAAGAAAAAAAATAAACTTACTTTAGGTGCAGAAAACACGAACTCGGACTTTATTTTTCTCCTAGGGCTTTTTTTTGTTTTTCTTATCACTATCATAGCCTGTTTTACAACTAGGAACGAAGTATTTATTTGAAACATCTGAATTATGCAGTTTTAAGAACTTACAAAGAAATTAAATTGCTTAAAATAAAAAATTTTAAATGTACTTCAGCAAAATTCTATTGAAAACAACAGTATATCCGCGCCGAAGTAGGGAGGAATGACAAGTGGCGCCCTCAATATTTACCAAAAATTTAGATCACAGTTTCGTAGCTTTCTCCCATTGGACCTTCAACTCCTATTAATATTACTCCGTGGTACCAACTCTCTACTAACACTCCTTCCAACTCCTTTTATCTATCTTACTTTCCAAAATATTTGCATATTTCAATTTACAATTTTAAGTTAGGATAGGAACTAACTCCATCACTCAATCGACTTGAATCCTAAAACAGCAGATTCACGTTTTACCCGCAAAGTGCGAGTTTTAATTGTAGCACTTTGCTATACCTGACAACATGTCATCTAAATTTTTTTTTGTGTTCATTTTTTCTTGCGTTTATTTATTTAAAAATTACGCGCAAAAGAAGAAAGCAAGAAAATATGTTATTGTATAATTTTGTACGCCAGTGTATAAACGAAATGTAATATTCTATTAAAGACTTTTTCTTTCTGTTTGTTTTAAACAACAATTTTTCCTCGAATTTCGAAAAATTTGAAAATAATCTACTTGAGACCAAAATTTATGCTTAAATAAAATTTTTAATTAAATAAGAATACATGTCTAAACCTATTAACACATATATAATTTAAAAGTAATTCCAAACATATAGAATTTGTTTTGCGATTTGACTACAGTTTTAAAATAATTTATGCTAATAGGAAATCGATATAAAATGGGAATTACTAATGGATAAATTAATTAATTAAAAACTATATCGTGTTTTGTACGCTGTAGATTGGCGGTTCTAAATTGGAATCTGACAATACTTGATTTATTTATTTATTTATTTATTTAATATTCATTTTATAAACCTCAAAGATTTAAGAAGCAAATATAATGTGCACTCAAAGTACACTGCATAGTTGCCAATATTTTAATTTATTCCGGAGTAATTTTAGCCTCGCCTCTATTTCGTACCACTTATTTTTTAAAAGTAATTTTTTTCTTATGTTATCGAAGTTATATATTGAAGAAAACTTCTCTATAAATAAAGTGGTGCAAAATAAATTCGGGACTAAAAGTACTGCGGAATAAATTAAAATATTGGCAGCTATGACATTGTAACGCGAATCTCTAAAAGGCAAAACTGTCAGCGAAATTTTATGTTTTTCAAACGTTCCTTAGAACTTTGAGGTTCAGAGTACTTGGTTTGCTTTTTTATGAAACAGCTCCAGACAAGTGTCATCTGAGAAATTATAAGATAAATAAACATTTTACAACAATGGGCAGACATAACAAACAATTAAAACAATCAGTAACAAGAATGGCAAATTTAAAAATGAAACGTTTTAAAATAGCTAAAAGTAAGTAATATCTCAGCAACAATAGAACAAACTTACTTTTCATAATAATGGAAATGCATAACAATAAGTAATGCATAAGCAACAACGGAACGGAAAAATCTTTTGTAACAATGGAAGTGTGCAAAAATACGAAGACTTCAAATAATGAAAGGGAAATAAAGCCTTAGAAGCAATAATATAAAAGAACATTTTAAAACAATTAAAATGTGTAACAATAGATAAAACCAAGTGTTGAAAAGCTATGTTAATTTAAGTGATAGAAAAAACGTGGAAAGAATTTAAACGTTGTTAATCAAGAAGCGTACATTAAATAACAAAAAGAATAAAAATGTTAATGAAATAAAGGAAAACGACTACGAATAAAACCAATCAATCAAGAATTATCAGAGAAATTTAAAGAATTGACCGAATTTACTTAAACACGAGCGAACACTAAGTCAAGATTCGGACCAGTTCGATTCTTGCTTAACATCAAATGCTGTACCAATTTAGCTATCCCGGCAGATATCTGAACCACAAAATTAGCCCAGACAGCATTTTTGGCCGAAGATAATTTCCTTATAAATATAAATTATTTAAAATATAGATAATTTCTTAATTATTCAATAAAGAAGTAGGTCAAAATAAGTTTTAAATTAAAAAAAAAAAAATAAAAAAAAACTGAAAATTTTAAATATTGAAAATCAAGATGCTTATTAATAAAAATAACTATTCAACTATTCAAGTTTTGGAAACATAGATATAAATTTAACAATAAACATTTTTAAAAAGATGAAACTCAAGGACGTATATCAGCATTGGTATAAAATGAAAGTGTATAACATAGAATAAAACAAATTAATCAAATAATTAGATGGAAATTAGCCAAATGTGCTATGGAAATTTTTCGAATGCAGAAAGGAAATTGATGCAATGTCACAGGAACAATCGAACAAATAAATCGTGTTCATAACCTCAAATAATATATAAACATGCATATACTGGTTTTTACTAGTCATGAGCATAGCAATAAAAAAAAAAAAAAACTAAATAAACAAAATTTTAGAATTAAAAATTCCTTCGAACGTTGTGTTCCAAACTACATCAGAGTTTCCAAATATATAGTATGTATTTTTTCTTTTTTTGATACATATTGAATCAGTATAGAAAAAAGTAATATATTTTTCTTTTATGGTTAACAAAGGAAAAATATATTACTTTTTTCTATACTGATTCAATATGTATTTTCCCTATTTCCAAACAATGCATGAATTTCTTTATCAATTAATTTTCCTAAGATAACTGAATATTGATTAAGACATCATTCTTTGTCCTAGGTTATTTGTACTCAAAATTTATAAATTATGTTTTGGTTTTCTCAATTTTGTATACATATATATAAAATAGATATCTTTATGAATAAGACTTTTTGAATTTTTAAAACATCTCAGATCGTTACAGATTTGAGAATTTTTCCCAAAGCACTTCACATATGAAACGTTTTTCCATTGAAAATGAAAATACAGAACTGAAAAAGTAAAGTAAAAAAATATAAATGATGCAATTGAGCTGTTTAGGAAAAGTTGAAATTCCCAGGTTATACTTGCCCGACATACAAAATTCTTTATGCAAGTTTAAGTTACATACAAAGATAATCCAAAATCATACAGAAATTATTTTATTTATGAATAACTGTAAACTCTTCTAAAATAGAATAATTTTGTTAAAAAACAATCAGCATTCATTTATTTATTTATTTATTTTTAATATATATTTAATAACTTTAAAAATTAACACTATAATTCTGTTTTTTGAAAAATTCCAAGAATTAATTACACATGTTATCTATTTTGTATATCATCCGTTATTGCTTGATTTGTTCAAAATAAGACATTACTTTATGATGAATAAATGATTATATCATTATAGTAATTAAAATTAAATGTTAGAAAAGATAACATATATAGCTTTGATATAGCTCAGATATAGCTCTGAGTTTCACTTTAAAAATTTTAAGTTTAAACGGTTTAAAAAATATTCACGGGTAGGTTAAAAAAAAAAAAAAAAAAAAAAAAAAAAAATCCCGTATCTATTATTTTTATTTACAAATAATAGTCGAAGAAAATTTTACAATGTAATTGATTGAAATTATTTAAATGTAATTATACTAAAAGCAGGGATGGAACACGGGCGCAGAATTCATACCACTATCAATGTAAGAAAATTTTCTACCTCTTAAATCGACGATATTACAGGCAGAGAAATTTCTTAAACACATTCCGGTATGAATTCTGCGCCCGTGTTCCATCCCTGTAAAAGTAACTAATTTGTAATTAATGCATTAAAATAATCTTCTAGCAATGCTTGCAGTTTGATGTAAAAACGTCGACAAAATTTTTCAGCTGTCCAATAGTCTTTCTAACCACATAAATATTAATGACATATCTTTATAAAAATACTTTTAAAATGTGTTTGCGTAACTTAACGATTTTTTTTTTTTTTTAAAGTAAAAATTCATGAAGACGGCATTTTTATTTTTGCGTTATTTGCACAAAAATGTTTTGAAGTTATATATTCATTTTTTTTTTTTTTTATGCAAATAACTTAAACAAATGTTTTAATCGTACAAAATTATCTATGAATAACTTGATTTTTGAGTAATTTTAAGTGCTTCTCAAATAAAATTCTTTATTACAAAACACTTAGCATTCTTAAATACAGGGTGACATAATATAACGGAGACAATGTTTTTTATCCATATTTTATTAATAGAAAAGAAATCAACATATGTAACAATTGCAAATAATAATATGGACCTCAGGTTATAGCATACTCGGTTGGTTTCAAAGTTGCCGCCATAAGCGTCGATACACAGCTGCAAACGAGTCTTGAAGTTTTCAACAATTGGCCGCAAGTCCTTGGGAAACAATCTATCCCTCTCACAAAGCAGTGATTGTTTTAGCGACTCCAAACTGCTGTGGCGTTTGGCACATGTCCTCGCCTCCAAACTCGACCACACGCTATAGTCCATGGGTTTTAAATCCGGCGAGTAGGGGGCCATTCTGTAGAAGCAATGAAATCGGGAAAGCGGGTTCTGCTCCACTCCTGGGTCAACCTCGCCCTGTGAGATAGGGCGGAGTCTTGTTGAAACGTCCAAAACCGATTCTGGAAGTGCTGCTGGGTCCGCGGAAGTACCACAGCCTCAAGGATGTCACGCTGGTACACATTTTGTATGATTTTGACCCCTTCTTCAATGAAAACGAGAGGGATCTTGCTTCAGGCGCAAACGCAGCCCCACACCATGACAGACTGAGGATTTGTCGGTATTCTACTATTGCCGATGTTCCGGCAGTGTCGGAGGACCAACATCTGTCATTTTGGGAGTTGTGCGCCTGCTGCAGGGTGAACAGCTTCTCGTCCGTGAAGAGGATGCTCTTCCGTCGTTGAGCTCCAAACCGACGCTTGAGTTACCGGCATTTTTGGAATCGTACCCGCTTGTTGTCTTCCGTGAGTCGCTGAACTTTTTGGAACCTATACGGATGGAGATGGAGTTCATTTTTGGCTATTCGCCTAACTTCTTCGCAATTGATTTCGGTCTCACAGGCGATTTTTCGCATAGAGACTCTCGGATTTCACTTGACTCGTTTCTGGATGACCTTGCGGTTCCTGGGCGTGATAGCGGTACGTTTTCGTCCTCTTCTAGCACGGTCGCCTTCTTGGCCATGCTCCTTAATACGTTTGATGGCCTTGCATACAGTCTGTCGCAGCACATTGAGTAAACGAACAATTCCACACTGCCGCTATCCTTGACGAAACAGCTCCAAAACTGCAATATGTTTGTTTGACATTCTAAAAGGAAAAGTAAATATGTGAGTTCACAGTCGTAAATGCATATACTAGTAAAAAATGCATGGGAATTTCAAAAGAACAACATTTATTTGTATACGTTACAATTATTTCGCGTCAGGATGTGTTAAACATTGTCTCCGTTATTTTATGTCACCCTGTATATATATATATATATATATATATATATATATATTGTTTATGCTTTAAAAATCTAATAATCTTAATTTAAGGGAAGTGTTTAATTTTTAATTATACTTTTTATTTAACACAGGAAAAATATTTCATGCATAATTAAAACGATTAGATTATGCTCCCTTTAGAATTTGTAAACCTTTATCTAAAATTAATTTCCATCGCATTTTAATGGAAATATGCATCAAATGCTAATGAGGTGAAACATTTTATTTTAATAGTTCCGTTGATATTTATTAAAAGTATGCTGCTGAATTTATTTAAAATTTGAAATTATTTTTTCTGATAAAAATATAAAGATATAAATTTAGTACAATGGTCAATAAAAATAAAAAATAAAATAAAGTAAAATGTTTTAAGGTTTCCACTTGATTTTTTTTTTTTTTCACCGAAATTTTGAAAAAAAAATTAATTAAATTTTCTACGGTTAAATAAGTTTACATGTGAAAAGTTCTTTTCAAAAATTACTATTCGAAATTTCTGGTGTCCAAATAAATGATGAGAAGAAACGAAATCCTGATTTCATTATTAAAGGAATTTTTGTTTTCCTAAATGAAACAAACATACATATGTTTATATTAAGAATTACAAAAATTGACAAATTAAGGACAGGCACAGACTTGCCCACCTAGCTACCCGGTGATAGCCAATACATAGTTGCCAACATTTTAATTTATTCCGGAGCATTTTTTGCCCCGCCTTTATTTCGCACCACTTTACTTTTAAAGTATTTTTCTTCAATATATTAGGGGGACCGGAAAATAATGTCGTTTTGAATTAAAATACTGACATCGGAAATTTATCCTGGATAAAATTTAAGATATTCTTAGGTAACTTATAAGTTGGTTATTTGTAAAGTACCATGTAAACACTGTTAAACAAAAATTTCCGGTTTCAGATTATTAATTCAAAACGACATTATTTTCCGGTCCCCCTAATATATAACTACGATTAAAAAAAAAAAAAAATACTGTTTAAAAAATAGAGGTATGGAATAAAGTCGGGGTTGAAAAGGCTCCGGATTAAATTAACACATTTGCGACCGCATGTTTTTGTCTTTTTCACAGTAAGGTCCGCCTGTGGGCGTTATTCTCCCAAGTTACAATATTTCAAAACCAAATTTTCTATATTCAGATTCATATCACAAATGGATATACATTATAATTATACTCTTTGTAATCAAAGTATTTATATCCATAGTATATTGATTGTACAAATATGAATATTGCGTATATTTTTAGGAAATACATGGCGTACGAATTGCAAAAGATACGCCAACTTGTGAAGTTAGAGATTTTCAAATGCGTGAATCTACGTCAGCGGTCGCGATATGTTAAAATGTTGGCAACTCTGCCAGTAGATCAATTTACAAGTAAAATATTTATAAATGGAATTGATTTTTTTCTTTTTCGTATAATCGATATTAAATCTTAATTCTCGAGCAAAAACTAATGCCAATTTATGAATATTTATAATTTATTCCGAAACACTAAAGTCCCTGACATTTTTTCTTACAACATTGTTGAAAGAATATATTTTTCTTATTTAATTGTACTTACATATTAAAGAAAATTATTCCACATAAAAGTGGTCTAAAAAAAGACGGATACCAACAGTGTTCTGGAATAAATTAGAAATGTGGGCGACTCTTCTAATGACATTACATACTTAGAAATATTATTCAACAACCATGAATATTTATTTTTGAGAATCTGGGGTGTAAGGTTGATTATTTTTTATACCAACTAGGTGAAAAATGCCGGAGCCGGGAATCAAACCCAGGCACTCCGATTTTCTTGTACCAAGTATATGAAAAAAGCCAGAATCGGGAATCGAACCCGGGTACTCCACTCTTCATCCTTACACTCCAGTTTTTCTGGATTGATGAATTGATAGATGAACAACATTTTAAAGTTAAAATTACGCGTTCTGTCGGAATTGTGCCACGTTTAACATACTTACCTTTTAAATCAGCGTTTGCAGACATGGTAACTTTGCAAACGGATATTATGTGAGAAATGGCAAGTTCATCAACCAGGGGTCTCAGTTGTATAGAGCAAGGCATGGTAAGCCAAAGGTCCATACATGATTTCTGGCTTTGACATTTTTCGCGTAATTGGTATGAAAACAATCAATCTTACACTTTAAGTTCTCTAAAATGAAAAGACAATATACATTTTTAACATTTATATGGACTGAAGATAAAATATTAAAAATCTATGTCGTACACTGACTGATCCAAAAGCATGTTTAAAATAACATTTACCTTCTGTCTCAAGGACCGTGGTAGCCTGATCTGTAGAACGTCGAGTTCGTAATAGGAAAATTTCTGGTCCGATACCAGAGCCCCCGAAACTTGTGGTTTACAATAATTGTGGCCGGTGCAAGGTTATTTACGAATGCCCTCCCTGTTCCCATCCAAGTTATAATTCTGGGAAATACCGAAGCGGGTGAGCCATCCTCTTCGTGGAGAAATAAAATTGTGCGTATTCAGACATTTGTGTTAAGCAGTTGCCTCCACGAGATTTTTTATATGAACAGTTGACCATTGTTTCTGAATAAGCAATGGTCATGCTTTGCGATACATTTAGAGCTGTTGCGTTCTATTTTGTATTACGATGGTCAGATTTATTAGACATTTTCGAGCATTCTCAATGTATAAAGGGTTTTCGTCAACAAGAATCAATTTATTCCTTTCCAGAGTACCTTCTACAAAAAAAAAAAAAAAAAAAAAAAAAATCTTTGGTTCAAATGTATTTTATAGTTATATTATTTTTTAAACAAATGTTCAAACTACTTAAATACAAGTTTAGCCAAAATAAATTTTCGAATGAAATTTTTTTAAACCTGAGATTAGATTTAAATATTTTTTTAAAACGTGCTTTTAAAAATATATATTACACAAATTCAGCGAGAAAAGTTTCGATAGTATATCATTATTTATCGCGCAGAAACCTTCTATTAACTGCCGATAAAAATATTCGAAGTAATGAACTATTCAGGAATTCGACACCATTAATTACTACACTGCAGTGACTTTTTCAAGTGACACAGGTAAAATGAACAGATTAAAATTTTTTATAAATGTTTTAACCGTTAATTTTTCGTAGACAGATTAATTTAAGAATTAGCTTTTTTTCAACGTTTAATGACAGTGGTAAATTACTCGAACTGTAATTTTCAATGAACATGTAGTATTCTCAATAAATAGCATTTAGTTAGAAAGTATTAAATTTTCCAGATTTAACATGAAGGTAATGGCGTTCTTTTGGTTTCATTTTATACCTTTACAAACGCAAAGATTATTTCGTTAATCCTTCGCACTCATACATTCTACCTTATACATTATGTTGTGTTGGGGTCATTTCTCCAAGGTCATTTTTTGTACGTTAAGGCCATACTTACCAAAACCTAATTAAAATTCCGTAGTGTTGTTAGTCCCGCCCTTTTCTTCACACCAGTAAATTTTTAGAGTAACATACTCCAAAAGCAATTGCGATTAAGGAAGACGAAAAATACTCTAAAATGATACTGGTGTGAAATAGAAGGCGGGGCTAACAATAATACGGAATATTAATTAGCAAGTTGACAAGAATGGTTAAGGCTCATTTGACCTGGACCTATTGCTTAAAATGGGTTCCGAATGCATACTTGCCAACTTATTAACCTTCCTACCCTGTTGAAAAAAATTTACGTTTTACCTGTATGGGTCGAATCGACCACTTTGTATAGTTTGAATTTAGGTCTTAAGAAAGAATTTCTATGGAGCTCATTTTACATCTACGTTTCCGACAACTATTGCTATCTATTGACTATTCCTGAAAATGAAGTCTACTCAAAAGAAAAAATTGGTGTTTTAAGCATTTTTATGCATGTTAATACACGTTTCTATGCACGTTTTACCTGTATGGGTCGAATCGACCCACTTTGTATAGATTGAATTTAGGTCTTAAGAAAGAATTTCTATGGAGCTCATTTTACATTTACGTTTCCGACAACTATCGCCATCTATTGACTATTTCTGAAAATGAAGCCTACTCAAAAGAAAAAATTGGTGTTTTAAGCATTTCTATGTATGTTAATAATGTGGGTCAAATCGACCCAGACAGGTAATATGTCACATATTTTTTAGGGTGGTTTATAACAAACCAATGACTCTGAAAACATCATATATTAAACGAATGCATACTTTTGAGGCATACATAATGTTTGAACAATCAAAATTAAAATCTGTAGAAGATATCGAAATATCAATTTTAAAAATGGGTCGAATCGACCCATACAGGGTAGAAAGGTTAATTAATATTCAGTAGTATTTAGCTCCGCCTTCTATTTCACACCAGTATCATTTTTCACCAGTATAATGTTTTCTGGAGGAATGGGAATGATGCGGAAGCCGCAATACTGTACAGGCAGCATTTCTCGAGAAGACACGTACCAGACCAAAAAATACCACAGCAGTCTCGCAGCTTCCAGAGCATTCCCATTCGCCAGACCATACATAAAATGCATGTCCGCTTTTCCTGATTACTGTATGTCGCCATACCTGCTGAAATCCACGTTAGAAATGACGATTTGTAAGAAAACGTGTGCTTTATACTTTCCATTACAGTGCCCTCTAGCGGTCACCGCTTGCTCTCCGCCCATGCATTGTATGGTGGAAATGGCTTGTTTAGATGTTTTATATGTTGTTCTTTAAATTTTTGCCCATGAGTTTTGAAACACCTACTTTCCTTATATTTCCGACTGTCCTAAACTATTGTCCTATATTTAGGACGGCCTGTACCGATTAACCTAATGAAAGGTTTGTAAGTTTTTTGATATTGTGTGTATTCATAGGCGTAAAGAAACATATATTTAAGATTTTATAAAGAAAAAAAAATATTTTTTCAATACTTCGTACAATATGGGATTTACAGAAATTAAGTTTTTATTTTAAATGACGTTAATCGACCTTTTTAAAAACATGTAGAAAAACGAAGTGTTTCACGCCAATTTCAGCGATGGAACACGGGCGCAAAATTCATACCACTATCAATGTAAGAAAATTTTCTACCTGTTAAATCAACGATATTATACGCAGGGAAATTTCTTAAACAGATTCCGGTATGAATTCTGCGCCCGTGTTCCATCCCTGCAATTTTCCATATCTGGAACATGTAATAAATCATATGGGAAATTATTTTTAGGGGAAATAAAAGTACTGATAGTGCTTATGTTTGTGTTTTAATGCAAATTTTATCAATAAATAGTTTATTTTAACTTTCTATCATAGTGCGGCGTGTAAAAGGTTAAAGCGTACAGCGTCTTCGACACCACTATTTTTTATTTTTATTTTTTGAGAAAATTTCAGTGTATTTTTACACTATTATCATTTGAGTGGATAGGACAGAGATTCAGAGTTCCCTACTTTTATAATTTATTTACGAGCATTTTTAGCCCCGCCTCTTTTTCATACCGTAAGTTTTGAATAATGATTTTCTTCTTATTTAATCGTTGTCACATATTAAAAAGAAATAATCTACAAAATTTCTGGTGCGAAAAGAAGACGGGGCTAAAAATGCTCGTGAGTAAACTATAAAAGTTGGGAACGCTGTATTAAAGTGAAGTAATTTACAAAAGTTCTTTTGCAAAAAGAAGGCGGGGCTGAAAATGCTCGTGAATAAATTATAAAAGTTGGGATTTCTGCAAAGATTATTGTTTAAAAAAATACCGTTGGAAGATTTCCATGAATAGACGGAAACATTTCAGCCTTGTTCCCGGTTCTAACAATATTTTAAACTTTTTTGTTCTCTATTAGATTGGATAGTGATTATTGTAAAAATATAGTGTTGGAAGCGGAAATAGGTCTGTGTGTGACTAACAAAACTTAACAAAGATACAACCTTCATAAATTACAGATTGAGATTATTTTGGATGCTCTCCCAGCAGAAATGCTAACTAACCAACTAAATATAAATTCCATACAAGTATTTAGGAAGAGAAATCTTTGTCTTATTTTACCACAGATAATTATTACAAAATAATACTACGAAAAAATTACAGTAGAAGAATAATGAACAATCAGTCCGTAGTAACTTAAACTGCCCACAGCATCGCCTTACTCAGGTGTAAAAATCCACCTAACTTTATCTGTGATAACTTGGAATCTCTGTCTCTCGCACTTTTTCTCACTCTCGGTCATGTCACAGTTTTTACACTGCTTATTTCAAAAACACATTTAAACGAATACGTTATGAAAGGAACATACTGTCGGAACGGCAGTTTTTAATCTTCAGCGTTTCGGACTTCACATTGATAGATGAATGAATAAGCCAGTGGTATTACGTGCTTGTGTATAACAATACCAGAATTCTTTTTGCAATGTACAAATAAATATTTTATTCGTCTGCAAAATAAATACAAGTTCTTTATTCAGAACAACAAATTTCAGTGTTGCACTTCGTGGGTTATGTTTAACATTTGAATTTTTTCAAATGTAATTCGTTTGTAGCGAATGGCAACAATCCTGTTTTTGAGGCTTGTTAATAAAGTAGGAGTATAAGAATGATTAATTTAAATCTAGTGATCAGCGAAACGGTCAAAGCCAGTTGATAAATAAATGTACTATATTATAGAGCTCTGTGTTACACTTTAAATATTTTTATGTTTAATTGGTTTAAAAAGATATTGTGTGATGAAAAAAAAAAAAAAAAAGTTCCATAATAAATGAAAATATTACGGATTTTCTTTTTAACTTTTAAAATCCAAAAAAACGCAGTTTTCCATTTCCAAAGTCTTAATATCCAAATAGTAATCGAAAAATTTTTACAATGTATTTAATTGAAAGTATTTAAAAGTAGTTACATTAAAAGAAACTAATTCGTAATTAATTGTATTAAAGTTAAAGATTTTCTAGAAATGCATTCAGTTTAATTCAAAAACCTTCACAAAAATTTCCAGCTATCCCCTTCTAACCACATGAATATTAATGACATATCTTCATATAAATACTTTTAAAATGTATTTGCTTATTTTATCCATTTTTTTTTTTTTTTAACTGATTCAAAATGTACTTTTTTTCCTTTTAAGTCTTAATTTCGTTCTTCAGATGAATATTCATGAAGGCGACATTTTTATTTTTACGTTATTTGCTTGGGAAAAAAAAAAAAAAAATGAAGTTATATTTTTTTTCTTCTTTTTTATATGCAAATAACTTAGACAAATATTTTAATAGTGCAAAATTATCTGGGAATAACTTAAATTCGGAATAATTTTAAGTGATTCTCAAAGATAATACTTTTATTACAAAACACTTACAAAGCATTTTTTAAATTATTATTTCTGCTTTAAAAAATAATTTTAATTTAGGGGAATTGTTTAAAGTTTATTCTTATTATTTTTTTTTTTATCTAATATAGAAAATATTATCTTATGCATAATTAAAGCGATTAGATAATGTCCCATTTAGAATTTTTAAACCTTGTTCTAAAATTAATTTCCATCGCATTTTAATGAAAATATACATCGAAGAAAATGCTAATGAGAATAGTTTAGTAGCTAATGAATTAAAAGTATGCTGCTAAATTTATTCGAAATTTGAAATAAATTTTCTCATGAATAAATAAAAAAATTGATATTATGATTAATAAAAACAAAATTAAAAAAGTTTTTTTTTCTTTTAAGCTTCTCACTAGTCTCTTTTTCCACACCCGAAATTTCAAATAGTATTTACGAATCGTTTAAAGATTACTGTTAGAAAATTCCGGCGTTTAAATACATGACGAGTGAAAATCCTGTTATTTGTAATTAAAGAAATTTTCTTTTTCCTAGTGTGAGAAGAATGTACAGACATTAATATTAACACTCTCGCGACCGCATGTTTTGCCATTTTCATGGTAAGCTACTCCTGTGGGCGTTATTCTTTTTTATTACATTATTTTAAATCAATCTTTTCTGTATTAATATCGAAAGTATAATTAAATATACATTACGATTATGCTCTTTCTAATCAAAGTATTTGGATCTATAATGCATTGATTTCACAAATGTGAATATTGGGAATAATGTTAAGAAATAATGTAACCTATGTAACCTCAAGAAACGCCCACTGGCGGAGTTACAGATTTTCAAATGACGTAAGTTCACCTCAGCGGTCACGAATGTGTTTAAAATGATAAAAATTTATAAAATAATGAGAGAAAAGGGCTGACCCACTTGGCTACATACCGCTGGGCCAATTTTCTAAAATACTGAGAAATAGATTTTTTTTTTTATTATTATTATCGATAAGTAAAAATATGAAGCTATTTTAGTTAATCTATCATACATTCTGCCTTATATACTTATGTTGGTTTGTGACTTGGGGTCATCACTTTACGATCCTTTTTACTACGCTAATTTCTCATTTACTAGAACATACAACTGAAAATGAATATTCAAACCATTACTGACAAGTCTGGTATCTGGAAACTAAAGGCCAGAAAGCCCATCACCAGTGTTGCCAGATTTTGAGATTTTTTTATGTCAAAAACAATTTTGAGACGTTATTTTTTATGTACGTAACTGACGAATCGAATTGAAGAATCGTCTTTTTAATCTATCAAATGTCATTTCTCAATATTATTGGTGACAACTGAATAAAAAATCTGAAAGTCTAGCACTAGCATTTGGGTACCTGATATTCTTTATATACTTAGAAAAATACCATTCAAGTATATGAAAGAGAAAGGGAAATAGTTGTTATGATTAAGGAATAACGGTATAATTTCGATAAAATTTATTTCACATAATAATTGATCCTTATACATATAATGCTGTAAATTACAGCTGTTAGTGTGGTTTTGTTTGGTTTAAGAAATCCATAAATTGAACTCCGTATTTGACACAATCTGCTGAATTGTAAAATTATGATTTCGAAAGGTCTTGAAACGCTCGTTGTTTCATGAAAACACACAATTGTATATGCTGTTTATTTAGAGAAGTTTTAAGAAAAAAAAAAAAATTAGTTTCGATTTCGAGTATTTTTGGTAATAGTTAAAAGTATAAGATACTTCTACGAAGCTAATACGATAAAAAAAAATTGTAAATAGAAGCATCACACAAGTAGATAATATAATTAGATAGAGGGTTTATAATTTATTTGACTCCATGAAACCCCCAGTTGGTGTTGTTTAATAAAGAGAATTTCGATAAACTTGGTACAAATTCATGATACATACCATGACTCAAAGGTATATCCCGAGAAAAACTAGTATTCAGTGTGATCACAAAGCTTTCTTTTATTTTCTTTATCACAGCGCAATCTACCTGTTAATATGCACAAATTTTAATTAACGTAGCTTCTCCCAATAAAGGTTTTGAAAATCGCTGTAGGCGATCGATAGCAACGCTAGTCTTCAACTAATATACACGGAAATTTTATTAGTATATATTTTTCTCTCATACTATGTTTGGTAGGCTTATACATTATAGAAGCTGAGATATAGTCTTCATGTAAATTGGACAAATTGCAGCATAACAGCAACAGCAGTTAGGTGATATATGCCAAAAATAAATCATCAGAAATTTATGGCATGTCCAACCATTTAAAGCGCTTTGAGATATGGGTTAACAGTTTTCTGAGATATAGCACCCATAAAATTTAGTAAGAATAGTTAAATCGTAATTATGACGTGTCAAATATGTGTAAATTCACCAAAAATTGGAAGTCGGAAAATTTCATAAACCGAATATTTGTTTTTTATGTATGTAAAAGAAAGCAAAATCATGCAATTAAAACAAATCATGTTGTGCGAATTAGGGGCATAAACGTTTCAGGGAAATAAAATTAAGTTGATAAAATTTTTAGCTATTACCGGTTTTTTATTCTTAACACTTAACGGATGGGCCACGTAAATCTACGTTTTTACGTTATGACTGCCTAAGACGGGCAATTTAAAGGGTAGGGTTCCAAGGGAAAGTTAATCATTAGGTCAATTATGCAAGTTCCACTTCGTAAGAGTGTGTGTTTTATAAAACATCACATTCATAAGAATTACTAGACATGTAAATAAAAACATTATACAGTTTTATTCAAAAATAGTACTTAATCAATAAATCTACAACGCCCATATGTACATGTTACAACCCATCTGTTAATTGTTAATATCTATACGTAAAAAAAAAAAGAAAATCGTTGTTATTCGGTAATAATTTGTGAGTTTTCATAATTCTACACTGCGAAAAAAATCTAACCGACGAACAAATTCGCATTGATTTGAAATATATTTAACAAATTTTCGTAAAACGGCTTCAGTATAATATGCTATGCATATTATGCAATAATTATAATAATGAAAAGTTTACAGTTCATTGAATGGCAAGAAAAACTATCACTATCTCAAAATTTAAGAGAAAAATGAAATAAAATAAAAATTATCATGTTATAAAATCTGGTTGTTCACCCTTTTTTTCTTTATTACTTATACATCATCGAAAAAAAGATCTTGAGTTTCCATCACAAATGAATCACCCCACCTTCCAATCTAAAATGAATCTTTCATGGATATAGAAAAGGTGAACTTATCGTTAACACACAAAAATACAAGACGCCTTGAAAGCCAAATGATATAATAAAATATAATAATAATAATTCTAAGAATCTAAAAAATATTAATAATTGCAGTTTTACTGTACCTCTTGTTTGTTTGTTGGAAACTTTACATTTTATTCCACTTTCTGAAAATTTTCCATGATACCGTTTCTAAATTTTCGATTGGCTTATCGTCTATATTCGACCTAATTATATTGGTTGATTAAACCTTTTCGTAAAATCGATTCTTTTCTTACATATATATGAAAATTTTCATTTGGTTCCCTTTATGCACTGATGACTATTTCATCATATCATCAAGTCGAGTTCATCCGAACTCAGTTATGTCTAGTATCCGACCTCCAACTGATCATCAGTCTCCAACATCTTCAAGTGGAAGTAAGCGGTAGTTTCGACTACAGTAGGCACTCCCATAGGTAACATTTTGATGATGATGATTATAGACTGCAGACTGTATTCCAAATGCTACCGAAAAAGCTATTTGCTATTTTCTTATTTAGTTTGGCTTTCAAGACGTTGTTTACTTTTCCTGTAGTTATAAATCTTGCATGATTTGGATATCAATTTCTTATCGTACATCCTCGATAAATTTCGTAAATTTCTTCGCAGAAGTGTATTGTCTGTCATTGCTGAAGAGAAGACCAGGGCTATTTGGCATAGATTTAAGTTTTTAGTTTTTTTTTTTTTTTTTTTTAGATATATTTAGAGAAATTCTAGTGAATTCGAAGGAAAGCGTAATACTTTGAATGTAAAATCATGTAAAGATCATCAATTAAATATTAATATCTAAACTGTCAGAAAATTGGTTTCCTAAAAGTTAGCAACTATGGCAACTGATCTCGGGTATAGGATTAATTGGTATACTCGTCGGGGTGAGATGCCATAACATGATATGGATAGGTATACTTAGGCAGAATACGGCAATTTTCGAGGCAAACATTTTATTTTATCAAAACATTTTGTTTTAAAAATTTATCCTTAAATGTTTAAACAAATAATGATAAAAAAAAAAAAAGAAATCTCCTTATTATTATATCTACTTGCAGTTAATCAAAAAAAAAAAAAAAAAAAAAAAGTTAGTGTTTGAAATTAATTACGAATGTAGGAGTTGCGAACTCGTTTATTTCAACAACTAGGTTCAATTTTGTCACAATTTTGCTTTGGTCAGACATAGTTGAGTCATCCTTGCCTTTCGAACTATGATTCCTCCCCCCCCCCTTTCTGACCATGCAAAACGCGGGAATCTTATTGTCGTCAGTTTCGTCAAACTTCTCAATGTATTGGCGGGCTGTGTTTCATCACAGAGGCTAAAAACTATTTATTTTTTATTCTTTATTCAGGGTGATGAGAAAGAGCTTGTTATTACGGGAGATTTTTATTGTTAGTCTAGTTCTATGTGACTTATTGCAGGGTTGCCAACATCTTAATATATTCCGGAGTATATTTAGCCCCACCTTTATTTCCCACCATTTTATTTATAAGACTTTTTTTTTTTTTTTTCAAATACATAACTAAGATAAAATAAGAAAGAAAAAAACACTTTTAAAAAATAAGTGGTATGAAATAAAGGTGGGGCTAAAAATTCTTTGGAATAAATTAAAATGTTGGCTACTCTGCATATTGGAATCTGTTTGAGTTCTCAGTGGTTCACTTTAACTGTCGGGACAAGCACTCTTGACAGGTACTGTGGCCAAATTTAAGACCTTTTTTATTCAATATTAACCAGTAAATTTTAATCTTAGATGAAGAATGAACAAGATGGAGCGTATCAGTACTCAAAGGCTTACCACCCCAACTAACGATTTGCCAGCGCTTGTAACTAAGATTCTAGCTTTCTTCAAATATGTTATCTATCTTTAGTGCATTTATCGTTGGTTGATTGACAGAGAGACGAAACGATTCAAAAACCTCGTCAACCAATCAGATTGTAGCAGTTACATCCTTATACCCGGCATTCCCAGATTTTTTAAGCCGAAACTAAAACATGTACGCTCTATCTTATTCATTATGCATCTATGATTTTAACTGTAACGGTTGCCTAATAGCTTCGAAGATAAATCTTCTTTTATCTATGTCAAATATCACTGCTCTAAATTATTGGTAATTATTGAATAAAAACGTCCCTAAACTTGGCAAAACAGTACAGAATGCTGAGAGAGAAATCTTTTCACCATGGAGGTACTGTTTAATTTTAAACAACTGTAAACTCGCAATTATCTGCGGATTGATTACAAAATATGTATTATATGTAAAATGCGAATTATGTTTATAAAATGCTTAAGTTATTTTAATGTATAAATTCCATTTCTTATTTTCTAAAAGTGAATAGATAGTATTGTGTAAGATGCTAAACTATTTTCTGATTACTCTGATCTTAACGCAGATTAATCAACTTATTTAGACAAAATTTGAAAATGTTATAAATTTCTAATTATTTAAATAATAATTGTTAAAAACACCATCGGTTACTAATGACTAAAAACATTGATCCAGTTCCATTCGCTTCTTTCAGATTCTTACATTATTTAAAATTATAAATTATTTTCTTTTTCGAAAATTTTCCGTTGAGGTATTTTGTAAAAGAAAAATTGAAATGGAATAAAAAAGTCTGCATACACGAAATTTGTTAATTTGTTTAATGATTATGCAAAATGTATCTTAAATATTTCTTTAATTAATAGTTTTATTTATTGAAAAGAGCTTTTAGAATAAATTTTTATCTGCTTAACATGCACATCCTTCACCTCTCCTTCATCCCATGCTGAACCGCAAGATCACGTACATTTGAATTAAAAAACAGTTAATTCCTATGAAAAGATTTAAGTGCTTAAATTGTTGCAGAAACATTTTATTTAGAAAAGATTAAATTATTTGCGCTTTGCTTTTTCGTTTGAAAGCTGTACTTTAGGTGGATTAAAAATAATTATACCGCATAAAGTTTTCTTATTTTAAAGTGCACTTAATGGTGTCAAGTTTCTGTTGATTTAATCTGTCTAAAGAAGTGGTTGGGAAGAAAGAAATTATTTCATTGGGATTTCTAGCAGTGAAAATTTTATAATATTAAAAATAGGCTGTGTTATTTCTTAATAAGAATAGAAAACAATGTATTGCGTAAAATAAAGATTTATACATATAGAAAAATAATAAAAAGCTTTGTACAGTGAACAAAGAATATTTTAACAAATTGTCGCCGGCTTATTTTTCTATTTTAAACATTTTTGCGTTCTCCAAAATATTATATTATTTAACAAAGTGATTTTATTTATTTTTTATCTTTATTTAAGCAATCGACGGGGTAGTAAAGTATTGTTTTAGGTAAACGCCTATGGGTAAACGCATAGGCAAACGCCTAGTTTTGTTTTTAAATGTACTTTTACATGACCCACAAGCAATGTGTTAAGAATTATGTTTTAAAAATATTTTATTAGAAAATTGAAAAAAAAACCTCTCTGTAGAACATTAAATTAAACACATTATATACGAGTACACACACCATTACGCCTTGATTTCGAAATATAATAATAATAGATATATAATAGTAATAGATAGATAAAAATAATAGTAATAATAATCGAAATATAATAGTAATAGATACTAGCGAGCTTCGCCCGCTAGCGGAACAGTATTTTCAAACGAATCACTAAAATTAATGAATCACTAACAGTAACTTTTAATATTAAGAAAAGAAATTAAATAAAAAAAAAACATTTCTGATTGGGTAAAAAGTAGGCCCGTGTCCCCACTGCCTTCGGCAGCGCAGTCAGTTTTTCTTCTTTAACCCTTAACCGGAATTAACGCTCCAACGCGCTCTAAACAATGTCACCAAATTTAGGGGCACTTTTATTCAACTACCACCAATAATTATGAAGCATGATATTTGATACACATAATGAACGAATAATCTTCTAAGCGACTCAATTCTCAACAATATATTCTCACCACGCGTAATAAATTCTATGCAGCCAGAAGTAAATTACTTCCCCCCTCTCAGCTCGGAATAGTGGATTAAACTTTAAAAACAAATTGCTCTTGTACACATCCTACTTAAAACCCATTTTAAAATATGTTTGTATGGTATGGTAATATACTGCCAAATCGCATATCAAGTTAATCATTAGGGCTCAAAATTCAACTATTCGGCAAATTTTTTGTATGCCTTGGTACGTTAGAAATTTTCATATTTACAAAGAAATAGAAACTCCTAAACTTAATTATTTCATCCAATATTTAAATGTTCAATTTCATTTGGCACTTGAAAGCTTAGATAACCCTGATTTAAACACTCTCGCAATATATGACCATAATGATCCTCTTAATAGACGCAGACCCAAAGCGGGCCTCAGTCTTAACTCCCACCTTTAACCTTTTTTGTGTTTTTACTTATGCCTTTTTTCGCTTTTCTATCGCCTGCGGGCCTTGACTTCTCTTTGCAGATTATACCCTGTTCTTGTCGACGTGTTGTTTAGTGTTTGTCTATTATTTGTCTTTGTCCTTGTGTTAATATATATATATATATATATATATAAATTATTCTTTGAAAAATAAAAAAATATTTTTACTATCCCTAAACTTTTTCCTATTGGCGTAAAGCTGTCCTTAAACATCCTACTTATTTTATTATTGTGTTTCCCATTTCCATAAGCTCGAAAATTCCTTTGATAAAGTTTTTTATTCCCCTCCCCTCTCTCCATAGCAGTGAAATTGTAATTCGGAACTCACACCCCGTGAGCTTCCACTCTTATGTACTGGAGGATACCTAACGCTGTCACAGGTGCCTCCCAACCATTCTATCCTAACTTCCTAACTTACTTTTTTTAAGTGATTAGTCAATTGTTACCGATAAAATTTAGTGGTGGCTATTGAATTAAAAATCTCAATATTTGGCAACACTGAATAGAGACGTGAAATTAAATAGGGCCGGTAAAGAGTTAAATGAATCATTTAGGAGACGAATGTAATTTTTCACTTAGAAAGCATTGGTAAACAATAAATTGGTCTTCACTAGGATTTATAATAATATATTCAAATAAAATATAGTAGAGAGTTAAAATTACAAACGATAAGTTAAATCGTTGTTCTGGTTTTAAATAATTAAGCATGAATCTTTACCAGGTAAAAATAAATGAATCCCAAATGTAACTTAAAGTATAAACAAGGTCGAAAAATCACAAATTTTGCATAGATTATTATCACTTTCCAACTGTATGTATTCGTTGCATCGTTTGCAACATTGCCAACGCGATTTCACAACGGACCGAAATAAAACTGATAAACTAATTTAAATCACAATTATTCTTAAACATTGTTAAAAAGTGTTAAAAATATTTAACACAAACGGAAATGCAAATCCAGAAATATACAAATGTAGCCCTTAATGTATCTGAATATTTTAATGTAGTATTGCAAAAATTAACGCTAAATGCACCATATTCTGCAGAAAACAATTTTTAGCATATGAATAACAAATGTAAATTTCAATAAGATTTGTGAAGTAAAAAATTATTTAAATTTGATTTTAAAACTGTATCTCATAAAACGCAATGCATTGCCATTCTTTTGTGGTCCATGTAAACAAAGCAGTTGTGACCTTTATATTATTTTAAACAGAGAATATGCCATAATGAATATGAATAACATATATAATTTGAAAGAAATTATGGAAATTTTTTACGGACGCTTTGCAGTGACAGATGGATAGCAGGGCTGCCGCCCCCACTAAAAATAATCTCAAGATTTTCTCTAAAAATATGTACAGAATATCTTAAGTTATTTGGCCCATTCTTAAGAATGTTTACAAAATTTCTGCAGATATTTTATGGGAAAAGAAAAATCTTCAAAGTATTTTAAAATATTTGGAGAATGTCGCAAGAAAACACTATTTTCTCAAAAATACCTTCAGATTATTTTTAGTGGGGGCAGGCGATTTTTATTATTATTATTTTCGTACATTTTTCATAACAAAATATTTATAATAAATTTATGCAGGCAAAATACAGATTCACCTGCGAAAATACATTATAAAACTTATTTTTTGGAAATACTGGTGCGAAAAAAATACAAGTCGCCTGTTGCGAAAAACAATAGTCGCCTGTTGACCTAAAGGACAATCAGACGCGCAGAAAAGTGGAATAATTCAAATTAATATTAATTTTAAATATTGTAAGAAAGTGTTAAAAACGCATAGTAAAGATGAAACTGCAGAAATTTCCAAATCAAAGAATATCAAACACGTACCTGCCGACATTCTAATAAATATTCCGCAGTGCTGTAGTGCCCAACCCTTTTTTTTTCTTTTTTTCCCCACACCAGTCTTTTTTATGAATATTTTTCTTCTTATTTAAATCAAATTATTTGATCAAATTTGAAGAGAATTATTCTAAAAATTAAGTGGTATGGAAAAATGGTCGGTGCTAATAATACTACGGAATATTAATTAGAATATTGGCAAGTATGAAAAAATCAATAATTTGTGTAAAATAAGGGTATTATTGTAATTTATAGAATTATCTGTCACAGAAAACAATGCTTTTAAATTATTTGAAGTGTCTCTCTAAACAAATAAGAGATGCTGTTTACTTCATTTTCTACAGTGAAATTATATAGTAAAATTGAATAACATGTATCAATTTCAATAAATTAAATTAATGTATATGGAAGTTAGAGTACGGCAAGCAGACATACCCCAGACATTTTCAGCTATGTTGGAAACCTTTAAAAAATTATGATTATTATGATTCATTATTTTGATTCGAAAAAAAAATGCTGTGTACTTTTTAAAAACTCCTTCTTGTGGGATAATTTCGTTAAGGAGTGGCAATGCTTTACGGATGTTATTAATCCATCTATTACATAAATAAACAAATTTGTATTTTCACCTTACAACATTTTCATTCGTAATTCAACACACAATCTTAAAAGAAAAAGTAAATAAAGGTGAAAATTCAGCTAATTTTTACAAGGAATTCATACATTCATATCTGCCAATATCTTAAATAATATTCTATAAAATGCTTAGTACACGAATCTTTTCTTCACATAATTTTATTTTTAGGATTATTTTAAGCGAATGAAATTACGATTAAATAATAAGGAAAATGCTTTAAAAAATGACTGGCATGAAAAAAAAAAGTAAATACTAACAATTTTCCGGAATGTTAATTAGAATCTTGGCAGATATACATATTTCTTCTTTAAAGGGCATATTTGTACACTTACGTTGCACCCATGTACATATGGTATTAAAAAAAAAAAAAAAAAAAAAAAAAAAAAATACTGGAATCTAATTTTATACCGAAAACATGAATGTAATTACGATTACAGGACTTCCAATTACTTGATTTTCTTTTTCAGTGCAGCATTTTATACCATTTACAGATACAATGTCTTATATTTGGTGATTATATTGTATTGTACAGTGACACTTTCTGACAGGCACTTCCAATTCCAGACATATGGACTTGTATATAACTAAAACAATTGGACAAGCTTACAATAAAAGCAATGAATTAGCATACGCTATATGATATCCGACGTTTGAAAGGCAATCAACTTTTAAAGTGTCATTAATCAGAATTATATATATATATATATATATATATATATTTGACCATAATCGTAAATAAGATTTCTTTCATGCAGCTTCATACTTGCCAACATCCTAATTAATATTCTGTAGTATTGCTTGTTCCACCCCTTTTTTTTTTCTCCAGTAAATTTTTAGAGTAATATTCTCCAAATGCAATTACGATTAAATAAGAAGAAAAATACTTTAAAAAGATACTGGTGGGAAAAAAGAAGGCGGGGCTAACAATACTATGGACAGAGCTGTAAACCTAATCCGGCAAACTGTTAGTACCGCCCTTTTTTCTACACCAGTAATTTCTTTGAGCTTTTTTCTTCTTAATTCATCGCAAATATATTTGAAGAAAATCACTTTAAAAATTAAGCGGTGTAGAAAAAGGGGCGGTACTAACAATTTGCCGCATTAGGTTGGCAGCTCTGTATGGAATATTAATTAGGATGTTGGTAACTATGCAGCTCCATTTACAGGGATGGAACACGGGCGCAGAATTCATACCGGAATCCGTTTAAGAAATTTCTCTACCTATAATATCGTTGATTTAAGAAGTAGAAAATTTTCTTACATTGATAGTGGTATGAAGTCTGCGCCCGTGTTCCATCCCTGCATTTAGTTGCTTAAATATTACTTTAAGGAAATTCCAAAAGACTTCAAATATATAGCCTCCTAACTGATTTAGTACTACAACAAATTGCGGATTTTTTGGTATTTTCTGTGAGGCATGCTCTAATTTCTGTTGAGAATTTTCTTCTTCATTTTTTTTTTATTATTATTATTAGTCTTATTATTCAGCTTTCATGTTACACAAAGAGCTAAATTTTTCTCCTGAGAAAGGGCCGTGCATCGCCATTTAAGCAAATGCATAATGTTTGAATGCAAATGGTTTGTGCATTTCTGCTTTCATGTTGCGTTCTTCACAATTTTCTTTCCGGATAAATGGTTGTGATTAATTATTTCGGCCCCAAAACAGATATTTCTTCGTGTGTTGCTTATTAACTGCTACGCTCGTACCTAATTTTTTTCCTAATTAAGTGTTGTGCTTTAATATTTCGAAACGAAACAACAGTAGCGGGTTTTTGCAATTTATAATGACCACATACAGAGTTTCTATACTAGGCGAGTTGTATCAACCCTCGACGATATAATTGACGCCCCAACCCGCCCGTTTTTTCACTTCGATGTCTTTTTCTAGTAAATGTTGTCCTTTTATCCCTTCCGGTGTTAGACTTTCTTTTTTTTTTCCTCATTTGACATTGGGAGTTTTTTTTTTTTTTTTTTTTTTTCGTGCCATGCTTTTTTCTATGGAATTTTGACTTTTTTTTCCCGTGTTTCTATAGATTTTTAATTTTTTACCCTTGCTTTCTACATCCTAAAGTGCGGTGGCTAACCGTATTTGTATTTATCATAATTCGAAATTAAGTACGGTCTTGCATTTCTCCGCAATAAGTTTTTCCGGTTTTCATTACAGGTTTATAGACTAATTTTTCAAAGTATTTATTTAACACAGCGTTGCCAGACTTCGTGGCTTTTTTATTCAGCTCTCACCAATAATTTTGAGATGGGATATTTAGTATATATAATAGACAAATCGAATCGCAAAACTGTCTACATGTATGTCAAATATCAATTCTGGCAAAACTGGTTTAACATTTCGCGATCGCTGCTGATGTCAGGGTTGCAAGAGCTTCCGATTCAAAATAAACAGCTGCTACCAGCTATCTTTATCAATAGTTTGTATAATAATATTCAATCGCAAAAAAATTCTGCGCAACTATGATACACATCACTGATAAAAATACACTGGCGAAAGTGTTCCGTCTTGAGACGGAAACTCTTGCACCTCTGGCTGACGTAGATTCACGTAGTTTAGAAATCTGTAACTCCGCCATTAGACGTCTCTTAGGAATTGGTATCTTGCTATATTGTTTAAAAATATTCCTTATATTCATATTTGTGCAATCAAAATACTATGAATACAAATACTTTATTTAGAAAGATTATAGTTATAATGGGTATTCATATGTAACATAAATATAGATACACATAAGATTGTTCTGAAATAATTCAGTTTGAAAAAATAACACCCGCAGGTGGAACATACTATTAAAAAAACAAAAAGATGCGGTCGCGAAAGTATTAATACAAAAAGTTAGTGGAAGCTTTTGTATTTTTTTATTACCACGGCAGATTCGCACTTTATTCACGTAATTTGGAAATCTATAACTTCGCCATTGGACGTTTCTTTGGGACTGGTATCTTGCAATATTGCTTAAGAATATTCCTTATATATTCATATTTATACAATCAAAACACTATGAATACAAATAGTTTCATTAGAAAAAGTATAGTTATAATGTATATTCATATGTAGCATAAATATAGATACAGATAAGATTTTTCTGTAATAATGCAGTTTGAAAAAATAACACCTACAGGTGGAACATACTATTAAAAAGACAAAACACTTTCGTGACCGCTGACGTAAATTCACGTCATTTGAAAATCTGTAACTCCACCAGTGGGCGTTTCTTTCACAATTTGCATGTTATTCGTTTCTTAAAAATATACACAAAATTCACATGTTTACAATGAAATATATTATGGATACAAATTCTTTGATTAGAAAGAATATAATTATAATGTAAATCCACTTGTAATAAAAATGTGAATAAAGAAACTTTTGTTCTGAAATGTTGTAACTTGGTGAAATAACGCCCACAGGCGGACCTTACTGTTAAAAAGTCAAAATCATGCGGTCACGAAAATGACAAGAAGTTAGTGAATGCTTTTTTTTTTTTTTTTTTTTTTTTAACCACAGCAGACTCATACTTTATTACCAAAATCTCTCATTTTAAAATGCACGCGAAGCCATATTTTATAGTCCTTTATTTTAAAATAAAAACCATCAGCATCTACATGAACAATAAGAATAACTTCTTTCTTATAAATTATTTCCTTTCCTTTCCTTTCCTTCAACTCTTTCTTTTTCTTCTTCTTCTTCTTCTTTTTTTTTTTTTTTTTTTTTTTCGAAATCTGTTCTATTTTCGTCAATCTTGCTTTCATTTTTCTCGAAAATAAAGATGAAAGCTGTTTAAACGTCTTGCTTTCTTTTAATATATTGTTGAACTAAAAAAAAAAAAGTAAATAAATAAATAAAAGTAAAACTTTGGGTAATTTTGTACCATTCATTCTTGTAATAATTAAAGATTTTAAAAAAGAATCATAACGGTGTTACTTAAACCGCAATTTGTTAAACTTTTATTTATAAACATGTACAGAAAATAAATGATTTATGTAAATTTTCAAATAGCTTTTGGCTAATGTGCTTTACAATACCCATAAATTTTTGGGATACTTACAATGTATAAAATAAGTTACAAAATAAATGATGAATTACGTTATAATTTGAATAAAAAAGGACTGAGCAATTTAATCTTTTTTTAATATATATAATATAAACACACACACACATATATATATATATATATATATATATATATATATGTGCATATTTATTTATTTAAGATAATGTTTCAACATTATATGCATTTTATTACGAAAGTGTTTATACACCGAGTGGCCATAATTAAACTGACATTGCTTACATACAGTAGCGCGATCTGAATGCAAATATGGCCCCAAACTTTGTAGGAAGATTAAACATGACGGTGGATGAAGAATTCCGAAAAAAAAAAAAAAAAAAAAAAAATTAATAAAATTAATTCCAAAATTTGTCGCTAGGTAAACATATTCCTAGTAATATTTATAAATTATTCCGGAGTACTATTACCTTCGCCCTTTTTTCCACACCAGTATATTTTGAGAGCATTTTCTTTATGTTTCATCGTAATCACATACTGAAGAAAATATTTCTGAAATCATACTGGAGTGAAAAATAGGCGGGACATACTGTACTCCGGAATAAATTATAAATATTACCTTTATGGGATATATGCAGCGTTCCCAATTTTTATAGTTTATTCACAGCAATTTTTAGCCCTTCCTCTTTTTCATACCGGAAATTTTGAAAAATGATTTTCTTCTTATTTAATCGTTGTCCCTTATTAAAGAGAAATAATCTACTAAATTTATGGTGCGAAAAGAAGGCGGGGCTAAAAATGATTGTGAATAAATTTTAAAAGTTGGGAACGCTGAATATACGTGGCACTGTTTTTCTTACTAAATCTTTTCTCGTGAACAAATTAGTGCAGTGTCTCCAATTTAAAAATATTAAATGAAAGAAAAAAAGTGCTCAATCATCAATCTAAAATTATAAATTGTGACAAGAGCTTTACTTAGAAACACAGCGCCACATATTCCCCTAGCAGTAAATTTCGGAACTTTTTTTTTTTCCTCGGAGTCCTTGGTCTTCCGTCTTGTTTAATCTTTCTGCAAACTTTGGTGCCATTCTTGCTATTAGATCGCACTACAGAACACAGGCCTCGCAGCGTTCCTAAAATTTTACACTCATTTTGTCACCACGATTTTAGAGCAATAATTTTTAGCATAATATTTCAGCTTTAAATTAGCCAAAAGTATTCGAGAAAAATTTCTTATTGATGGTACTGGTGTCAATAAAATAAAGGAAGGAATTTTAGGAACACTGTGAGGCCTCAGAACACTGTAAACACAATTATAGCTACCCTGTATATTTAACAATGTTTAATTCAGGTTTTAATATAAATGTGAAATTCAAAATGAGAAAAACCAGTTTTGATTTAAAAATCTCTTTTCATAGCCATCGTTCTTAATAGAAGGAATATTTTTACCTTTTCATTCTAAACTTCAATTCAAACTAATCTTCAACACTTTCTTAAAACTTTAAAGGATTAGTGAGAATTTGCGCAAGCTGTTTCACGTGTATGCTCAGCTCTTCACGTCAGATTTCTGTGAGAACTGCTGAAGAATTTCTTCTAATCCTTACTACGTTGTCAAACAAAAGTTTATTGAAAGGATATATTTATTAAATGTGAGACAGTTGATAAAAAGGATTTAATGATTAATTATTATAAATTTTTAGAAGAATCCTGATAAATAGATAAAATGCGTTGAAATAAAAATATTCTTTTCTATTTTAATGTGAAATTAATGATTCATTAAACAGTCATTTTGTAAAATTAATTTACTGTCAACGAAGCTGTAAATAAATAAATAAATAAATAAAAAATAATAATAATAAAAGTCAATTAATAAATGTTTTAGAGATTCAATTAATGAAAGTTAAGCAAGTAAATTACGAGAATTTATAAATATATAAAAATCAAAACAAAATACTTTTTATAATATTTGTTTCATATACCTAGACTAAAGAAATGTTTCTATAGTTTTTTCCTTGTTTTCAGTTTTTTTTTTTTTTTTTTTTTTTTTTTTTTCATTTTCCTTCTACAATTACAATGCATTCGCAATCATTTAACAAAATCTGTCATTTTAAAATATATTTCTACTTAAATTATACATTTTTATTTTTTTCTGTAGTATTTCATTCAAAAATTTAAACGATCTATATGAACAAAAACAGTTAGAATGTATTCTGATTTCTAATTGTTGTTGTTAATAAACATCAACATAATATTTCTCTTTACTTCTGAGATAAATACTTTTATTTTTTCTTTATTCAAATCCAATTTATTTAATATTGCATATTTTTATAGGTTGTCATGCCTTTCTTTTTGTCAGATAAAAAATACAAATAAAAATAATCTGGTGTGTCACTCACACGACTTTCTCTTACCCTGAAATTTAATACAATAAATACAGGTTGCAGATTAATAGGTAAGATAACGAGTACTGTTATGTAAACCTATGTTAAACAATTCATTTTAGGCTTCTGAAGAGTTTTATATGATAATTAGTTCTGTGTGAGGGGGGCTACCGCCCCCCTCAACCCCCCGTTTTATTAGTGCACCTACATTTATATAGAATTTAATTCGGTTATTAAAAAATAAGTCTGTTTTTAAAAAATAATTTATTAAAATTATTATTTAAAAAAATTATCTTTCATGATAATGCAGACGATTTCCATATTAGAGAAGTAGTATTATAACACCAAATATCCAAAAAAAAGTCCATTTTATTCTCAAAAAAAAAAAAAAGTACGATTTTTTTTCTAAGTTTTTTTTTCGTTAAAAGTAAAAAAAATCGATAACTTTATTTTAAATTATCGCAGATCGATGGTTCAACCATTCGTTTTAAAGGTATTGGCGAGCTCTTTTGAAAGATACCCATCATGAAAATTTACTCCCCTCGAGGGGGGGGAGGCGAGCCTACTACTTACACAAAAAAAATTTCCCAGTTAACTATCACTATTAAAAAATATATATATGCGTTTCATTTGGTTTAGTGCAGTCTATAGACGTTAAACTCTACTTTCCTGCAATTTCCCCCATAGACGTAATGTATTAGAATTCTCTTGATTGTCCCTGTACACAAAGCATTAGCTTGATCTCAACGAAAATCTTACTGTAGCATCCCTATATGATACACATTTAGAATACCAAGTTTGAACTTTCTGCCATAATTTGTTTTTGAGATATGCTGATAACAGACAGACACACAGACAGACACACAGACAGACACACAGACACACAGACATACACACAGACCATTTGCTAAAAACATGATTTTCGTATTCAGGGGACCTCAAAACGTGTAAATATAACAATCTCGCGTTCGAAAATTTGACCCAAAAACAATACTTTCTCTACCTTATGGGTAAGAGAAAGTAATAAAAATAATAAAATCATATAAAAACACATCCAACATTCGCCTTTTGGGAGTACATTTGTACCCTCGGTATTCATGCGGGTTTTCAGATCCTCATTCTTGCATCTTGTAGCGATTTACTATAGCAGAAAAGTGAAAGCTTCGTCTTTCTAAAAATGAAACACTTAGAAAACATTGTCTAAGATGATATTTACAAAAGATAAGACATTTAAACGGGAAAACGAAGTTATCTGTTTGAATGTTCCCACTATAAAGTAAAATATATGAGTTATCCTATGCATACATGTTAATACACATATCTATACTCCGGAGGTAAAAGACACCATATTCTTTTTTTTTTTTTTTTTTTTTTTGCGTTAGTACATAATACAATCAGTTAAAAAAAAAAAAAAAAAAAAAAAAAAAAAATCTCAACCCACCAATTAATTTTGCCGTAAATTATCGTAGAAACATGCTCTGATCCGATCGATACGTAATAACATGTAATTATTAATACAATAATTAAATTTTGCTCATGGGGTCGTCTACATATTAAAATTTGCATCAACTTAATTTTCTTTCGAATAGTAACACTCATTTTTTGACTTCATATTCGAATTCCTGAGGTCAAGGCAGTTCGCAAAATGGTATATAGTTTATATACTTTAAATTAATTCTGGATATAGTTACAAGCAAAAATCTGTTTGGGGTAAATCCCTATATTCAAAAATATTAAGTTAAGATCTCACACTGAAAAGTATTATATCCATTGAGATAATAACCGGAAAAGAAGTACGACAATTTAAAAAATAAGATAAACTGAAGTAATGCTAATTAACCCTTTGCGGCGCAAGACAATTCGGATCATTTAAATTATACTGCCACCGGAATTCATGAACTAAATTAAACTAAAAGAAATTTTAATGTTTAAGGTTAAAAAAACCGGCCTTTTCTGATATGTTATAAACGTAAATTTTTGCTAAAAATTTCCGGGATGAATTTTTGCAGCTGGATCTTAAATTTTGCGTCCTCGCAGCGAGGACGCCGCGCGTTAAGGGGTTAAGAAAAGATGTGTGCATCTAAACTCATTTGAATAACTCCCTTAAATCATGTGTATGCAAGTTATAGATGACAAAAATGATAACAAGTGACATCCCGCTATGAGCAATAAAAATTGAAATATCAATGGAATCTGAAAAGTAATGACAGGAATGTAGAGATGCCAACACTTTAATTTATTCCAAAGAGTTTTTAGCTCCGCCCTTATTTCTCATCACTTTTGTTTTATGAGTACTTGTTTCTTATTTTATCGAAGTTATACACTGAAGAAAATTATTTTACAAATTAAGTGGTGTATAAAGTCGTAAGAGTATAAATTCGATTTTGGCTAAAAAAACAAATAAACCGAAGAAGCATTTCTCGACTGTTCTAGATAAGAATACGAAGTTTGTGGGTAAAATATCTTTTTATTATTTTGCTTTTTAATGCAACATCGAGAAGATTGAAATTATCAAAATTCGAACAAGGCAAAATTTTTGTTTCAAAAATGTTGTTTACAATGGTGTTACAATTACACGAAAAAATAGAAAATCAAATAACCGCTGTCTTATTTATTCTGGTTGCTATCGCCCAAAACCATGAAAAAGAAGTGCAAAAATTATTATATTAACCCAATTTTTGCTGGTGTTACGTCCACGCAACTCCATATGAAATTGCGTTTAACAGTTAACTAAAAAAGATATTTTGTATTAAGTATTGTTTTTTAGTAAGGAAAGGATAGATGTTTATTTCATTACAAAAAAATTTGATCTGAAAAATAATTTTATATTTAAAAATAAATTTCAAACTTGAAGCACTAATCAATCCACAACGTTTGAAAATATTCATATTTAAATAAGTTTACATAACTTGTAAAACATATGTTTCATAATAAAATATTTACTTTTGAAGTCATCTGTAGTTTTTGCTGTTTTATGCTCCCTCAAGGAAATTTCCGTAAACATTTAATTGTATTCATTCTATACTCTTATTCCAATGAAGTTGTACAAATACAACACACTGTATTTAGTAAGATAAGACTAATTTTAAAAATTTTATTTTAAATTATTGTTATACATGATCAAAATAATAAGTATTACTGTTTGTATTTAGAAAAAAAAAATCATTATTTCTAGTTTTGGTAGTTAATGGGTTAAAGGCGAAAGAGGCGTCCAAAATTTTGCATTGAAGCAAAGAATGTGATCCTCAAAATTTCAAGATGATATGGAGTTGCTCTATACAAGCCGACTAATAAGACATGCATTGCATAGAAATCGCAATATTTTTGTATAACACGTTTAAAGGAAATAAAAAATCACTTTCAACAAGGCACATAGATTAAAGTTTAAAGTTTGATCAGAGATTTCAGTGGCTGGCAGTAACAAGAATCGTGTTCTATTTGAAGAACTTCACTTCGAATATTTTGGGCGTCAAATCAGTCGAACACATTCATTCATTCATTCTTTATTTATTTAATTTCGTTTTAGGTTTTAAGTTTCACTAGCATTAATTTCATAAATAAAAAAACACTGTTCTTCCGAAATGCTAATTCATAGGTTCCAAGTTGTACGATTTTTTAACACAAGTATTTCTATGAAAATATATATATATATATATATATATATATATATATATCAAGTTTAATCACAAAAAAACTCTAAAAGACTTATTAAAAAGTTTCGATTAAAAATTTCCGTCAGCAAAAAAAAAAAAAAAAAAAAGTACAAGTTGGCAGATATGCCAATTGAAAACTGATGCGTGATGGTTCGGGCTATATTCGCATCTAGCAGTGCAACTGAAATTGATTTTATTGATAAAGCAATTCATTCAGTGTTATATCAGGAAATGCTAACTGATAATTTGCTTCCGACTCGCTTAGTTTAATAAATTTTTTTTAGAAGAAATGAACGGTGTAAAAGAATCGAATTTACACATTGCTAATTAGACACCAATATACTTTTTTAATAACTTCTTTTTTATTTTATCGAGGAATTTATTATAAAATCAAAGCATTTGTTTAAAAGTAATGGTAAGAGTGTGCCCTGATATTAATCAGGATCTGATCATATCGACTTTATACATTTTGTCAATTTCAAATAAATAGTAATTTCTCCAATTTCTTATACAATTTTACACCACGTAATCAACCAGAAATGTATTTTTGCAGTGCGTTTACTAAATCATTAAATAGACCTGCCAATTATGCTAATTTATCCGTTATAGCGTTAAATCCCGCCTACGTTTCATACCATGAGTAAATTTCTAGAGTAATACTCAACATGTACTCAAGATTATCACTTTCGCGACTGCATGTTTTTGTTTTTTTGACAGAAAGCTGCACCAATGGGCGTTATTCTTCTATATTACATTATTTCAAATCAATGTTTTCTGTGTTCATATTGAAAATAAAAATTAATATACATTACGATGATACTCTATCTAATAAAAGTATTTGTATCTATAAGGCATTGAGTGCACAAATGTGAATATTGGGTATAATATTAAGAAATAATATAACCCATATAACCTGAAGAAACGCCCACTGGCGGAGTTACCGATTTATAAATGACGTGAATTCACGTCAGCGGTCGCCAAAAGGTTAAATAAAAATACTATTACTCTACAAATATACTGATATGAGAAAAAGGAGGGGCCTTTACACTATTACGACTAAATTAGCATAATTAGTAGGTCTATTAATAAGTGTCCTTACATCTCAAATACTGATATACATTTCATAAGAACTGATATCAGTATTTCTTAGTGATATACATTTCATAAGAATACATTTCATAAGAATATGACATATATTTCCTATCTAATGCTCCCCCCCCCAACTTATACATTTTTTATGATTGTAATTTATACACTCCTGCTCGTAAGTTAGCAAGATTTTCAAACGACTGATTTTTCTCAATTTAAAAATTTATCTCTCGATGAAATTTTTACTAACATTTGGTATTTAAAGAACTGTGTCTTTCTCGTGTTTTTCAATGAAAATTGGTTTAAGCCGACGTTTAAGAATCCGGTAACAAATTGTGCAAAATCAATAATGTTTACAGGGGTCGTATTCTCCACCCTTTTTTCAGGACACTCTCAGGAATGAAAATTTTTTTAATTTATTACTATTACTAATTTTATGCAATAATCTCTACCCTGTATGCTCATGGCATATTACTGTAAAGGTATCGAGAAGTTGTTCAGCATAACATTAGTAGGGGCAAAAAAAAAGCAGATTTTTTTTATCTTTGAGAGTGTCCTGAAAAAAAGGTGTTTTTCAATCGACCCTTGTGTTCATGATCACCCTGTATCACTATATAAACAAAATGATCTGCAACTGTAGATGTGTTAAATATAGACCCAGTAAAATTCCTGGATGAATTTGAGTGACGATAGCAGGTTAAATAATGGAGTTATGAGGATTTATTTTAAAACTTTAAAAAAAAAAAAAAAAAAAAAAAAAAAAAACAGCATGTTTTTATTTATAATATACAAAATAAAATAAAAATAAAAATAAAAATAAAAAAAAAAATTCCCACTTTCAGATAGATTGAAAAAACATTTGAAATAATATACTGCAATCAGAATATAGATAGTATGTGAAATATCTCACGAAATATGAGCATTTTTATGAAAAACGTTTTCAATGCGCATGCGCAGAAAAAAATAAAACTTTTTATTACTTAGAATAAAAGCTAAATGCAGGGTGAATATGATTAAACTTCCCCTATAAATAGCATCGTACAGCGCAAATGGGTGAACGAAATGCAACGAAAGTTGGTATATAGAGTAAACTAAGATGCGCTCACAGAATTTCGAAAAACAAAATAGTTCCAAAATGTCCACCAGAGGCCGCCTTTTCCAAAAACCATTTAACGCAATAAACGACCAAAGTGGAATGCAGAAACAATATTTACAATCCAGAACAAGAATTATGAGTAGTAAAATGTAAAACCGAGAATTGCAGTCAGTTCTAGAAAAATAGTGCGAAGCTTCATGTGCGAAGCATCCAAACTGATCAGTTACGATTTGCTGTTGAATACACTGTCCATCGACTTGAAATTTTCCAGATGAATGGAGGTGGTCACATGGAGCACATTTCCCTACATTATTCTAGACAGGATTAATAGCTGCTCCTCTTGTGCAATTTCGTCCTAATCTCTTTTTTGTTTCTGCAAAATGTATTTTTTTCCCCCGTTTTCACAAACAATACTGTTATTTTTTCCTCACTTTTACTTAATGTGGTTCGATGACAAAGTGATTATAAATAAGTCAATAAATAATAATATTGTTTTTGTATTCCGTTTTGATTGTTTATTGTGCTAAATTAAACCCTCTAAGCGTTCGAACCGGATTTTTGTAACTCAAACAGACATCTTTCAAACGGTTTGAGGCTGGTTCTTGTAAAGCAAGAAATCTCTCTTCAATTCGTGCAAGACGTAAAACTGTAACTTAAAATGATGAAGTTAGAGCAGTCAACAAGATAATTTTCGTAGACAATAAAATTACTTTTTAAGTAGAAATGTCATTTGAGGCGACACGCTGAGTAATGTTTTTCTGGAAAAGGTGCTCTCTGGTGTACATATTGGAACTTTTTTTTTTAAAGAAATTCCGTGAGCGCATCTGGTGTATAGTCCATATACCAAATCTCGTTGCATTCCGTTCTCCCGTTTGCGCTGCAGGATGCTGTTTATAGGGGAAGTTCAATAACCACCCTGTATATTAGACACTTTTGTCAAAAGTTCATTAGAGTAGAGTAAAAATAAAGCGAATTGTCATTAGAAGAACGAGCTAGATTTTTGGTATTTTTCCAGATTGAAATTTCATAAAGGGTTTTTTATATGCCGCGTAAATTATTTGAAGTTCCAATTATTTCAACCTCTTTGTAAAAGTTCTCTTTCGTAAAAAAACCCTTTCTCACAAGTCTTAGTAAACAGGAAAAAATATAAGGGTTATAAAGCTTATAAGGGTTTTTTCACAAAATAGTACTTTTGGACCGTGGTTGAAATAATTGTATCTTCAAATTAGTTACACGGCATGAGAAAAACCTACCCAGGTAACACATAACGTTGTTACAGCGTTGCAAATAAGTCTGAACAGTGAAAAATTGGTTACGTTATTTTATGTCCGTTGAAAAATAGTTTTTATTTCGCAATATTCTCACTGAACAATTTCGAATATTTACTCAGTAATAAAGAAAACCTATAACAAACGTTGTTTTATGGTTGTACTTTTTCTGTTATTTTTTCGACGTTTTAAAATAGGTATTTTATTAGTTTTTGTTTTCCTTTTTGATTCTAATAAAAAATATGTTTTTTCAACGAATTAATAGGTGCTTTTTATAAGTCATTATTTCTGTCAAATGACGTTGAATCTCTTCAACGTGATATCGATACACGATTGTAAATTGGCGGGATGTGCGTGTTATAATATAATTTTCTTTAGAGTTTTAGAAGATATGATGTGCTGCGAAAGAACTTCTAACATGATAAGAAGGGAAGCTTTCGGCAAATTATATTAACAAGTATAGTAGAATGTTCTTTGGCTTTCGGAAACCGTAGCTAACGAAGGTGTTCATATTGTACGCTTTCTCCCTCCCGTTCTACATGCGAAATCGCCAAGTATATTGTGGCAAACCTTAAAACCGTCTTACGATACGACGCGTGCCATTTTGAAAGTGAATGTGATGTGAAAGAAGATGAATATCGCTTTCCTGTTAAAATGGTACGAAAGTTTTCTGACATTTTACGTAATTTCCAAACAACTTGCTAGCTGGTATATTCCCTTAAAAGCTCAAAGTTATAATATTCTTTGGTTTTGGGTGTGTTTACCTGCTAGCATAATATTAAAAATTACAGAGTTCTCGTCTAATTGTGGATGCTGTATTTATTTAAACAAGATTTTTCAAGTAATGAAGTGAGTGTTTCTTTTTCCCTTCTTTAATTTTATGTTTGAATTCTTGTCTTAAATTTTCAGGGATCGATCTAACTTTGAATATTTAATACTCTTTTTTAAAACTGTACTTTTGCAAAATTTTACTTTTTTCATATTTACTGAAAAAATAATCTATATATAATGTTATTTAACATGCACTAAAGTTTTATACAGCTTCTCAGAATAAAGGTTTTATATACAGAATTTGCAGCAATTTTAATTAACTGATGTTGAGATGTCATGTAAAAATCTCTGAAAGTGAGTAATGAGAGCATCACCTGCCGGCTGATACACACTCTTAACTAATTCAGCATTCGTTTTTATATTGGTTGTCTCACATATTGTATTTTGTGCAGTTGTATGTGCTATGAAATTTAGCTTTCCTCGAAAAACGGAAGTTGAAAATTTTTACGAATCTAATATTTTCGTATATTGAGTATTAAAAAAATAATAAAATTAGTAATTTAAAAAAAGTCTAAAAATTAAGTAAAAAAGAATGTTCCATTTTTTTTTTTTTTTTTTTTTTTTTTAACTTTTTCTTTTTAAAATTGTTAGCAATATTCTAGAAACAAAAATTCAATGGATATATGGAGAAAGCTATTTTTCTTGGATTCCAACGTTTATAAGACATAAGAAAAGCCGTTGAAAACTGATATAAAAAGCACGACAGTATTGCGATCCTGAACAACCATTTTACAACTTTTTTTTTTAGGTTATAAAAAAAACGACAGTATTGCGTTTTCGTACAAATCTTTTACAACGGTTTTTTTTACGTTATAAAATGTATTAAAACAACCGTTGAAAGATGAGGAAATCAACAAGACATATTTTCAGATTATTAACGTTACAGAAAAACGATAATTCAACGGAATGCATTGCCGTTTGTTCAACGTTGAAAATACCATACTGTGCTACCTGGGTATTATGAAATTTCAACTCTAGAAAAATACCTAAAACCTCACTCGTTTTTTTTGCCGATAATTTGCTTAATTTTTACTCTATTCGCATGAATTTTGAATACAAGTTGCCCAATTAATCTAGCTTTAAACCTATGTAATAAAAGCTTTTTCTATCTTTCACGGACATGCAGTGAAAAAGTTTTTCATGAGATGTTTAAGATGTTTGTATTCCGATTGCAGTATATTGTTTCAAAAGTGTTTTTTTAATTTATCTGAAATTGGGAAGTTTTCGTTTAAAACTCCATGTATTGTAAATTAAAAACATGCTAACTTTTTCTTTTCTTTCTTTCTTTCTTTTTTTTTTCTTTTTTTTGAGTTTTAAAATATATGTTTATAGCTCCACTATTTAAAATGATATCGTCGTACAAATTCATCCACAAATTATACTGGTTCTGTATTAACATATCCTAAAGTTACAGATCATTCCGTGCATTTAATTATACAGGTTGATCAGAAACATTATTTTGATTTTGCTCAATTTGTTACCATTCCCCTAAATGTTGATTTAAACCAATCTTCATTGAAAAGCATGAGGAAAACTCAGTCTTTAAACACCCTAAGTTTGAAAACATTTCATGGACAGATAAGTTTTTAAATTTAGAAAAACTAGTCGTTTGCAAATCTTGAAAATCTTTGAGCAAAAGTGTACTTTATCCTAACACTTCCGCGACGGTGAATTTTTGTCTTTTTGACAGTAAGGTCCGCCTTGGGAGTTATTCTCCCAAGTTATAATATTTCAGGACAAAATTTTCTGTATTCAGATTCATATTACAAATGGTATATATATATATAAATTACGTGTCACGATGTTTGTCCGGGGTAAACTCCTAAACTAAGGAACCGATTTTAATGAAATTTTGCACACTGTGTGCAGTTTGGTCCAACTTGAGAGATAGGATAGTTTTTATCTCAATTTATTGTCACAATATTGTTTTATTGCAATTATTTGTTAATTATTTTATTAAAGTTGCTCCAAAATATCTGTGAGTTCCATAAGTTTAATTGTTGCCAAAAAGAAAAAATACGAGTTAATTTTCTTTTGACATAAAAGTAAATACATTTAATCAAACGTGAACGTTAAAAAATTATAAAAAGTTAAATTATACATCTCCCGAAAATTGACGTAATAATAAATTTAAAGATTTTATTCGCATTGATAAAGTATGTAGTTATACACAAGCGAAGTGTGACGTCACTGACAGTCTGTGAAATCAAGAAAAAGATTTCTTATGTTAATGGCCCATTGTATTTTTTGTAAAAAATTATTGAAAACGAGGAAAATTATTTCCGGATTTTAATCCCCATATTTTTGTATAGATATGTATTATTTATCATGTGCATACGTTAGATTGAGTTATTTTGCTGTTAAATTGACAAAATTTTAATTTTAAATTTCAAAGCTCTGTCGTCCTTGGAGTTTTTCGTATTTGGCGATCAAAAACGTAACACGAAAATATACAAGCTAGATGTATATTTTCGTTGTGTGAAATATTGTTACATATTATTCATTACTCTCTTAATATAAGTTGTTAAAATAACCATGATTTTTGAAAGGAATTAAATGTGTGCGCCAGATAATTTGGCGATATTATTTTTTTTCCGCCAAGGATGATAGATATGAAATTTATTCCGCTGCAACATGTTAATATCTTATATCAGATACATTATGTATATGCTACAATTTATTTCACGTGACACGTGTGTTAAAAATTTTTTTACGACATAACCTTGCTTTTTCAATTTTTTTTTGCATTATTCTAATCTGTATCACTTCGTTTTCTTTAAGAAATTTGTGATATACATAAACGTACTAAATAAAAAGTAACCATTTCAATATTTTAAAACTTATTTAAAAGTCTGATTTATTTAACATTAAATTTTAAAACTTAATTTAAAACTTATTTAAAAGTCTGGAAGAGTTTAGGACTGTTTATTTGTTTTGTAACGCTAATCTATATGATCGATGTTCGAAACTTTAATTAATTATTTCTCTTATTTTTCTTTACTTTTTCTTTAATAACTTACCAATTTAATGTTCCTGATTAAATTTGTGATTTTTATATGTATTTTGCATTAAATTTTGACTCATATTTATTGATGAAAATGCGATCTTAAAATCTTGCAATTTTCTTATCTTAATCCTCAATGCTTTCCTTCTTGATTAACTTGAATTTACTATTAAAATTTTAACATACTCAGAATCTTCTCACCACTTCGTTAAAATATATTAATCTTTTCAGTAATATATTAATCAGTATATCCCCACAACGATATTTGGCAATTTTTTGTTGGCGATTATAGCTATATCATAAATCTATAAATGATAAATGATAAATGATAATCTAAATCATAAATCAAAAACATAAAATAATAAATCCAAAATAAACAACATATAGGCTGCCATATTATATCACAAACAGTCCAGAGCGACATCGTTATCGTTCAAAACGGCGCCAAAGAAAAATCGCCAAATTCAGCTGTGGGGATATACTGATACCGAAGTTATAATTATCCGAATATAATTACTGAAGTTATATTATAAGTTATAGTTGTGGGTAACAACTATAGTATTTCCCCACAACTGGATTTGGCGATTATGGCTAAATCATAAATCTAAAAATCATAAATGATAAAATCATAAGCTAAATCATAAATCTAAAATAAAAGCATGCAGGTTACCGTATATTATTGCAAAGAATCCAGAACGACTTCGTTATCGTTCAAAAAGGTGAAAAAAAAAAAAAAAATCGCCAAATCCAGTTGTGGGGAAATACTATATACCTTATCAAATTATCAACGTATTACTTAGCCGCAGCAACGCGTGGCCGGGTCTGCTAGTATATTATAATTACACTCTTTCTAATCGAAGTATTTATATCCGTAGTTGTGCAAATATGAATATTGTGTATATTTTTAAGAGATAAATGACATACATATTGCAAAAGAAACGCCCACCGGCGGAGTTAGAGATTTTCAAATGACGTGAATCTACGTCAGCTGTCGCGAAAGTGTTAAAAAAAAAATATATATATATATATATTATGATCGCATTTTATACTTTATCTTTTTTTTTTTTTTTTTTTTTTTTTTTCAACGTTAGACATTTTTTATGATTGTATTTTATACTTTACATCTTAAAAAAAAATAATAATAATAAAAAAAGTTAAAATACAGTTTTTGTGAGATTTTTCCAAACGTTTAAAAGGGAAAGTCTATTTTACGATATTTATGTAGGTGAAATATAATGATTTTTTATAATCCGTCTAAATTGTGTAATTTTCTTCCCTTTTTTTATTTTCTTTTGATTCGTTAATGAAGTATAAAAAAACTAAAAGTAACTGTGGGAAAAAAAAAAAAAAATCAGTCTACAAAGTTCAACGTCGAAGGAATTTGCCGCAAGCAGTAATTTTCAGAATTTCAAGTGCAAATTAGAACCCCTATTGAGAGAAAGAAAAAAATCAGCATATCGAGAAAAACTATATATTTTTTTTATTATTGATTATTATTTCTTGATTGTTGCATATTATTTAAAAAAAAAAATTCAAAGTTTTGAATTCCATTTAAGCGTGTACAGATATATACTTTTTTTTTCCAAACATTACTCAAACAATTATGTGAGAAAATAAATAAATAAATAAATAAAAATGAAGGAAAAATAAAGATCTTTGAAAGGCATTTTTAAATTTATACACATGTAATTGCCTAAAATCCTGCTGTCTGAATGTTTCATAAAATTGCCTGAAGTTTTTCTGTAATTTTTGCTCTTGATTTATAAGTGAAACTTTTGTTTATTAAATTCACATTTTCTGAGAACTTTCTTTTTTCTTTTCTTTTTCTTTCAGATAATTATTTTAAAATCAAATTAAAAAAAAAAAAAAAAAAAAAGAAAGAAAAAGAGACTTTGATAATTTTCTTTTATTGCTGCAGTGATTTAAACTATTTTTATACCTTAGAAGTATTCTTTCAGAAAATGTAGATTTATTGCACGGAGATCGGTTTAATCACTACAAATTTGGCAAAACTGATTGGCAAACATACTATTTTGTGGTTGCCGAAGTCTATAACCTCTAATTTCAATATGAGTCGACTTTTTGGAATTTATTATATAATCGATTTGTTTCTTATGCAAAACTGATTCAAAAGTTTGTCAAATATTTCCGAAACTGTAAAAATAGGAGTAAAACGCAGTACAGTTCTTTTTTTTTTTTTTTTTTGCATTCATGAATTACACAAACTTCAAATATTGCTATTTTGTGAATATGCATATAGGTTTGTATTTATTTATTTATTTATTCATTTCATGACTAGCTGTTGTACTCTTTCTGTGTACGGTAAATACCAACAAAAATGAAGGGGTGAATTGGGATTCAAAAATGTGCGTAAAGATAAGTATAAATTGAAAGCAATTTTACTATACATATATAATGCATATAAATATGAAATATAATAGGGATTGTACTCTCCACCGTTTTTTCAGGACTCACAGAAATACTGGTATATTTGTAGTCATGTGACATGATTTTATATGGTAGGATTTTATAAAAATAATGGTAGCAATAAATTTGAAATTCTTGTGAGTGTACTGAAAAAAGGGCGGAAGGTACCACCCCTGCGTTCTGTAAATCGGAACCGAATAAACCACCAAATGTGTTTTATGTAGAGTAAAGCCCAGGCGAGGTTTATGTAAAAACAAAGCAAACACACACACAAAAAAAAAAAAAAATTAATTTTTCGGAAAGCTGTTTCTATTGATGCCAGCAGCAGTGGTTTGTAATCTTCGGTCCATGATTTTTATAACACAAATTTGGATCTTATTAAAACTTAACAGACGAGTTGTATTTTTGTATGATGTTTTTATTTACATGTTTAGTAGTCCTTTTAAATGTGATATTTTATAAAACCTCCACTCTTACGAAGTGAAACTTGCATAATTGACATATCATAGTCAATAACATTTCCACGTAACCGCGCCTTTTAAAACAGCAAACGTGAATCAACGTTGCCCGTCTTAGGCAGTCAAAACGTAAAGATGTAGATTTACGTGGGTTATCCATAACTGGAGGGATGGTACACAGGCGCAGAATTCATACCGGTATTTGTTTAAGAATTGTATCTATCTGTAATATCGTTGATTTAGGAAGTAGAAAAAATTCTTACATTGATAGTGGTATGAGTTCTGCGTCCGTGTTCCATCCCTGTAAGTGTCAAGATCCTTTAAATAGAAGCGGAAATATTGGTTTCTTATTATATTCCCTTTAATTTTAACTACCAGTATAGGAATGTAACATAATTACATGCTAGTGTTCTAAGAATGTATCTGCTGATGGGTTCCAAGTCTGACTGATGTTGCATTTATCTCTTTGAGCATTATAAGTTCTCCCTGGTTTTTCCCGAAGCTCGCGTAAATATAAGAAAAAATGCTTATGAAAGACTATCCATAGTGAACATAGTACCCAGGCTTTCTGGAGAAGAGAATCATTTTTAATCCTTCCAGGAATACTGTTTAATTTTATATAGGTGATATATCATTGCTATTATGAGTCTTTAAATGTTATTTTATCCTCAGCAGCATATTTTTTCGGAGGGAAGTAATCTTTTTTTTTTTTTTTTTTTTCACAGCAGTCTTATTTTAGAGTATTTTTCGTCTTGTTTAATCACAATTACATTTTAAGAAAAATACTCTAAATATAAAGTGATGTAGAAAAAGGGCGGGTACTAATAGTTTTACGGAATATTAATTAGAGTGTTGGCAGGTATGCGAACAGTACCTAATAAGTTAAATGAAAGGGTTGGGTTAACAATTTTTTCTTAGAAATATTTTAAGGATTCCTTTATCCAGAAGATTTAGTAAATCGATAAAAACAAACGACACTCCGAAAATTCGAATAATATTACGAAAACGGCTCTATATTTTTAATAAAATAAAGATGCAGGATAAATTTACGCTATTTTAATAGTTTTTAGCCGTAGTCTATTATAGTGAATATTAAATGCTAAAGGTTTTGTCAAATGTATGTTAATTGTGTTATGTATATGCAGTCTAAAGGTTGTAAAACAGTAAAAAGAATGATCAAACTATTTCAATAATTTTACGAGCGCCTGTAAAGAAAAATAATAGTGCTGTTTATATCGATTTCAATAAAAAACACGCTAATTGTAATCCGATTTATCAACATCAGTTTTATTACATACTTGTCAAACCTAGTAGTTAACACTTTCGCAACCGCTGACGTAGATTACCGTCATTTGAAAATCTGTAACTCCGTCAGTGGGCGTTTCTTTTGCAATTTGTATGTCATTTTTCTTAAGAATATACACGATATTCATATTTTTGCAACCAACATGCTATGAATACAAATACTTTGATTAGAAAGAATATAATTATAATGCATATCCATTTGTAATATGAATTTGAATATATATATATATATATATATATATATTTTTTTTTTTTTTCTGAAAAAATGTAACTGGAGAAAATAACGCCCACATGCAGATCTTACTGTCAAAAAAAAAAAAAAAAAAAAAACATGCGGTCGTTAAAGTATTAATATCCAGAAAATTGTCAGTAACTGTCCATTTGTTTTCATACCAGTTTTTATTTAATTTACAGACATGGAACATGGGCGCAGAAGTATTATCACTATCAAAGTACCACAATTTTATCCTTCTTAAATCAACGATATTATAGGTAGATAAATTTCTTAAACAAATACTGGTATGAATTATGCGCCTGTATTCCTTCCCTGGGGTTATTTTTCATCTTATTTAATCGGAATTACATTGAAAGAAAATTTCTCTAAAAAGAAAGTGGTGTGGAAAAAAGGGGGAGATTCTAATAATCTTCGGTATATTAAATAGTAGATTGGCATTATATTATTATGTTACGTTTGGTTTAAAATTTATTTGCTTTAAAATGAGTGTGGGAAATCTTTTTCTATCTTTTTCTACCTAATGGACACAAGGCATTCGTACTTTGAAATTAAATAACCATTTTTCAAAATATATACTGTAATTACCAGCGTATAATCCAAATGGCAAATCAATCAATTTTAAAACAGAAAGTTTGATATGCAGATAAAAAAATATTTGTTCGAGGCAAGAATCGTTTGCTTGCTCATCAAAATTTGCGGTGAAAAACTGGTTTACCAGACCTGCGAATTATACGCAGGAAAACAGGGTAACTAAAGTCTTATTTATTTATTTTTATTTTTTTACTTCTCTTAAATTTAACTATTTTGATCAAAAACTTTTTTTACAGACACAAATGATATTGCATTGTTATCCTTTTATCAATCTACCATTTAAATACACTGAACAATATAAAGGATTTTAACAATAGTAACAATAATGTTCAATATTTTCAAAAATATTAATATTATCAATTCTTAATTAATCGTGAAGAAAGAAATAATATCTAAATATATTTAATTTTTCTTTTCCCTTTGATGTCATAAATAATATTTGTCTTGTATTAAATAGGTCTGCAAATTATAAAACATGGTATAAAATTGCATCTACAGGGTGGTCTATATAAAACCGACCAGTGATAAAAGTTAAGGCGTAGTCATCATAAAAGGCACTTTATTTGTATTATGCTGGCAGCACCTTGTACTTAACGGGCCCGTTTTATATGAACCACACAGGGATGGAACACGGGCTCAGAATCTACTTTTAACATCGTTGATATAAGAAGTAGAAAAATTTGCTACAATGATAGTGGTAAGAGTTCTGAACCCGTGTTCCATCCCTGGATCACTCTATATTAACAAAATGAAGATGTCGTAGTATGTATTAATCCGTGTTATAAACTCAAAGGAATTATTAAGACAAATTTTTAAAAAGTTAATTGTATAGAAAGATTTAAAAGTTCAATATTTTATTTTTCGATTTTTTAAACGAAACACAAGGTATAGTGTATATATATATATATATATATATAATAACAGGAGACTTGGCTTTGGAATATTAAAACCCGAATAAACTACTACGTCTGAAACGCCAAAGAAAAATATTTGAGATGCATACAGCTGTTTCGGTAGCCTTAAGCGTACCGTCTTCAGTGCAAAAAAGAATTCAGAATCTGGAAAAATGCTCGTATATATAGGAGAGGGACCGAATTTAGTTCAACCAATAGGATTACGGAAAAGGTGGGGAGTATGGCCAATAGGAATTTAGGAATGTGTAGCTGTATAAACAGTAGAAAAATTAAGAACTTGGTTGAAAATATTAAAAATTCGAAACTCAGAATCTTCTACACTTTATACTCAAGTGAATTCAAACTTCCATCTAATGAAAATTTCAATAAATCCATAAAATATATACAACAATTACATCAAATTATGCTCGAGGAGTATTTCCCTTACTTTTCACATAATAATAAAATGGGTAAAAGTAAGGAAGATGAAATTTCAAAGAAATATCGTAGTGAAATTTGAATGACATTCTGACATATATGCTGTATAAGTAATGTGTATTTATATCAATTAAAATGGAATGGAATTCAGAATTCATAGACGTGATATTTAAAATTTCGTGACAAAAGTTATAATTCCTTTTTAATTTTGCTTTTAATTGTCTAATTTATCAAACAAATGGCGTATTTGGAAATTATTTTATATATCAAATGATGTATAGTCGGTAAAAAAAAAAAAAAAAAAAAAAAAAAAAAAAACGGAACACCCCCACCTATCTCATTACCTAAATATCGCAGAAACATGCAGTGGGCACCAATCGTCAGGAATTTATGTCTACTTTTATTGTATGTAGGAAAAAATGACTTTGTGTTTCGCAATATATATATATATATATATATATATATATATATATATATATATAAACCGATCAAGTTATTTTTATTTATTTTATTTTATTATTATTATTATTTTTTATTATTATTTATATTATTATTATTATTTTGTGTGTGTGTGAATATATTAATGAAAGTTTGAAATATGAATTTAACATTAGCACCTTCAAACTTTGAACGCTTACAACTCAAAAAAAATAAAAAGAGTAAAATATACCAATATACTTTTTCGCATCGTCGCGACCCTAGGCGTTCAAATATAAAATAAAATTAGGATATTACCATTGAAAGAAAAAAAAAATCAAAATTAGTGCGCGTTTTAATATGTAGACGACCTCCAATTCAGAATTTCACTTCATTTTCTAAAAGGACTAACAATTCTCATTCGAAAGATACCTACTACATTTTTGTGCATCGATTAGCAGCGAAATTACATCGAATGTTGCATTTTTCATTGACTGTACATACAGTTATGAAAACTGGAAGTGCATACACATTAAATCAGAGTTCCCAACTTTTATAATTTACTCACGAGCATTTTTAGTCCCGCCTCTTTTTCATACCGGGAATTTTGAAAAATGATTTTCTTCTTATTTAATCGTTGTTACATATTAAAGAGAAATAATCTACAAAATTTCTGGGGCGAAAAGAAGATGGTGCTAAAAATGCTCGTGAATAAATTATAAAAGATGGGAACGCTGCATTAAATACTTTCGAATGAATATTTTGTTTGCAGACCATTCACTAATCTGTTGTCTGAATTGCATGATATAAGTGGTATTTTTTGCTTTCACAATTCAGATGCTGTGTTTTATAATTTTATGTAAGGAATACCAGCCAATCCCCCAAAATCAGACCCAAATATTAGAGATTTCTTACACGAATGGTATTTAGATGAATAAATATATATATTTCATTACAATCAGAAATTTCAATAGACGAAATTTAATAATGTTATATATCAATACACATCTCTGCAAAGCTACATAAGCTGTAAAAACAGTTTATAAAGTCCATGATCGTGTAATGTTGAACATAAGTCACATTCACTCTCATATCCTTCCTATGCTGTTGTCCTTAGGATTTTTGTTGCTTTGACTCATAAGAATAGCTCATTCAAAAAGAAAAAAATTTCTAATTTTGTTTCTGATTATTATTCCTTGTACTCGTCGCCTTTTATTTTAGTGAGCAATTAATATACAATAATTTGGAGATGAAAAATTAGAGTCGTAAGTCAATTTAACACTTTCGCAACCGCATGCTTTCTTCTTTTTGACAGCAAGACATACCTGCCAACATCCTAATTAACACTTTTGGGACCGCTGACATGAAATCACGTCATTTAAAAATCTGTAAATCCACCAGTGGGAGTTTCTTAAGCTTAAATTGGTTACATTATTTCTAAACATTATACCCAATATTCACATTTGTGCAATAAATGCATTTGGATACAAATACTTTTATCATAAAGTGTATAATCGTAGTGTATATTAATTTATATTTATGAATACAGAAAACATTGATTTAAAATAACCTTTTGAGAGGGGCTCTTACGAAATCATATGGTGAAGCGTGACAGATTCTGTCACAGCCCCTTTCAAAAGGGTAATGTAATATACAATATTAACGCCCACAGGTGGAGCTTGCTGTCAAAAAGACAAAAACATGCGGTCGCGAAAGTGTTAATATTCCGTAGTGTTATTATTCCCGCCCCCTTTTTTTAAAAGCAGTAAATTTTTAAAGTAATATTCTCCATATGCGATTACGATTACTTAAAATGAAAAATTCTCTAAAAAATATTGGTGTTGAAGAGAATGCGGGCTAACGATATTACGGAATATTAATTCGGATGTTGGCAAGTATGCAGTAATGTCAGCCTGTGGCCATTATTCTCCCAAATTACAATATTTCAGAACAAAATTTTCTGTATTCACATTTATATTACAAATGAATATACATTATAATTACATTCTTTCTAATCAAAGTATTCGTATCCATTGTATTTGGATATATTCTTAAGAAATAAATAGCATAGAAACTTGCGAAAGACATGGCCACTGGCGTTGTTACAGATTTTCTAATGACGTAAACAAGGGTCTTACTCTACGTCCTTTTTTCAAGACACTCTCATGAATGAAAAAATTTCAAATTAATTGCTACACTATTTTTATAAAATAATTTCTACCCTGTGTAATTATGGCACATTATTAAAAATATACCAGAAGTATTTCTGCATAAAATTAGTGGTGGTAAAAAAGGCGGAATATTCTTCTTTCTCAGAGCATAGCCTCCTAAACTAGATGCCTTTCGCGTGGCTCGGAAACTTGGCAACAGTTAAAGCGGTAAACAGCTCCACCTGGTACAGATTGCGTAACTTTTTTATTCAACTGTCACCACTAATTTAAAGAAGTGATGTATGATACATAAAATCGACGTTTCTTCGATTCGATTCGCCTTTTATATATATCATATCCCATTTTTAAAAGAAATTTGGTGGCTGTTGAATAAAAGTGTCGGGCAATCTGAACCAGATGGCGCTGTCTAAAGCTTCAACTGTTGGCAAATTTCCGAGCCACGCAACAATCATCTAGTTTAGGAGGCTATGCTCAGAGTGTCCTAAAAAAAGGGCGGAGAGTACAACCCCTTCGTAAATTTACGTCAGCGGTCGCAAATCTCTTAATACATGTAGATTTTATTATTATTATTATTATTATTATTTTTTTTTTTTTTTTAAGAAAAGGAAAATGCTCTCTAAAATAAAAGGCGACATGCTCAAAAAGTTTAATTCAAATTATAGAATTCAAACAACGAGATATTTTTATAATACAAAGTAACAAAAATCCTGTAGAACTGCATGTAAAGTAAAACAGAATGACTTTGACTGATGTACACTGTACAGTCATAAAAAGTTTCTATTCAAATAAGAGCAAATTTAGACAATTTTATCTATAATTTGAGCAGAAATGTAAGATATTTATGAAATAAATAAATTCGATAAATTACATTTCGCTGGTATTTATCAAAATCCGTGAGAATGCCATTTGTGTATTTTGCGGCGGTAAGAACAAAAGATTTATGGTACAATTACAGAATGTGATAAGTTATCAATAAAGACTGTAATCAGCATCCGGACACATTGCTCCCAACGTGTTTTTCGTACCGGAAATTTTTAATTGGAATATTTTAGTAATTTTTGTAGCAGTACTGATTATCAAATTATTATTATAGATAACGCAAAAATTTTGTTTGGAGAAAAAAAAAAGTTTAAAAACCGTACATTTTGCAGCTACGCTATACATCTCTCGTAACGGGTCTTATTATATTGTGTTTGTTCAGCAATATGGAAAACATAAATAAATTTCTAAAATAGCTTTTTTTTTTAAAAAAAAAAAAAAAAAAAAAAAAAAAATCCTGATTTAGATTTTGTTATCTAGGTTTTTTATTAAACTTTACACGTTGATGTTTTTGCATTTTAAAAGCGAAAATACAGATTTAAGTGTGCCTCTCACTACATGCATTAACAGCAGTGCACATAACCCCCGAGGAACACGATTAATTGCTTCTGTTTTCGTTGAAACCGTGCTGTTCGAGACTACAAAAGAAAAAAAAAAAAAAAGATTTCATTTTTAAGTGTGCAGAAAAAAAAAACATTTTATTTTATTTATTTATTTAGTTTTTTTTTTTTTTTTTTTTTTTTGTTAAACATAAAATTAAATATTTTAAATTTTTAATTCATATTCGAAAACACTTCTAAGACATCTTGCATGTATTGATGCATACTCCCTTATTTTTTCTTCATTCTTTTTTATTGTACGAATAGTAACCTCATTGAAGTTCTCTGTCTTTGCAACAACTGATAATTTTTCTCCTTTGTTTAATCGGTCCAAAATTTTTACTTATTTTCAAGTGAAACTATATACCTTTTTCGAACTATCCTTTGATTTTCTGCTTTTATTTTGTAAATTAAAGATTTCAAAGAAACTAGAAATTAATTGATCAAACACTTATAAAAAACTTGGTTGAAAACATTAAAAATTCGAAACTCAGAATTTCCTACACTTCATACTCAAATGAATTCAAACTTCCATCTAATGAAAATTTCAATAAATCCATCAAATTTATACAACAATTACAGCAAATTATGGTCGACGAGTATTTCCCTTACTTTTCACATAATAATAAAATGGCTAAATATAAGAAAGATGAAATTTCAGAAAAATATCGTAGTGAAATTTGAATTACATTCTTACATATATATTGTGTAAGTAATGTGTATTTGTTTCAATTAAAATGGAATGGAATTCAGAATTCATAGACGTGATATTTAAAATTTCGTGACAAAAGTTATAATTCCTTTTTAATTTTGCACAATTTTGCTTTTAATTGTTACTCTAATTTATCAAACAAATGGCGTATTGGGAAATTATTTTACATATCAAATGATGTACGTATTTTATTATTTTTCAAAAGAATTACTCGAAAATGGTGTAGTTAACCAAGTGTTTTCGGGGAAGGTATCCGTTTCCTTCAGGGTTTACCCGGGTAGAAACACACGTCATTGATTAAAAATGAAAGGAATCCTTGTGTTTCAGGTTACCTTACTTTAATAAGATATTATTAATTTACCATCACAAATAATAAACATTATCTTTCATTTATCTAAAAAACATTACATGTAACATTTTTTGGTGTAAACATGAAAATTTGGATATATTAAAAAAAAAGGTAACTTACTGTTTATTTATTTAAATAACACCGTTTGCATGATAAAATGTTTGAAATACACCCTGTTTAAAAGTTTAGCAAGATTTGCAAACGATCTGTTTTTTTCAAATTAAGAATTTATTTATCAATGAAATGTTTTCAAACATTGGGTATTTAAAGAACTGGGTCTTCCTCGTGTTTTTCAGTGAAGATTGGTTTAAGACAACAATTAGGGTGCCGGTAACAAATTGAGCAAAGTTAATAATGTTTGTGATCACCCTGTATCGTTAAGTAAACGAAATGAGCTGTAACTTCAAGATATGCTAACATGGACACAGTTCAATTTGTAGATGAATTTGTGTGATGATAGCATGTTAATTAAGGGATATATAAGCATTTATTTTAAAACTCAAAAAAAAAAAAAAAAAAAAAAATCAACATGTTTTTTATATATTATATACAGAGTTTTTAACTAAAATTATTCCCACTTTCAGATATGTTGGAAAAACACTTTTAAAACAATATACTGCAATTGGAATACAAATATTTTAAATATCTCAAGAAATATGAACATTTTTATGAAAAACGTTTTTACTGCCCATGTGCGAAAGGTAAAACATTTTTTGTTGCATAGGTTGAAAGCTGGATGTATTGGGCAACTTTCATCAAAAGTGCATTTGAATAGAATAAAAATTAAGTGAATTGTACGAAAAAGAACGAGCTAAATTTTAGATGTTTTCCAAGAGTTGAAATTTCTTAAGAATTTTCACATACCACGTAATTAATTTTAAGAACCAATTATTTTAACCAGACTCCAAATGTAATTTTTTTGTGAAAAATCCCTTATAAGCTTGTATCTCTAACATATTTTTGTTTATTTACTATGATTTAAGAGATCATAAGGGGTTTTTCCCAAAAAACAACCTTTGGAAAGTGGTTGGAATAATTGGATCTGCATCCAAGAGTGGATGTCGTTGCGAAGGGGTTGTTTATTTTTATTAATTATAAATTGAAGAGCCGATGCACAATAAATGTCTAAACTTTACAGCTGCATAAAACTGATTTCACTTTCCTGTCTATAGCTTGGAAAAACGTGTTTAGTTCTATGATATGCCGTAACCGCCGCTTAATAAATTCACTGGTTAATAAAATCAGCCGCTTAATCTGATCAAATTGCCAGGAACAGAATCAAATCAACTCAAACTAATTTTAAGACCGCCGCTTAATAAAATCAGCATCGCCGATTAATGAACTCAAAAAAAAAATCTCTTCAGCAGTAGCAAAAAAAAAAAAAAAAAAAAAAAAAAAAAAAAATGTCATTTATGCACGTAAACGAATTTTTATTTACACTGTGATTTTTTATTTTTGAAATAAAATAGAAAATTAAATACAGGAAGACCTCCGTTATCTTTCTTTGTCGAAATTTTTACATTTACAACATTAATTTTTACATTTACAGCAATTAAACACGCCCCGTCATTTGTCTTAGCAATAATTTGAAGGAATGTATTCTTCAAAGTGCGATAATAAGTTACAAATTTGATTTGATTCGCAAATGATTTTTTTTTATAATGTTTAATTAAAAGACAATTTTTAGTTCTTATTCTGAAATAACTAAAAAGCACGAAACTTAAACGGAAAGATTTTAAAAGAAAAGCGTGAACTTTTAGCAAAGTATTGATAATTTTTGACAAAGGAGAGCACATCGGAACATGGGATGTGTTTAATTCAATTACGTTGAAGTAACAATCAAATAAATATCTGTTAAAAATTAAGTAATATTGTTTATTAGTTCCATTATTTGGTACCTTTTGAAATTTCTTTCTAAAATCTGGTAAATAATACTTTTCTTGAGTGCAGGAACGTTCGCCAGATATGAAAATCAGCCGCTTAATAAAATCACTTTTGCTCAGAACGAATGTGATTTTAATAAGCGGCGGGTACTGTATTTAATGAAAAAGCTTATTCCAGTTTGTTGCCTACAGTTTAAAAAAACTTTTTTAATTCCATTAATTTCCTTCCCCCCCCCCCTATTGTTTCCTGGTTTTTTCACTGTGTTCCCTTCTGGTTTGCCGTTCCAGGCTGCTGTAATATTTGCTAGTTGAATTGCTAGTCCTCCTTGCTTTGTGTTCAGTGAATTTAAAGCAAGTGCTTAACCCTTTGCCGCTCAGTGTTCCACTACATGGAGCACCTAATTTTAATTCTCAAATGCAAAAACTCATCCCGGAAATTTTTTTTAAAAAATTTACATTTATAACAAAGCAGAAAACGCCCTTTTTTCAACATGAAAATTTAAAATTTTTTCTATTATAATTATGTTCGTAAATTCCGGTGGCAGTGTAATTTAAATGATCAAAAATATCTTGCCCCGCAAAGGGTTAAAATACTCCGGAATAGATTGAAATGTTGGGATCTATGCAACTTTTACGAGTTGTTGTTGTCGATAATGTTTACTTATAAAGTGATTTATTTATTAAATTAAATATTATTTGAATTTAATGAGGTTTACTTACAGATGTTTCAAGCCGAAAATTTCTCGAAAAGGAAAAATGCGAATTTTTTATTTTTTAAATATTTATGATCAGCTATGCGGCTAAAAGCCATTTTTAAAATTAGTTTAGTAATTTTTAAAATAAATTAAGTAGTGAACCTTAAAGGGTTAAGAAAGCAAGGGAGTGAACGACAATCGTTACACAAATACCCAAATCACCTCCTCTAAGCCCTTTTCTAATGATTGTTTAAATTAATTTCCCGATAGTATTAGTACATTAAATCATGAATTAATTATGCGTTGTAATAGTTAAAATTCGTTGAATTTCAGTCAAAGCTAACGTATTTAGACTATAGCAGTTTTCAGTAATAGTCGGCTTAAAATAATACGTCCAAGAAAATATCAGAAAAATGTAGAATTACCGAATGTTTTAAGTATAAAACTTTTAAAAAACAAAATAAAATGCAAGAGCTCGCAACAATTGTTTCCAGTTGAACAAAACACGACCCTTCGTAAAACGAACAAAGTCCGCACGTTTGCTAAGAAAAAAGTGAAAAAAAAAAAAAATAAATAAAAAAAAATACACACAAAACCGAGTTCAGTGAAAAGCAAATAATAATTCAACTAAAAAAAAAAAAAAAAGGTCTAAACTGGTCTAAAACCGATGTGTGTAATTTCAAAGCATCAGACAAGAACGGAGTAGAAGAAATATAATTAACAAAATTTTTCGAAGTTTTAAATATGGTAAAAGTTATATAGATATTCGAATGGGACGAGGAGATAGGAGAAGAAATTATGTTAGTTTTAAAAAAATCAAAACAATGGCCATGAGCCTAGCAATGGAAAGCAATATAAGATTTAGGAATCTCTTCATTATGCAGGGGTCAATCGAATTGACCAAAGAAAGTAACCTAGAAAAAACAACGCCGATTTTTACGTATTTCTTTTCTTATCTTTCTGTCTTTTTCTTTCTTTTTCTTTCTTTATCTTTTTCCCTTTTTTTTCCCTTTTTTTTTCTTTTGACTTTATTTATTTATTTTTATTTAATTTATTTATTTTTTCTTTATTTTTTTAATTCTGTTTACACAAGTATTTATATTTAAATTCTGTTTTATTTGTTTTTTTTCTCTTCGATGAACTCGGTGTTGTGCGTCGCTGTGTTTCTCGCAGCACTCCTGCCGACTTTGTTCGCTTGACGGAGGGCTGTGTTTACTTTCTACCTGAAACAAATGTTGCCAGTTCTTGTGTTTTATAGTGTTTTTTTTTTAAAGTTTGGTACTTATCACTTTTAATCACCAGTTCTGTGGTGCTCCTAAGCTTGATGACTGGATTTAAATCTAGTAAAAAAGTAAAGACATAAATACACCCTCAAAAGAAAATCCGTATACGTGTATGTTTTAATTCTGTGCGTATATGTCTGTCTGTGAGAAATGGCTTTTGGCAACTAAAGCTCCGGCGCCAATAGTCGCAGCGGCTCGAAACTGAAGTAAAAAGACGCAGAATTTCTTCATCTCAAGGTTCCAATAACTTGCTAAACGATGCGTCCCTAATTGGCGGAGATAATAATTAAAACGTCGACCCATGTCGACCGAAAAATGACCGAGAAACCTCGGCATATTGCTTAAAAAGAGACATTCTATTGGAAAAAAGAGAAAATAAATTAGAGATATCAGCCGTGTCGTTACAAACAAAATTATAATTAGCATCCTCATACTTTAGCAGCGTATAACTCTATGAAAAATTGAGTGAAATATACTCTATAATATAAAAAACAACGCACCAAGAAGGAATAATTAAAACTGGACACAAATTGACATGCATGCAGATTTCAATGGAAAATTAAAAATTTTAAAGTTTGGCTGCCATCGAATGAGCATGTGAGGCTGCAGCGCATCTTAACTGTGCAATTGGCAGCATATTAAATAGGAGAAATTTTGATTCCAGGTAATAAATTCTTAGAGAATTCTACTTCGAAATTACAGCGGGTGTTGCATTTTTTTTTTTTTTTTTTTTTTTTTCCTGACTGCACTTATGCCTAATTGGAGAATATTATTTATAACGTTTTTCGTCATTTTTCTTGAAACGGACATGAAATTCGGTTGAAAATATCATTTATTACAAAGAAGACTATGCTGATTATGTATATATATATATATATATAATAAACTTTCATATCTTCGTAATTATAACAGATATCATTATGCAAATGAACAGAACCCATTTGAAATTTTTCATTGAATAAATCAAATTAAATTTACATTTCAAAAAATAAAAATATTTGCAATTTTCCAATTTCATCATTAATTATCAAAGAAGGAAAATAATAAAAATCTTTCTTCTGCCGTATATTTTACGTAAGTGTACAGGAGAATATGTCACGTGAAAGTTTCTTCTGTTAAAAAATGTTTATACTTTCAACTTGAATGTCTGACTGTATGTATGTTGAATCGCTGACTTCCGCAATTGTTTTTAGCATGTCTCGATCTCTGAAAAATGTTATTAAAGGTCCCAAATTAAGAATCTGTTTGTGCTATCAAGGTTCTACCAGCTTTACTATGCTTGTCGTGATTGCTTTATGTCCTATGGATTGTAGAATCGAGGAAATATGAAGGATATTTTTAAGCACTTTTCTATTATTTTCTGGGACGCAAAATGTAATAAAGTTATCACCATTTTACAGATTAAAAACCCATTATTTTTCAGGAAAATATTTGGATTAGCATTATTTTTATTTTTAATTATTTATTTATTTTAATAGCATCACATAAAACGCTTCGAATATATTACGGAATGTAAGTCGAAAAAGGTGACAGTTAATTTTTAATAGTATTAACTGTATAATACCTTTCTACAATGTTTGATGAATGCTAATCTTTTCGGTTTGACACTTTGACAAATATACATATATATATATATATATATATATATATATATATATATATATATAAACAGTAGTTTTCTAATAAACATTCTGCTGTTTGGTATATAGAATCTCGAAAAAATAGATACTAAAAATATTTTGCACCGAAATGCGTATTTTATTTTTAATCATTTATTCATTTTACTTTATTACTTTTTTTTTTTTTTTTCTCTCATCGGGTCTGGTTTATCGTTTTTGATGGGACCGGTGTGAAATTTTGTCGTCCAGTTTCTTGTTAATAAATAAAGATTATATTTCTATTTAAATAATTGATATTAAGAAATGCGGAGCTAGTAACAGTGGCAGTAAATCCTACGGAGTACCCAACATGTATTATTTACAGATTTTGGCAAATATCATTAAAAAGAGCTTTTTTAAAAGCATTACTTGACGCCTCTAAACTTAGATTTTTTTTTTTTTTTCTATTTATTTATAAATTTGTGCGGAGCAAAAATTTTTAAACAAATCATCCCAAAACTAAACTAATATCATGTGGCCACCACATGACTTTCTTCTATATAATTTTACACAAATTTCATTGAATAAAAATTATTTATTAAATTATTAAATTATTTTCCATTATAAATGCAGACGATTTTTATCAGATAGAATTATATCACTAAATTCCAAAAGAAAGTCATTTTTTTTTTTTTTTTTTTGCTAATATCAAAAGAAATGCGATATTTTTTGGAAGTTTTTTTCGTTAAAAGATAAAAAAAATCTATAACTTTGTTTTAAATTATCACAGATCTATAGTTCAAACATTCATTTTGAAGGTATTCACGAGATCTTTCGAAAGACACCCATATTGAAAATTTACTCCCCCCGGGGGAGGGGGAGGTACTTCCCTCCAGGGGGAAAGCGATGCTCCCACATGCACAAAATTTTTTTCCTAGTTAACTACTACTATTATAAATAATTCATATTAATTTTACAAGCACACTTTTAAAATAAATCTCATTATGTACATTTATACGAAATTTTGCCCTATACTGCCATGTTAAAAAATTAGAAAAAATGCGATAACAGCACCACCTGTTGAGAAATTGTTCCCCAAATCTAATCAGCACCAGTTTATGTCAGGGTACAACGAAATACCAAGTTTGGTTAAATTTCGTTCATTGGTTCGTGAGTTACAGCGTCCAAAAATTTGTGATACACATACACAGACAGATATTTTCTAAAAACAGTCAAATTGTTTTCAGGACATCCAAAAACATCTAAATCCATCGAAAACTGGAGTTCGAAAATTTTCACGAATCCAATGCATTCTTTGTATGTACAGTCGGGAAAAAAAAAAAAAAAAAAAAAAAAAAAAAAAAAACGCAACACTCAACGTAACTTCGTTCCTAATCGATGTAGAAAAATGTAATAGGTATCATTCGACGGGGAATTATGAGTAGTTTCAGAAAATGAACTGAAATTTTGAATTGCGGGTCGTCTACGTTTTAAAACGCGCACCAACTTTGATGTTTTCAATGGTAACACCCTAACGCAAAAAACGCGAAAAAGTATATTGGTTATATATTTTACTTATTTTTTCACATAGTTATAAGCGTTCAAAGTTTGAAGGTGCTAAATTCATATTTCAAACTTTTATTAATACCTTCACAAAAAATGCCTTGATCGATATAATTTTTTTTTTTTTTACGAGATACAGTGAAGAAACCCAAACATAATCCATCATTACTTTTGATTCTGAAAAATATTTTTAATTCTGAAAAATATTAATAAATTCATATTCATATTCATAAAAATTATGAATTATGACCTATATTAAATTTTACATAAAATGAATCCTAATGCTGAAAAATATGGGTGTGCAAATTTGCAGCTCATTCCAGTTATTAGTTTTCGAGATATAAATAAATCTTTCTTTTTGAGTGGTTTAAGGGGCCGTCTCTTATAAAGTTTTGCATGAGATAACGAATCAAGTCTTAAAAAATAACACAAAAAATTAAACAAAATATTTTTATTTTTAATATACGGGTCAAATTATATAACAACAACGTCAAACGCAAAGAAATGAAACAAAAATGTTGATTTTTAGACATTAGTGTTCGACACAAGAATTCCTGTTTTCAAAAGAAGACAAGCCCCCCGCCTTCATCGTTCTTCGGAACAAAACAATACAGAAAAGGAAAGTAAATGTGACATTGAGTATTCGTGTTAAGCCCCTTATTTTATGCTGACAAAAATATGCACAAGTGGGATATACTTCATCGATTAATTGGTGATAAATTTTGAATCTTTTAAACAAACACTACAAGAAAAAAAAACTAAATAGGCGGGGTTTACTGTTTTAAATAGAAAAATAGGTTTAATGTGATATTGTCAAATGTAAAAAACGAATGGAATTGGAATGCAAGAGAGACTTGTAAAATCGTTTCTTAACTATCGTCATAGTTAAAAAAGGCTTAATTATTTGCTTCATATACTGCTTTATTTTATTTTATTTATTTATTTATTTTGTAGGGGAGACGATTATTATTTTAAGGACAGTTTAGTCTTTAAAATTTTATTAATATATTTTAACTTTATACATTTTTAAAAACATACTTTAACTTGTATAAATATATTTTAACACTTTTTGCGACTGCAGGAATTTGTCTTTTTGACAGTAAGACCCGCCTACGGGCGTTATACTCTCAAAATAAAATATTTCAGAACAAATTTTCTGTATTCACAATTATATTACATATGGATATACATTATAATTATATTCTTTCTAATCAATATATTTCTATCCATAGTATATTTTATTGCAAAAATATGAACACTGGGTACACACTTAAGAAATATGTAAAACACAAATTACGAAAGAAACGCCTACTGACAGAATTAGAGATCTACGTAAGCTGTTGCGAAAGGGTTATTAAAAAATTATATTTTCATAGAAATTATAAAACGAACCGTACATTTCTAAAGAGTTCAACTGACCCAAAATTGGTAAGTGCGATTAAAATTGTTTAATATTTACTTCATGAACCCTTACAATAATTTATCCGAAAAGATTTAGTTTATGCGGTGTTGTAAATATATATATATATATATATATTATTTCATTTCGTATGTTATGTTACACCTACGAAAGAAAATGTAAGCTTTATTGGTGATTAGTACAGCCATAATAGACACTTTTACTTGAAAAATATTGCACTTTTTCAAGGAGTACTGTGTAGACTAATCACAAGTATTTAAATAGACCTAAAATTTATCTAAAAAAGTACTGAAGTATATACAAATATAAAAAATTGAATTGAGGATAAATAAGGAATTGAATTGGAAAATAAGAGACGTTTCATTAATTTCTATAATTATTTTTTTCCTGAAAGATTTCCGGTGTGATACATAAAAATTTTCTCTATTTCTTATAGGATCTTAATTTTATTTTTCTACATATATAGATAACCCCCTAACACATTTTTGATTGTAACCCTATAAATACTAAAGATAAAGTATACAAATAGTGTACTTTTCCGCACAGTCAGACTCTCAGAAACTCGAAAATGAAGTCAAAATTGGGTGTTGCTATAGACAAAATCAAAGTTGGCACTCATTTCAATATGTAGATGACCCATAATTCAAAATTTGACGACATATTCAGAAAGTGCTTTTAATTTCCTGTTGAATGATGTCTCTTAGATGCTCCTGCGTCAATTAAAACCGAAATTACAGTGGGTGTTGCGGTTTTTTTTTTTCCCGACTGTACACATGCTTGCCAGCCATCTCATTATCAACCGTACAAATTTTAGTACCCGCTTTTTTTCTCACACCAGTCATTTTTTAGAATAATTTTATTCTTATTTAATCGTAACAACATTTGAAGAGAATTATTCTAAAAATAAAGTGGTGTGAAAAAGGGGTGTTTTTTCAATGGGTGTTAACAACTGTACGGTTATTAATAAGATGGTTTGCAAGTATGTATACATATAGAAGAAAGTAAAAGATACAAAATCGCATTTTTTTAAAGTAAAGTATGTCATCCAAATTTTGCTTCCATACGATCAATTGTTTTAAGTAAAAAAAAAAAAAAAAAAAAAAAAAGTTATCGTTAACTTTTTAAAAAATTAGTAAAGAGATATTAATTTCAAAATCATATTTTTCTTTCATAATTGCCAACCATCTCATTAATAACCGTACTATTTTTGACGCCCCCTGAAAAAAGATCCCTTTTCTAACACGGCTATATTTTTAGAGTTATTCCAGAGTTGCCAACTTTTATAATTTATTCCGGAGCAATTTTAGCCCCGCCTTCTTTTCGCACCAGAAATTTTATAAAATATTTCTTTTTAACACATGACAACGGTTATATAAAGAAAAAAATCATTCTTTAAAATTTCCGGTGTGAGAAAAGGGCGGGGCGTACAATGCTCCGGAATAAATTATAAAAGTGTGCAACTCTGGTATTCTCTCCAAATGTTATTATGATTAAATAAGACTAAAATTACTCTAAAAAATTATTGTTGCGCAAAAAAAGACGGGTACTAAAAATTATACGGTTCATAATGAGATGGTTTGCAAGTATGCATTTAAACCGTAGTCAGTAAACCATTGAAAACAGTTCACTTTTGATTTTTCACGATATTTACCTCGTTTAAACAAGTTGCGTGTCGATTAAATTCATCTCCTTATATTATTATAATCTGTGCGCATCTGTCTGTCTGTGAGAAATGCCTTGTCATAGCTAAAGCTCCGGCGCTAATGGTCGCAGCGCTTCGAAACCGGTGTCGACAGACACAGAATTTCTTCATCTCGACATCGCGATAATTCGCTGAGCGATGCGACCCTAATTAGCGGAGATATTAATTAAAACGTCGACCCATATCTACCGAAAATTGACCCAGAATTCATGATTAAATGCTTAAAAAGCGACATTTTTACGGAAAAAGTGGAAAATAAATTAGAAATATCAGTCGTATCGTTACAAATAAGATATCAAATGAAAGGTCCGATTTTTCTGAATCCGACGGTTTAAATAGGTTATCTATAGGGCAATTAGATTTTTTAAAATTAACTAAAGTATGAAAAAAAAGGTGGCAACAAATCACAACAGTTCTATTAATTTCGCAATAGACGTATTTCGGTTACCATGGCGCCGGGCGAAAGAATAAATAGATTTTACTTCCAGCTTTACTGATTTTGTACTGGAAATAAAAATTGCAAATTTCAAAATGCTTCAAATTTCTTCAAAATTAATTCAAACTTGCTACAAACTTTTAACATCACAACACGGAGTTCCAGTTCAAATATCATCGGGTTTCGAGAATAAATAAAAAATATATAATTTAATTGCAAATTAAATGTTATTATAATACGCGTATTTCAAATTCTAACTATGATTAAATTATTTTTAGTACATCATTCGAAAGATATTTTAAAGTACTTTTATATTATCGAAAGCGGGATTCAAGATTTCGCTTCATTTACATGTTTTGAGGTCTCCTGAATCGGTTTTCTTTTGTATCTGAGCTACTAATTAAAATAATTCCATAAGTAATACATTATAAGATAGATTTGTTGGTTTGAAATCGAACAGTAGATTACAGAAATTTCTACCGCCAGATGGCGCTGTACTATTTTAAAATTTCAATATTTCAATTTCTAATTATGATTAAATTGTTTTTAATACATCATTCGAAAGATATATTAAAGTTCTTTTATGTTATCGAAAGTTTTAACCAGATTTGCACGTTTTGAGGTGTCCTGATTAGGTTTTCTTTTGCATCTCAGCTAATTCAGTTAGACCGTTCAAACTTGGTATATGTAGGTTAATTAGGAAGGGCTGAAAGGGTGGGAAAGATATAGGCGTGCACTGCGTGCACGGGACAGCGCTGCCGAAGGCAGTGGGGACCCGGTCCGACTTTTTAACCGATGAGAAATTATTTTTTTTTTCTTTTCTTAACACTAAAAGTTACTGTTAGTGATTCATTAATTTTAGTGATTCATTTGAAAATACTGACCCGCTAGCGGGCGAAGCTCGCTAGTCTGATTATTAAATTTCGCTATTGAATTTTTCTTATTAATGCACTTATGACATGATCTAATTGGGGATTATTATATCTAATATTTTTCGTTAAATTACCTGAAACAGACATTAAATTTTGTTAAAATCCCATTTCTTAATTTGATTTGAGAATGAATATTTGCGCGTATACCTTCACACGTGCGTGCGCAGCGCGCACGGGTCTGCGCTGCCGAAGGCAGTGGGGACCCGTTGTGAGTTTTTACCCGATCAGATTTTTTTTTTTTTAGGGGGGGGGGGGCACAGTGGGTCAGGGAAGGAATACGCGCATGCAGCGTGCACGGGGCAGCGCTGCCGAAGGCAGTGGGGACCCGGGCCGACTTTTTACCCAATCAGAAATGATTTTTTTTTTTTCTTTTCTTAACACTAAAAGTTACTGTTAGTGATTCATTAATTTTAGTGATTCATTTGAAAATACTGACCCGCTAGCGGGCGAAGCTCGCTAGTCTGATTATTAAATTTCGCTATTGAATTTTTCTTATTAATGCACTTATGACATGATCTAATTGGGGATTATTATATCTAATATTTTTCGTTAAATTACCTGAAACAGACATTAAATTTTGTTAAAATCCCATTTCTTACACAGAAAACTAGGCAAATTTTTAGGACGATTTTTCTTTCAAGAAACTTATCTTTGTGATTTTAAAAGCTATAATTACGCAAATAAGCACAATACATTTGTAATTTTTCGTAGAATAAATGAAATTTAATTTAATTTTCGAAAATTAAAATTTCAATACTCACCGTAATTATTTACAAGACTTTTTCATACAAATAAAAAATTAATGCGATATACAGCGCTAATGAATTCATCGCTGTTTATTTCTCAGGAAAATCAACTGCTGATGTATGCGGTTTGTGTTAAATGTGATAAATTTGAAATGAATTCAAACATGCTCTTAGTACTTTTAAGATATAATTGTTGTGTTTTATCAAATTTTGCCGGGGGGGGGGGGAGTGAAATTTCTGATAACTGGAGAATTTTTAAAATTACCTATTTATTTAAAAAAGGAAATAGCAATATATGCGATAATTACAGATGTATTAGCCCGTTAAACACTGGATATAGAAACTTCTAGAGTTATAGGCAACAGACTAAAAATCATTTTATGCGCTATTATTAGAAGAACAAAATGGTTTTCGAAGAAAAGATTCTGCATAGACAATGTATTAACCCTTAAACAATTCTTCGAAAAACACTGCGAATTTGATTTAGAAACTCATGTTGCTTTCACAGATTTTGAAGAAGTCTTTAACAGAATAAATCGAGGAAAATCGCGGAAAATCATGATTTATATGGGATACCCCCTCTCATATCATTAAAAGTATTAAGAGCATATATAAACAGACTTCCATTGTTTTAGACCTAGGTTTTAAAATCTCAGATAAAATAATAATAAATCAACGTGTCCAACACGGATGCAGCTTATTGCCACATATATTAAACATATATTTTGATTATATCATCAGAATCTGGAAAAAGAAAATCAAAACAGGAATAGGTCTCGGAAAAATTTTGTTTAACAATATACTATTTGAAGTTGACTTATGTTTGTTTCAAGATAGTAAAGATAATTTGCAACGTGCAATTCTTACTCTAGCTGAAATTGAAAACCATTATAAATTAAAGATTTCAAAAAGTAAAACAAAGGCGAGGGCTTTTGAATGTAAAGAACGCATAAGAACAAAAATCATTTTAGAAAATAAACCTTTTGAATAAATATCACATTTTAATTATTTAGGATGTAACGTATCTTATAATTACTACAATGATATACAGAAAAAGCTAAATAAGTTCCAACATATCTGCGAGACTATAAGAAGAACGTTAATAAATACAATAAAAGATATCAGAATAAATATGTACAAAAGAATGACAATAACAACTCCAAATCTTGTATATGAGATCGAGAGTTGGACGCTCAGAAAGAGTGATGAGAGAGAAATACTTTCTTTAGAGATGAAATTTCTAAGGAGTGTGATGGGGTGTTCTATAATGGATAAAATAAGGTATGGTGTTATCAGAGGGTACTAAAAATTAGGCTAATAACACATACTATAACGAACTATAGAAATAAGTGGAGAGAGCATTTAGAACGAATTGGTTCTGACAGTATACTAAGAGCAGCTCTGAAATATAATCCAAGGAGGGGAAGATACATAAGAAGACCACGTAGAAGATGGATTGAAGCCGGAACAGGCTTGTAGCCTTCAGTTTTGTTGAAGATGATGATGATGATTATGGAGTTATTTGTTAAGCAGAGTTCTCGCTTGTTAATTCTGTTTTAATTGTGGTTCCAAAGTTTCCTACTCTTTTTTCTTTCCGTAATTCACTCGATGACATTTGTATCATTTAAAAAAATGCATTTCCACAAAAATATGTAGTTTTTATTTAATTGTTCTTTTTGTATCAGATACCACTAAAACTTCATCTTAAACGATCTTTATTACTTACAGATTAAAAAAAAAAAAAAAAAAAAAAAGACATGTTTCTCTAAATGGTATGGAAGTGAATTTTAAAATAATGACAATGTTTTTAGTATTAAGGAAAATAAAAATATTTTTATTGCACATAAATATAAAAACAAGTAAAATAAAAAGCTAGGTAAACAAAGCCACAAATTCTAAAATATTTTTATTGGTCTTAACAACGCCTGGCTAAGATATTATAACATTATGATTCAAGGAACTGAACTAAATTTCTAGATTAAATGATCAAATAATTGGTTCCAATTAAATTAACAAAGTTATCAATGTCCCAGTGATAGTGCAATGAAATTTAGACTTTAAATTTCAAAGAATTTAGTTTTTTCTTTCTAATATTATTATCATTTAATAATTTAGATTTAAAAACGAGTAAAAAGACATAAAAACAAGAAAAACAAAAGGCTAGGTAAACGAAGCTGCAAATCTAAAATGTTTTCATTAGTTTTAAAAATGTCCGACTAAGGCATCATAACATTAAAATTCAAGAAACTGAACTAAATTTCTAATTAAATGATCAAAAAGTTAGTTCTAATTAAATTTACAAAGTTATTAGTGTTCCAATGATAGTGCACTGAAATTTATACTTTAAAATTACAAAGAATTAAATATTTTCTTTGTAATATTACCGTTTAAAAACTTAGATTTTAAAAACATATAAAACGATATAAAAACATGTAAAACAAAAGGCTAGGTAAACAAAGACGCCAATCTAAAATATTTTTATTTGTTTCAACAATGCCCGGATAAGACATTATAGCATTATAATTCAAGGAACTGAAATAAATTTCCAATTAACTGGTCAAAACGGTGGTTCTAATTAAATTTAGAAAGTTATCAATGTTCCAGTGATAGTGCACTAAATTTTATACATTTAAATTACAACAAATCTATTTTTTTTTTTTTAGACTATTATTATCATTGGATAGCTTAGATTTCTTTTACACGCGCTTAAGCATAGATGCCAATATTTTATTTCATTCTGGAGTATTTTTAGCCCCGCCTTTATCCTGCATCCTTTCATTTATAGAAACATTTTGTGCAATATATAACTTCGATAAAATAAGAAAATTTTATCCTTAAAAAATAAGTGGTATAAATAAAATGCGGTACTAAAAATACTCCGGAATAAATTAAAATGTTGGCCTCTATGGCTTAAGTAGGAGAAGGGGAGGAGCAAGTATTTTAAAATTTCATCCTGTAAAACTCGTTTTAAAGTTATGATTCACCGTTTAGTTTATCTGCATATTCGCAATATGCGAAGAGATAAAATATTATATATGTTTATATTTATCTCTCTCTCACTGCGTAAACATATTTTTTCGAAATCAAATCGCTACTCATGAGGAATACGTCATATACTCATTTCTGAAATAATTCTACTTAAAAAAAAAAGATAACATAAAAAAAAAAAAAAATGCTTATGTTATGATAATTTTACATCAAAGTTTGAACGTAACGCCTTTTTTCATCAAATCTTTCACGTTTATTTTTTGACAATATTTTTAAATTTACAGGATTTTATTCTGACAAGAACTTCTGTTCAGAATTGGTGGTAGCAGTCGTACTCCCCGCCCTTTTTTCAGTACACTCTCATGTATGAGACATCTCTGCCTTTATTACAATACGAATTTTTATAGAATAATCTCTGTCCAGAGCTTCAACGTAATTCGGAGAATTGTTAGTACCGCCTCTTTTTCTACACCAGTCATTTTTTAGAGTATGTTTCTTCTTAATTCATCGTAAATACATTCGAATAGAATTTCTCTAAAAAATAAGTGGTAAGGGAACAGGGGCGGTGCTAACGATCTTTCGGATTATGTTGACAGCTGTGTCTATCCTATTCAATCACGACACGTTACTATAAAATGATATTGAAGATTAAAGGTCATAATGTTTGGCCTTAAAATGAAAGATTTAAAATATATACATGTGACATATCATTTGAAAGCCTGCATTGTAAGCTTTTTAATTGTACCAATTTTATATCTCTATGTTAATTAAAAAACAAAATATGGGTAAAAGTTACTTATGTTAAAATGAAAATACTGATGAAGGCTTGCATATTAATTTATAACTCAGCATCCCACGGCTATCCCATGTTGAAATTTATAATAAATATAGATAATAAAAGTAAAAATAACATGTAATTTTTAAATGAAAATTAAATATGTACTTTTTGAGATATTGAAAGTCAAATGGCAAAATGATTGACCTTAAAACAGGGGTAGTATTTGTCCTGATATTCCTGAAATTCCTGAAAATTTAAATAATGTCCTGAAATGTCCTTAAATTTTATAAGCTATCCTAAATTTCCTCAAATTTTTAACTTTTATGTTATTTATTGCTTTTTAAACAAACCAAATTAAGCAATGAAATCTCAAATGTGTTCTGTACTGCTGCACTTTGCCATGATAAGTAAATAAAAACCTTGCAAGCAACTCTGATGCTGCAATCATGCTTACTTTTTTTGCCTGATGAAGGATGTGGGTATTATTTTTACCCGAAACATTTATTGGGAGTTTTTATGGCGTTTGCTTACAAATTTTATTATTACCTTCTTGTGATAGGTTTTTGCATTTGACTACCATTAAATTGATGAGTGGTGTTTACATTCTGATGCACTTTACACGAATGCATGTATGAGCATATCCATAATTTTAGAACGTAAGAAAAAAATTTGCCCCTATTTTTCAGAAATAAAAATATATTGTTTTCTTATTTTATTGTTCCTAACGTAAATTGTTTTTCCATACCCTTTAACCCTTTGCGGCGCAGGGTAATTCAGCTCATTTAAATTACACAGCCACCGGAATTTACGAACAGAATTAAAATTAAAGAAATTTTTAATTTTCAGGTTTAAAAAAAAGGGCTTTTTCTGCTATGTTATGAATGTATTTTGCAAAAAAATTTCCGGGATGAGTTTTTGCACTTGAGAATTAGAATTAGGTGTTCCATCAGCGGGAACACTGGGATTGAAAGGGTTAAAAAAGCTCACAAAATTTGTCTCTAAATTGAAATTACAAGTAAGATGCGCTTTGATATGACGATGATTGAAAAAACACGAGTGTTCGAAAGTTTTTTAAACGATTGTTGTAACTGCATTTTAATGACGTTTCAGATATTCTGATTAAGGGGTTAGGGGTAGTCAGAGACACGAAAAAATGATAATTTTCAGTAATTTTTTTTCGCTATTAAATCATTTTATTTTACAAAAGTAATAATATGGCATTATTATACAATGTTTTGACTTGAAGTCACGAAAATTTGAAAAAAAAAATTTATAATTTCCAAAGTTATAGCTGTTTCTGTTGACCCAGTCCAAAAAAAAAGGTCCTTGCGGTGACAATGATAAGTCCTTGGAGATTCATCTAAAATCAATCGGATAAGAAAAATTAGTTTTATAAATAGATAATCCTGGGCCTGATCGAAGCTTTTTTTTTTTTTTTTTTTCAAAAATTAAAAAAATGGCGGACTCAGGAAATTTTTTTCTAAATTTTTGGGAAAAAGTCAACAGTTAATTGGTCTTAAAAAATCGAAATTTTTGAAAAAAAAAAAAATCCTTCGATCAGGCCCGAGTTTATTATGTATTCTAAAAGCTGTATAAATTTCATTAAAATCTACTGAGCGGTTTTCAAGTTACAGTTGTCACCAGTTCAAAAAACATAGTTTTGAGAAAAACGCATTTAAAGTTTCGCACTAGATTTACGTACAGAAATACGAATTATTTAATCACTTACACTGAGTCATCTATTCCTGGGCCATATAATAGTTCTTCAGCCATTGTGGAAGTTTCCAAAACATCAATTTGCCGTTGCCTACGTAGCATTCTGCCTTCCCGAGTGTTGTCGTTGGCGCGCTGATCTGCCACTTTCACACGTGCAGCATCCTTTTTTTTTTTGCATACTGATGGGAATTAGACCCACAACTTCAATCAACTTCAAATTTTCAGAGAATATTTATAAGATATTACACTTTAAGAAAATGCAAAAAAAAAAAAATTGATTTTTTGAAAATCCTGACTACCCCTAACCCCTTAAAGTTAGACTTTTTAAACTCTAAAATTGTGAGCTAAATATTTATTTTTATTTTATTTATTTATTTTATTTTATTTATTATTTATTTATTTATTTATTTTGAGGGGGGGGGGATTTTAAAATTTCTTAACGCATTAAAACATATTAGCTAACTTTCCATTTTTTGTGTACTATTTTGTTCTATAGTTTATTCATAAGTAAATTTTTGAAAGTTCAAAACACATTTTAAAATTAATATATCCAAAAATTGGATGTTTTATTTTTTAAGTAATCTAGTACTTTTTGCCGATACATAATGGATTTCAGACTCTCGCTTATGTAAGTAGATTAATAATTTTGTCCTGAAAATGTCCTGAAATTTCATTTTATAGTAGTACTACTCCTGTTAAAATGAAAACTTTTAAAAGTATATACATGTGCTATATCATCTGAAAGCCTGTATTATAAGCTTTCTAATGATACTAATATTATATCTCTAAGTTAATTAGAAAATAAAATATGGATACATTTGTAGTAGACGAAATTTGAAAATTTGCATTTTTTACCCATTTTTACAGCCCTGTATACAAAAAAAAACTAAAAGAGGTAGTTACTTATTAATTGTTATACATTAATTTCTCTATAGAAAAAATAGATGAGTCCAATTTCGTATAAACCTGAGGGTATCAGGTTTTTAGCTGAGTTGATTTGACATGGAATGACCCTATAATAGTATCTATAATAATAAAAAAGAAAATATGGCCTCAGCTAAAGTATTATTGTTATTTTTTTTTCCAGGGGTGGAGTGGGGTGGAGAAAACTTGTCCGGGAAAGTTCTTAATTGAATAAAATTTTTTACAGATGGGGAGATTATCTGGTGCTCAGGGTTCGTACGGGCCTTATTGTTTCCCTGAGTCTTATACCGATAATTCTGTAGAACGATTTACGTAACGAAATAAGTCTATTCTATTAAGTTGAATTTTATGGTTTCAGAATACTGGTGTGAGACTCAGGGAAAAAATAAAACCCGTACGAACCCTAGTGCTGCCATTTGTTGTCACACAGTAAAGACGCTAATCTCTTCGAGAAATGACTGTCCAAAAACGTAGTTCTTGAAGCAGCCCCTCTTATCATCTAGTTGAAAATAAATTAAAATACCCGGCTAAGGCACAAATTCAAATATTGGGAACCCGGTACCCATATTGCTTGAAAAAAGGATAGACGCTGTCGAAGGAGGTGGGGACCTGAAGCGAAGTTTTAAGCAATTCCAATGTAATTTTGTTTAATATTTATTTATTATTTAAATTGATTTAAAATATAATGATTAATATTTTTTGAAAATTTCTTTAAATATAGTGATTAACGAAGAAAATAAAGCGTTCTAGGGATTAAATACACGGAATTTTACTGACAATTTATATATATTTATAAACAGATGATATGTTCACTTATATACAAAATGAAATTTTAGGTTAGGAAATTATTGATTGATAAAACTGATAGACTTTTCAAAAAGAAACTGTCTTAGGAATAATTCTATGCTGGAATTTAACAAACGAAGTTCCAATGAAAGACATGAAATCACAGTCTGTTTGGAAATAAAATTACTTTCAACGTTATATTGCCTTCAACACAATTAAACATAAAAAAAAAAAAAAAAAAAAAAAAAAACACAAATTGTCCATATTTCGATGTGGAACACATTTAACTTTCAAATATTCAACTAAATATAATATAATCGCAGCAATCTCTATACTGTGTACCGAATTAGTATAGAGTACCTTATGTATATTTATGGAGGAAGGGGTTAAGTAATTTTTAGTAAAACATTTTTTCCTTATGTATTTATAATGCGTTGTTTTGAACAATTATGTTTCTGCCAATAGTATTTATAAATATTTTTTGTAAAATATTTTTACTTTTAATTATTTATTTTTATTATTATTATTATCACTGTCATGCATTTCTAGAATTATTAAAAGAAAAGTAGGTATAATTTAATTTTGTAATATAATGCATAACATATTTTCTTTATCTGAAAACCGGGCAGCCGAAGCCGGGGCCTTCTAATACCTGTATATTTTAACGAGAAATATGTACTAAGCTTTAATATAAGTTCTACGATGTTATTAGAAAATGATTATCGTTAGGAAAAACAGTTGCATAAAAACCTACTTTATGCATTGCGAAATAGACACGTTTATTGTATTAATAAACATAGTTGCCAATATTTTAATTTATGCCGGAGAAATTGTAGCCATACCTTTGTTTCTCACCACTTTATTTATAAAATATTTGTCTCCTGTATGTAACTACAGTAAAATCAGAGAAAGTTACTCTTAAAATAAAAGTGGTGTGGAATAAAAGCGGGGTTAAAAATACTCCGGAATAAATTAAAATGTTGTCAAGTCTGTTAATAAGCCTCAGTTTTTTCAGTTTCTGAACATGTAAACAAAAATCAAAATATGATTAGAAAGAGCAGAAAAATATTAGAATGCATTATTTTGCAATATATTTATTACGCAGGTAATAAATTGTTTTACTGATAGTATACTGTGATATGCATTCATTTACATTTTGATTTAAAAGGGGGGAAAAAAGTAATTGTTAAGAGAGAAGTTATTGTTCTTAAATATAGAAGGATTTTGACCTTCAAAATCTCTAAAATATCCTTATAAAATGAATTTACAAGATTGCCACATGCAATTCTTTTTATAATCTTTTCGAACCACTATTTCCATAAAAATAATTTACAATAAATTTACGGCGAAAAAAAATTGAAGATTTTCTGTCATATATACAGTCGGTAACAAAAGTGTCCGAACACTAGCGAAACTTCCTATGTAAAAAAAGTTCACTTCATACGGTTTTGTTAAATATTTCCTTATCGAATCATGTTCTTACACTGACTAAGAACAGGATTCGACAAGGATTTATTTAACAAAACCGTATGAAGTGTACTTTTTTTACATAGGAATTTTTGCTATTGTTCGGACACTTTAGTTACCGGCTGTATGTTACCATTAAAGCGCGAAATCCGTTAATCTGAAGATTACCTAGCTAATCTGCAGATGAACTAAAATGACCCGTTAAAGTGCGGAATAAAGAGTTTTCTATGTAATCTATGTAATCTACAGATTAACGGCTTCTGTGCCGTTTGATCAATACAGGTAAGTATTTTTATGATGCATTTTTTTTTCTTTTCTTTTTAAGATGCAGTCGACGCTCGTTATAGCGACCTCTGTGTTGTCCAACAAAAGGTCTGTATAATGAGTGGTTACTATAGTAGATATAATATAAAAAAAATTTCACAGTCACGCTCAGCTGTTCTGTAAAAAATATGCAATTTCTAAAGATATTTTAACTAAATACTCATGTTAACTTTTATCATTGGAATTAAAATTAAAATTTGATCATTAAAATTAAAAACAAAATTTCTAAAACAGGTTTTAAAGTAAAAAATAAGGGAGTAAAGTACTTTATACTGACAAAACATTTATTTTCTAAAAAAAAAAAAAAGTCAGAAATGGCTGGGTTTTTTCTGCAGATATGACATTTGCAAAACATCATTTTCCATTTCTGTTAAAGATGGTCTATAATTTTCTATATTTTCTTGCCTTGCAAACATTTTTTTTTTTTTTTTTTTTTTTTTTTTTAAGTTTTATTAACGCTTAAAACATTTTTCGTTCTAGAAATGATTGGAACTACCTCTTCGTCTTCATCATCCGATAATGTTGCATTTTTTTTTTTTTTTTTTTTTTTTTCTTTCCAGTGGTCAATAACAAGAAGTTAGTTCATTTTACGACAGAATTTCTGCACATTCTAGGTCATACTCAATTGTAGCATACTCATTAAAATTCAAGTTTTCATCCAAATTCCTTTCCTAGAATTTTCCTGCAGCCTTTCCTCTTCTTCATAGAAATTTTCATCTTTTATTGCCTGATTAATTATTTCAACAGTAGATTCCGTTTCAGTTTGTTTTTTAAGACCAGCACAGGGATGGAACACGGGCGCAGAATTCATACCACAAACGATGTGAGAAAATTTTCTACTTCCTCAATCAACGATATTATAAGTAGAGAAATTTCTTAAACAGATTCCGGTATGAATTCTGCGCCCGTGTTCCATCCCTGCCAGCATGATAAAAGATATTCTTTATGGTTTTTTCTTTCACGTCATTCCATGTTGCTTTGCAAAGACATGAGGATATCAGGGATGGAACACGGGCGCAGAATTCATACCACTATCAATGTAAGAAAATTTTCTACTTCGTAAATCAACGATATTATAGGTAGAGAAATTTCTTAAACGGATTCCGGTATGAATTCTGCGCCCGTGTTCCATTCCAGGGATATTTATTTTGTAATCCTCATCTTCGTAAAATGCAGACAAAATTATTTTCCTAAAAGTTTGTATAATTATGTTTAAAACTCACACCTCTTGATCTTGAAGCTAAAGAACAGGCGTAACGTTGTATGAAAAATATTCCAAGCAACGTAATCTTACATTGTTTTCGGACGTTGCATTTGGATTAGACGATATTGAACTGCCATTATATCGGAAGTAAAATAACATAGCATGCATAGGGTAACATTTGGGGATTTTTTATTACTGGTCGTTATAATGGAATGGTTTTTATAATGTGTGGTTGCTATAATCAGCATCGACTGTATAAATTATTTTAACCTTTCCCTCTCGAACGTCGCATCTAAGGCGCCACTCTATTCATTACTTCAACTCGAAGGTCACTCGAGAGGCTCCATGACCAATTAAGTTACTATATATCTTACATCAACCAATATAGGTCTACAACTAAAAGTGCTATAACAGGTGTAATACTTCGTTAAAAAAGAGACTCCAACTACATTTTTTATTAAGTATCTTTGGGTATGGATTGCCTTGGCCATTAGTAAATGGCCAAGAATGCTTTGCAAAATATCACACAATGGGAAATTATAAATCATAATATTCATATATAATGTTTCTAATATGTAAATATACATCAAATATAGAAATAAAATGTGTGTATTTAAAAATCTTATGTTTTATAATTTGCATTTTTTTATTAAAACTCTTGTCGGCTAGCTCAAAATACTTATTAAAAGAAGGATCGAATGCAAAAAGTTAACTTTCCATCACACTTCAGGCCCGCACATTTGGAAAATACAAAGTGGTCAACATAAAAAAAACCACTGACAAAAAAGAAAAAAAAAAAGACGCAGACTTCGTAATAGGGGTATAAACTTGCATTATGCTAGCATGATATTACGCGGCCAACATAAGATAAGGACAGCCAGGCCTTAGATTAAGCTAGATTAGATTAAGCTAGACTAGCCAAAAGACGGAAACTACGACCCCTGCTATACTTCTATACTTTTGAATATATCTCTTATACAATTCTAATTCTGTTCTCAAGCCGCGCGCTTTTAAGAAGCATATTCTAGTACGAAAATTTATTCCATCAGTACCGGAAAAATTAGGAAGGTTTGTATGTCGATCACCAAATATCTGGAAAATAGGTAAAAGTTGTTGGTTTACCCGTGCGTTTAAGGCTTAGAGAGCAGACGGTTAAAGTTCTTTTCTATTAAGCCATTGTTAAAATTTAATTGCGTTGAGTATTTCATTTGTATTCATTCATCCTTTTCTTTTACGTTCTTATACAACCCAAAATAATAAATTTGGACGTGAAAGTGACAAATAACTATATACATACAAAAATTGATTTAAACTGTAATCTTCTTATACTTTTTCATTTTACTAAATGAAACTTAATACGGTAATTAATTTTAAATTTTCAGCAACTTCTACAAATTTTCCGAATTTACTAAATTTTAATATCATTCTTAATCAATATTTATTTTAAAGGTGAATTAAACGGATCAGTCATGATGATTTTATTAATTTTATAGTTTAGTTAGGTATGCTATTAGAATTAGACTTTCGTTTAAAATAAACATGGCTCCTACTTTTTTCTTTTCTTTTCTTTTTTTTTTGAAAAGTTGGTCATATAATAATGTAAATTCCTGTTAGGTTGATTCTTTTTTCGCTACTTTTCTCCTTCAGAAATCGACGAACTGTAATCAATTCGTTTATCTATCTCTATATATAATGGGAAATGTGTCATCACGATAACTTCCGAAATACTAAAACTATTCAACGAATCTAGACAGTGGATTTATCTTACTTACTGATATCTTGGATAAGTTACTTAACCAAGTTACTTGCCATTTTATTTCCAAGTGGCAATAATTTAAAAATGTTAAAATCACATCATATAAAACTTACTTAAGAACAGATATGCTTGAAATTCGCTTCATATATAGCACATATGAGAGTGTTAATCTGTTATTCAATATAACACCGCCATCTTGTTACAAAATGGCGAAAATTAAATCATGGGACCACATGAAAGGGTGCAGCTATTTGAAAATGTCTTATCCGATAACTTTTTAAGTATATAATCAGTTCGAATCAAAATTGAACTCTGGGCTTATATTAAAAATTTCTTAAAAGATTTTTGTTTGATATCTTGATCATACATCTAATTTCAAAAGCGCAGCCACTTGAAATCACGGGTTCACTTAAAAATTTGTCATTATGACAACTTCCAAATAATCCGCCAGTTCGTAGAAAGTGGGACAATGGACTTATTTTAAAATATCGTGGATGAGTTCATAAAACAAATTGAATTTTGTTGCGAATTGTGGCCACTTGAAAATTTTACACAAAAAACGTATTTATGAATAGATTTGCTTAAAAATCGGTATGTAGATATTCCTAGCAATGTGTCAACCTACGTTTTAATTAAATTGATCAATCATCTAATTTCAAAATTTGGCCACTTGATAAAAAAAAATGAAATCAATTTAATCTTCCGCCTGAGCTGGAAAGACTTGTTTCAAAGATTTATATCAAAAGTATATATTTCCAAATTTAATGAGTAAATGTCGAAACAGAATGAGAAATTGACTGAAAGTTAAAATTTCTGAACTTCGAAAGCGCATAGTAGTTCACGCATCTGAACTTTGTAAGCGCATAGAAATTTAATATGAAATGCGCTTTGTAAGCGCATATCAAATTGAATTATTGGTTATATACGAAATATGTGAAATATATGAAAGTTTAGAACTTATGGTATCCCAAGCAAACCTCTTGCCTCTCAAAAAGTTTTATTTTTTCGTTATGCGACTGTTTAATAATGAATATCAAATATCCTTCAACATAAAGTAAAAATCCGTTTGCAAATATTGCCAAACTCTGCGACATTTTTATTCAATAGTCACCAATAATTTTAAGAAGGGATATTCGATATAAATATATGGAATCAAAGAATAGTCTATTATGTCTACAGGGATGGAACACGGGCGCTGAACTCATACCGGTATTTCTTTAAGAAATTTCTCTACCAATAATATCGTTGATTTTAGAAGTAAACAATTTTGTTACATTGATTGTGGTATGAGTTTCGCGCCAGTATTCCATCCCTGTATATATCAAATATCTTTTCTCAAAATTATTAGTGAAAAGTGAATAAAAAAGTGCAAAGTCTAGTAACACTGTTAGGAAATCATGTTTGGTATTTTATATTGAAGCACTTAGATAGATTAAAAATAGATTTTCTTTTGATGAAGGTGCTGTGACACTATTTCTTCTTTAAATCTTCAAACAATTTTGATCGCAATCCAGAATCACTCATGCCTTTAGCAAGAAAGTATATTTTATTTGTATGTAAACATCAAATCAATGGATCAGGTGGGGAGAGAATTAGCCCCAGATAAGAATATAGAGAAAATAAGTGATATTTACAGATTTTGGAAAGATTTCTAGCACTGTAAATGCCATTGTCCGAAAAAATATACTAATCTTCTAATAATGCAGCGGTTTATAGGAAAGTAGGTCATCGCTCTCCCAAAGATTTTTAAAATTCATTTAGACTGTCTTTATCATACATAATTTTGAAATATATATATAATATATATATGTGTGTGAGTGTGTGTGTGTGTGTGTATATATATATATACAGGGTGATCAGTTTAAAAAAAAATTTCTTATTACGCTTAAATCTGACGGATCTGGCAACTATTATAACACTGAAGTATAATTGTTCGAGCTTTTTTTAAGTGTGGGAATCAATTTCTAACACTGTTGGGCTGTTACAACTTTATTTGCGAGGCAAAACAGAAATGGTGACGCACAATGTTACTTAAACCTGTGATAATTTTATTTTTGGAAAACATAATTTAATTCACATTTTTTACATAATCATTCCTTACGGAAAATGTTGTAAATGTTCGCCAACATTTCGAATGCAAACATGAACACGTCAAACAAAGTTTTTTTAAACACTTCGCAATATTGTTGGTGTTATTGACGAGATTTCTTCAGTTATGATGTTTTCTTTCATCGATGTTTGCAGGACTTCTCTGGAAAACCCTATGAAATGATAATGTAAAAATGAAAATGACAATGTAAATGCAATGTAGGAATGATAATGTGAAAAATTTGAATTAAAGTTTGTGTTTTATAAATAAAATTATCACCGGAGTAAATATCATTGTGCGTCTCCATTTCTGTTTTACCCCACAAATAAAGTTGTAACAGTCCAACAGTGTAGGAAATTATCTCCCACACTTAAACAAGATTCAAACAATTATAATTCGGTGTTAGAATAGTTGCCACATCCGTCATATTTAAGGGTAATAAGAAAAACCAACGGATATTCTTTTAAATCGATCTCCCTGTATATATACATATATATCAAGCATTTTAAATAATTAACTATTGAAAAAAAAAGCCTTGTGAAAGTCTCTTCCATTACGTGACTAATTTTAATAGTTGCTAATAACAGATACGTGGGTTGGTTGGTTGGTTATTTAGTTTAACGTCGCACTAGTGCTGCGCAATGGACAGGTAAGTGGGAAAAAGTGAGGGAAAAATGGAAATGAAAAAGGGAAAAAGAGGGGAAATTTGGCAACTGTGGAGGGAAATTGTATATTTACAAGCGAGATTACAGATTATGGGTGAAACATAAATAATCAAATACCTCTCTCTCTCTTAAAAATAAATAAATAAAATAACGCATTGCTTCGAAAGAATGCTTTAAATTGAAGCTCCCATTTTTTTGAGTTGGTAATCTGCAAACACTCGGCCGTAAAGAATTAATTAATTGTTAAAAATTACATCTTCCAAAAGGGTCATAGTCTTTCATGAGATTGGTTATAGATATTAGCCAGTAAATTTGCTTATCTTTCATACGTAAGTTTTCAGAAAATTGCAAAAGTTACGCATTTGGAATAAATGTGATGGAGGGGAGGGCAGAGATTTAAGTCATCTCTCTCATACTGAGGCATTTTTTCCCTTTAAACATTTTCCTACATGGAAATTACCTCCACAATACGTGAACCCCAACTCTGTCATAATGTATTTCACACTTACTTCGCTAAACTATAAAACAAACAAATACAGTTTGTTTTTGACTTGAACGAGATTTCATAGGTAGTACCGACGGCAACGGCAGTATTAAATTCTTTTGTATAAAACTTTTTTAAAATCTGCTTTCCGGTATCAACTATATATTAAAATTATTATACAATTTCTTCTTCTTTTTAAAGAGGGTTCTTTTTTTATTTTACACAAAATGTGTATGTTTACTATACAGTCCGTTAAGAAGTTATAAGACCACTTTAATTTTGTAAATTACAAGAAAAATAAAGATTCTAATCATAATTTAAGTACATAAAATAACATATTGCTCTATATTTTTTTATAATTAGTTTGCAATATCTTGGTATAATGCAATAAATGTTTACATAAAATATATATTAGAAATAAGTTAAAAATAATCTGTTAATAAAATATAAGACCACTTGTCAAAAAACAAAATTGTATAAAAATTAATATGATATTGGTCCTCCATTTTTCCTGATGACTTCAAACACTCTATTTTTCATTGAAGTAACCAGGTGGTTAAGTTCAGTTATAGAAATATTGTACCATTCTTTTACAATGGCTACTTCCATTTCATTGGCAGATGAAAATTGTTTATTATTAGCATAAACTTTGCGAGATAATATACCCCATATGTTTTCCATGGGGTTTAAATCTGGACTTCGACTTGGCCATGGAAAAACTTTATTATTTTCTTTTTTAAACAACTCCGGTGTGGATTTAGATGTATAACAAGCAGCATTGTCCTGTTAAAACATCCAGTTAGCACCATCTAATAAAGGTCCAAACGGTATCATATGATCATATAGCATAGACTGATATTGTGTTGAGTTCATATGACCCGAAATCCGCTGTAAATCACACAACCCCTCATAACTGAAAGCTCCCCAAATCATTACTGATCCTCCACCCATTTGTCGACTGAAGCATTCTTTTGGTTCCTTCCTCAAGTCATGCCAATAGTGTTTGTAACCATAGGGACCATCAAGGTTAAATTTCTTTTCATCATAAAATATAATTTCAGGGATGGAACACGGGCGCAGAATTCATACCGGAATCCGTTTAAGAAATTTCTCTACCTATAATATCGTTGATTTAACAAGTAGAAAATTTTCTTACATTGAGAGTGGTATGAATTCTGCGCCCGTGTTCCATCCCTGTAATTTGTTTCCTCTCATCATTCCATGACATGACATTTTTAGCCCATTTTAATCTTTCTTCTCGATGGCATTTCAATAACTTTGGTTTTTTCTTCAATTTCATAAATTTCGTATTAATATTTAATTTAAGACTCTTCAAGACTCTTACATGTGAAGTTTTCTTGCTGAAACGTTTCGAAATTTCACGAGTTGAAAGACCCTTTTTAGTTGACAGTCGAAAAATTTGTCTGTTATCACGTGCTGTCAAAATATTTTTTCTACCAGATCTTTTTATTTTGTTTGAATAATCTTTTCTAATTATGGCATTATGAATGGAAGACTTAGAACGGTTCATTAACCTCGCAATATCTCTTTCAGATTTACCAGAACCTTTATAAAATAAAATTTTTCTTACTTCGCACTCCAATAAATCTTTACCTCGAGGCATCGTCAAAATAATCGTAGATAACACATTCAAAACCTAAGACTTTACTTCTTTGGTAATGCTTTTACGAAATACTGACGCATGCGCTTTATATTGAGTTTGACGTCATGCATAATATGCTAATTTTCTCAGGTGGTCTTATAATTTCTTAACAATCACAGTCTTTAATTTTTAGATAATTGAATAAGTTTTAATGAAATTTAATTTAACTTTAAAAGTTGGAATTAGAATAGGATACGTTTTCTTATCAATTTTAAATACGCAACTAAAAATTTGTATATTATGCTCTCTTCTTCAGAAATGCTCCAATACGCTTGTGGTCTTATAATTTCTTAACGCACTGTACTACGCTTACTTACTGTTAATAAAGTATTTAAGTAAGGAAATATATTCTGTTTTTCTTGCGTACGGTACTAATATTTTAAGCTTAAATTGGGAAATTCCAGTCGTAACAAGTCGTGTTCAAGGGGAAAAAGGAAAAAAAAAAAAAAAGAAAAAGAAAAAAAGAAACTGAAAAAGGGACAGACAAACAAAAAAATATCGTGGAAACCTGAGAGATGTTTCCATCAGGGAGTGATAGTTAATTTTCCTAGTATCATGTGGAACAAAAGTGTATCTATCTTTCGACAATTTCAGCATATGTCAATTGGATTTAAAAATGTATTATGCCACTTTTTTAATTATCGGCCAAGTTCAACTAAATACAGAGGTCGTAATCTCCGACTTTTTTTAGAACACTTACAAGGATGAGAAATTTTCGCCTTTTTTGCCTCCACTTTTTTTAGTAAACACTTTATTATACTTCGAAAGTAGTATGTCATGAATCAATGCTGTCAGATGTAGGGATTCCCCCCTACAGCAGGGATTTTCAGCTCTCTTTTTGACGTGGAGGGGGGGGGGAGTTAAATCTGTTGTTTAGGGATTATTCAGTTAGCTTAGAAAATTTTGAAAATCTTTTAAAAACGCAGAAGATTTATTTGTTTAGAAGGTTGTTTGATACATTATTTTATTACAGACTGATGCGAAGTGATGCATCTCTTTTTTCAGAGTAACCAACATTTATAATTCATGCTTGCTATTGAAAAAATAAATTATGGCAGTCATTTCAATATGTTGATGACCCCCCCCCCCCCCTAACTAAAAATTCGACAATATTTTTTAAAAGTGCATTTAATTTTCTGTTGAATTATGCAAATTAGATTTTCTTGCGTCAATAATAACGAAATTACAGCGGGTTCTGCGTGTTTCTCCCCCCAAGTGTACAGTCGGCAAAAAATAATCAAATAAATAAATAAATTACACCCACGCCGAATAATTTCGTTCTAATTTTTCATAAAAACATGCAGCTGGCGCCGATCGATTTGTAATAATGTTTATTTCTTAACTGTATAATTAGATTTTTCTTACGTAGTCGTCTAGATATTAAAACTGGCATCAACATCATTTTTTTGTATCCCTCACTTTTAATACTTTTTCTGAAATTATTTGGATGGAATCATCTTGGAGAATTGTATTGTTTATTTCGCTCTATTTTTCATAGAGTTGCTTACACTCTATTAAAATATAGGAATGCTAATGTTAAATGAATGCGATAAACATTAATTCATATCGTCTCGAAAAATTATTTTAATTAAATTTTATGAAGTGAGCTAAACATATGAAGTGAGCTAAACAAAATGAAGTGAGCTAATCATATTTCATGCATATTTTTGATTAAAAAATATTTTTTGAATTTTGAAAATTATTAATAAATTTATATTCAGAAAAAATAATGAAATATGATTTACAATAATTTTTGCCCGAATATTACAAGCATCATAAAAAAATGAGTTTCTAAATTTACAGCTCATTCCTATTATTATATTTCGAGTTACAGTGACATTTCATTTTTCATTGCTGTATGGGGACCATCATCTCTTATCATTTGTATCTCATTTATAAATATATCATTATATCATTATAAGTATCTGTATATAATCTGTATATAAACTCTCGGAAAACTATTTTAATTTACTTTTATTCTTATTGTTTTATAAGCAACATTACGTAGTTTTTTATACAAATTAACTATTTTTGCAGAATTTCCGCAATTACAGGCGAGAGGTACGTGCAAAAATTCCAAAAGAAAACTACACCCGCCTTCTGTATCGCTGGAAGAAAATTAAAAAAAAATGAAATAAAAAATAAAATAAATAAAATAAAAGTTACATATTTGTATTAAATTCTATATATGACTCTGGTATACGCAACCTTCAATGACATTTTGTACATCGATTCCTGAAGAAAAAAATTAAATGATTTGATTGAGAAAATGTAAAATAATTTCGTTTTATAATGTAAAGTTTTAGAAAAATGTGTAAAGGCGGGGCTTACTTTACACGTTAAAAACATGAAATCTTGATATATTGTATCTTTCTTCTTAACACTTTCGCGACAGCATGTTTTTGTCTTTTTGATAGTAAGTTCGGTCTGTGGGCGTTATTCTCCTCAGTTACAATATGTCAGAATAGAACTTTACATATTCACATTTTTATTACAAATAGACACCCTATAGCCTCCTAAACTAGATGCTTTCCGCGTGAATTGGAATCATTTCAACAGTTCAAGCGGTAGACAGCACCACCTGGTACAGATTGCGCGAAATTTTTATTCAACAGCTACCAAAAATTTTTAAAAGTAGAATTTGATATGTATAAAAAAGCGAATAGAAGCGAAGAAACTTCGATTATATACATTATATATCACTTCCTTAAATTATTGGTGGCAGTTGAATGAAAAAGTTGCGCAATCTGCACCAGATAGCGCTGTCTACTGCTTGAACTTTTGCCAAGTTTCTAAGCCACGCGGAAGGCATCTAGTTTAGAAGGCTATGGATACACATTGTAATTATATCCGTAATATACTGGTAGTACAAATATGAATATTAAGTATATTTTTAAGAAATAAATAACATACAAATTGAGAAAGAAATGCCCACTGGTGGAGTTAGAGATTTTCAAATGAGGTGAAACTACGTCAGCGGTCACGAAAGTGTTAAATATTAAATAACTTATTCCAATTTTTCACCGCTAAATTTTTCTTTTGAGCATGTTATCTTTTATTTATAATGCTTTTTTTTCAATGTATTTAAATACTGTACGGTTTGTTCACCTCAAGTTAAATGTGATGTTTTAGAAAATGCGGTAAGGCGAGGCTTACAGTTTCAGATAAGGATATCAAGGGACGTAGTCTCCGCCTTTTTTTTTCCAGATTTTATTATCCATATTTCTAACTTTGTTGTGCAATAATTTTATTCATTCATTTTCTATGGTTTCGTTATTAATTTATTGCACACATAATCTGAAAATTATGAAAATGATGTAATTCCTCAATAGTCGAGCTGATCGGTGCCTGAAATATGACACATTTAAGAATTTGAAGTTTTCGTCTCTTATGCTACCACTTTTTTGATAGAGAAATCTTTAACGTATTTTTTAAAATATATGTCGTGATTAAACAGTATAGAATTTTTTGTATAAAAATAGTGGTAAAAAAAAAAAAAAAGGCTTAAATTTCTCGTTTCTCGAAGAGTCTTGAAAAAAAGACGGCGACTACGACCTTTCAATATTTATTTAATAATCGTTTGATTTTATTATTATTTAATAAGATTTTTTTTTATCGAGATATTTCTGTTTGAATCGGGGTATTGATATTTTTATATTGGTTTATCGTACGCTTTGTAACGCTCAGGTTATTTAAGTTTTATCTCATTACATAATAAAACCTTTAATTTCTATCAAATTTTTGTTTCTAGTGAATCAGATATTGAGCAATTTTTTTAGTAATTTTTTCACTTACAAAATCTATTACTGAGAGAAAAGCGCAAGAATGTTTTATTAGAAATATGCGTTATATATTGCATATTTGCCATTGTACTTGCCATTCTAGAAAAATGATGTATAAGTAAACTAGCCCCTCAGCAAAGTCTAAATATATTGTTAAGAACTAGACTTTATTATTAGTCGATTTACACCAGCTGCATATTTATAGGACGATTTGTAACAAAATAAATTGGTAGGTTTTTTTTCTTTTTTTTTTTTTTCCTTAGCTGATTGTACAGTCACCCAAAAAAAAACGCCACCCCCCCACCTAATTTCACCGTAAATTATCGTAGAAACATTTGACTGGTACCGATCGATTTGTAATAACGTCTAGTTTATAACGGTATAGTTAAATTTTGCCTAAGGGGTCGTCTACATATTAAAACTGGCATTAACTTCATTTTCTTCAATAGCAACCCCCATTTTAAACTTCATATTCAGATTTCTGAGATCAAGGCGGTTCGAAAAACATACCTATTTATATACCTTAAATCAATTATAAATAGAGTTACACGTGAAAATGTTTTAGGGGTCCGTCTATACATTTAGAAAATATAAATCACGATCTACCACCCAGGATACATTATTTATTAAGTTTCACACCGGAAAAAAATTTCAGAAATGTTAATTATAAAATAAAAAAAAATGACTAATTCACAGAAATTTCTGAGTTAGTTTATGAATTAAAAGATTTTTATTGGTTTCTATTGATTAAACATCAGATAGTTCACTTCATACGAAGAAAATTAAATAGCTTGAATAGATATTAAAATATCTATCAAAAAAAAAAAAAAAAAAAAAAAAAAAAGATGAATGGTTTTAAATTTGTTTGAAAATTCAAAATTATTTTAACTCAAGCTGCCGTATAATTGTCTGAAACGGCGGCACTCAACCTGGTTCCCACGGCCGTTTCACAGTGACAATGGGAGTTTGTTCTGATACTGCAGCACTTTCATTTTCTTTAATTGACTTTTTTAAAATATTAAAACAGATTTTTTTATTTTTATTTATTTATTTTTTTAATTAATTATTATTATTTTTTTTTCATGACATTATTAAAAACTTTTACATAAATCTCCACGATATTCTTTTGCTTTTATATTTTATAATGTGTAACAAATTAATATGTAAAATAATAAATCCTACTACTTAATGGGATGTTCTAAAATTCTACACTTTAACACAGATACCGAAGTGGACGGTGGGTGTAGAAAGGCTGCCTACCCTTAATCTAAATCTTCACTTGAAAAGGTCAAAATGTTACATAACTCTTTTTTTTTTTTTTTTTTTTTTTTAAGGAAAAAAAAGAAGATAAGGAGGAGAAAGAAAAATCAAAACGAATATAAAGCATATTAAACGTTAATACCCTTTAAACACTGGGAAAAGGCGGGGTTTTGCATTGTGTGTCATTTGGGAGCTGTAGAGTGCCAGAAAATTACTTTATGTAATAAAACTTTTCATTTAAAGGGTATTTAAAGCAGCATTATATTTAATACATAGACTATTCAGAAAAAAAATACCATTCATCTGGTTCATGAAAAATAAAGAACATTTTCTGGCATTGCTCTATGTATATACATTCTTGTCAACCTATCCCGGAAGATTACTGGTCCCGCCCCTTTCCGTACATTTTTTTCACATCAGTCTTTTTAGAGCCGTGTCAGCCATCGGTGGCTGACACTGATCTTTCCATTTAGGCTAAGTCAGCCGGCAGTGCAAAATATGATATAAAACTACAGAACTTACATAGTTTTAAGTAATTACTGACAATTTATTTAAAATTTACTTCATGTTTTTTTTTTTTTTTTTTTTAATAGGATTTTTATAGGATTATATCGTTAAGGCCTAATGGGGTTTATTGAAACTCGATACACATAACACGCTTCTAAGCAGCACGTGTGGCCTGAATGGGATTTCCATAAGAATTCGCGTGGCGCTCAATGAGTTAATCGTAATTGTATTTGAAGTTAATTACTCTAAAAATTAAATTGTGTACACACAGGGGCGGGAACTAACAATGTTACGGGTTAGGTTGGCAAGTATGCATATATATTTTGCTTGATTTATAAAATTTTATATCACATTTTCTTCTTTTTTTTTTTTAGTATTTTGTGTTTATATCTCTCATTAAAAATAAATACAATATTCATATATAAACATTTCCATACAGTAATGTATATAAACATATTGATTAAAGAAGATTTGTTGATATTATATAAATATTCTTCTATCTGTATAGTATATTAACACAAATATATTTTGTAAATTTCGCAGCATCGAAAAACAGCAACATAGCTTCCATATCAAGGCTTAATGTAAATAGCCACGCCTTTTCACAAATTTTCTAAAACTTTATAATATAAAGCAAAATAATTTTGCATATTTGTAATTAAATCTTTTAAGTTTTGTCTTCAATAATCGATGTAGTAAATACCATTGTGATTTATGCATACCAGCGCCACATATAGAGTCAAATAGGAATACGCAAATTTGTCTTTTTTTTTTAAATAGTGTTTCAGCGAATCAGAGGCGGGGCTTTTTTTCGTTTGAAATTCTTTCACAATCCCTCGCCTACATTGTGATAACTTTACAAAAATATGCCAATTTGTATAATAAACATCGAAATATTGCTTAGGAAACAATAAAAATAACATAAAGGTAAATTAAAATAGTTTTCCGTCAAATTATATACAAACATTTACTTATAGAGGATACAGATTATAACAAGTGACGGCCCCCTAACAGGAATAAAAAGTGAAATATCACTGTAACTCAAAAAATAATGTTAGGAACGAGCTGTAAATTTGGAAACCTATGTTTCTGATGATGCCCGTTCTACTCGTGCAAAAATTAACATAGGTCATAATTCATAATTTTTTCAAATATGAATTTATTAATAATTTTTATAATTCAAAAAATGTTTTTTTAGCAAAAATTTGCATGGAATATGTTTGGGTTACTTCATTCTAACGAATAAAAAAAAACAGAATTTAAATATCATAATTATTTCGGAAGATATGATTTAATGTTTGTCACATTCATTTAACATTAGCACCCCCAAACTTTGACAGCTTATAACTCTATGAAAAATTGAGCGAAATATATAAACTATACCATTTTCCGTGATGATTTGATCCAAAGAATTCAAATAAATTATAAAAAATGGGGGTTACCATTGAAAAAAATTAAGTTGATGTCAGTTTTAATATGTAGACGACCCCCTAAGTAAAATCTAACTATAACATTATAAACTAGACGTTATTACAAACTGATTGGTACCAGTCGCATGCTTCTACGATAATTTACGGCAAAATTAGGGGGGGGGGTGGCGTTTTTTTTTGGGGGTGACTGTACTAATGAAATAAATTAAAAAAGCAGATGCAGGATATGGTTGCATCAGTTTTCACAAAAAAGATGGACAAAATATCTTTTACCTTCGGGGTTTTATTTTAACTCTCAAACTGTCCAGATTTTGATTGGTATTCAAAAATAAATTATACCAGAAAAATTGAAACGAATATTTTATTAGTACTTATTGAAACCGCTGTAAGTTAAGTGCAAATTTATAAAAGTTGCAAATCATGAAACAAGCTGTCTGTAGATGGTTTGAAACGATGTTTTTATATCCACTCATTGATTATGTGAGTTGGCATTAATTACCATAAAAATATGGGTTTCGAAGTCATTGCGCGCTTCTAATATTATGCTTTGAATTAGAGTGATATTTCAATCTTTACCGCATTAGGGGGCCATCACTTGTTATAATATGTATTTTCTGAATATAAATATCTGTATGTAATCTGACGAAAAACTATTTTAATTTACCTTTATCTCATTCTTACTGTTTCCTAAGCAACATTTCGATGTTTATTATATAAATTGACTTATTCTGGTAAAATTATCGCAATGCAGGAGAAAAATTGTAAAATAATTCCAAAAAAAAAAAAAAAAAACAAGCTGCGCCTCTATATCACTGAAACAATATTAAAGAAAACTAGTTTGTATATTCCTATCTGACTATATATGTGACGCGTGCATGCATAAATCTTAATAGCATTTAATACATCGATTGCTAAAGACAAAACTGAAATGATTTAATTCGAAATATGTTAAATTATTCTGTTTTATAATGTAAAGTTTTAGAAAAATGTGTAAATGCATGGCTTACGTTGCAAGATAGAAACATATCCGATTGTGATATGTTATGTATTAAATATCTTTTCTAGTTTTTTACTGTTAAAATTGTTTTTTTTTATTTTTTATTTTTTTTAATATTGTAGGGTGTGTACACCTGAAGTTAAATATCATGTTATAGAAAAATCTGTAAATCGAGGCTTACTGTTTGAAATAGCCGTACACATTGGGTAATCTTATTATTATTATTATTATTATTAATATTATTAATATTTAATAAATTTATAATATTTTTTACCACGAATTTTTTGTTGTAATCTTGTTGTGGTGATATTTTTGCATTTATTTACTGTATCGTTTGTAAGCTTTACGTTATTTATATTTTATCGCATGATGTAGCATAATAAAATATTAAATGTTTATTAAATGTTTTTTAATGCAGAATCAAATAGAGGATTTATTATTATTATTATTATTATTATTATTTGTTTAAGTTTATAAAATCTGCTATTGCAACAAAGAGCAAAATTGTTTATTTCCGATTAATTCTAATCATTTCGTAAAATTCACATTTATTATGGAAAAGAATTTAAAACAAAGTAATATGTCTTATTACTTTTAAAGATATACACTACTTCTCATATTTAAAAGGGCACTTTATATTTTGAAATACCTAATGTAAAAATAATTGTGAACAAGATTATACTAAGTGCACTTAATATATCTAGTATTCTAAAAACCAAAATTGCTATAATTTTTTTAATATGAAACAAAATTAATAAAAAATAATGCAAAATGTGTTTTTCTCCACGTTTTTAGATGTTCATAATTATAGGGGCAATCCAGATTTTTTCGTTTTATTTAACTTACTTTTATTTAATTACAGTTGACATGCGATTTCGTTAACTACTGGGCTAGATTAATCCATACATAAGCCTTCAATTTTTCTTGGACGGACATTACTGATAATTCCTCGAAAAAAACGCCGTTCAAGTAGTGAAGTAAGATAAATGTGTTTTTTAAGTGGAAGGATAATTTCAATCCGCCGGATTTCTAATTAAATTCGAAGGTCTAAAGTTGCTAAAGGAAATGTGATCAAACGTTTAACTGCTGGTTCGATACGAAAGAGATCTGATGCAAAATCAGAGTTGTTTTGCAGAGGTCGAAGACTCATAATTCCTCTTACTGTTCTACTCATAATGACTGCTGCTGAATTTGCTCGTAATTTTTAACTAGAGGTTAGGGTCCACATTTATGCATGTTTAAAATAATTAATAATATGTTAAAAGGAATAAAAAACCTGTAATAATCAATCAGCATTTAATGGGGGAAAGAACGTGTGTATTAAAGTTGAATAAAGACAATATTAAATGGTAAAATGTTGCATTTTTGGATGAAACACATTTTATTCTTGATTAACCAAATGGTTTTAACAGTTACTGACACGGTCTGAACATAGCGAAAGACAGAGCAGATTTTTTAAAGGCAGATATGAATCGGGCATTTTAAAGTTGGATCTATGGTACTCTGGGAAGCTGCTTCTACTGAAGGCAGAATGAATTTAGTAATTTTTTCTATTATTATGAACATCAAGAGAATATCCGCAAATTTTAAACGTGAAATGATCAGATTTTTGTTAGATTTTTTTTTTTTTTTTTTTTTTTTTTTTTTTTGGGGGGGGGGGGGGGGGTTAATAATATTTTTTTCAACAAGACTTGCATTTTTGCTCTAATTTTAGAGCAATAGGAAATAGTTTGAAGAAAGAAACTTCTGTATTTTTGCCTTTCTCATGGCCCAAAAGTTGAAAAAACCTTAACTTATGATATTAGAAATGCGCATGCAAGTGGAAAGCAAATTTAAATAGTTTAAAAGTATTAAGAATATCATATATGCTATACGAAATGGTATTTAAACTGAATAATAAAAACAAATGTATATATATGTACCAGAGTACCAGAGACAATGTCAGACTGTTTAACCCTAAAAAGAGACCCCATAAAATATTAATTTAAAGAATAACTGAAAAAAATTACTAAAATTTGAACTGTCCTTATAATTGTGAACACCTGAAAAATCATCTTTTTACCACATTTAAAGTTTTTTAAGATAGAAAAACGATAAAACATTTTAAATATAGTCTATTAATGAAATTCAAATTAATTAAAAATATATTTGTTTAAATAATAGTGTTCAGTGTTTAGTTAATATAGAAAAACGGGTGTCTTTAAAATTATGAGAAGGAGTGTAGATACTAATCTTACACTCTTAAAAATTAAGAATTCAAGTACAGTAGACTACTGCATAACGCGGGATATTCGTTTTGGGCAATAGGAAATCGTTTTATATGGGACTACATTATCAGACCAAATTATGCAAGTTCAGTCCAATACAGAAAAAAATTATTTTATTTTACTTTTTGTTTAGTTCAGTTTTCTTTTTTTATTGTTTTCCAAGTAATGTTTCGATGTTTACGATAAAACATAACCTATTTTTGCAAAATTAACGCATTGCCGGAGGGAAATTTTGATGGCAGTCCAAAAGAATAATAACCATACCCTTTGGCTTTTACTGGAATCATACTTTAAAAAATGTTTCTTGTTTCTTCAATTGTATTTTGTTTGACTCTTCATAGAACTATAGCATATATAAACGAATGTAATTTACCGTTTGATTGTTCTCGACAAAATTTCAGTTATTTAATCATGAATTTGTTGAATAATTTGATGTTTTAGAGACGCATAAATGCGTGACTTATTACTCCAAATAGGAATGCTTTTGAACAGTGTCTACTCTTTATTGAATATTATATATCCTTTCTCAGATTTTGTTTTAGTTTTGCTATTTTTGTATATAGTATATTGTAGGTTTGTACTCCTCAATTTAGTAAATGGAACACTTTATAGAAAAACTTTCATGCGGGGCTTACAGTATAAAATAAAAATATACCAAACTGAACTAGATTAATCATTTTTTCTAAAATAGTAAACATTTTTTTTTTCCTTTACCGCTATTATTATTATTATTACTAGTATTTTTTTATATTGCTATCTACATTTTTCTAACTGAATATTGTAGGGTTCATATGACTCAAGTTATTTAAACGTATGAAGTGACATAACAAATTATTTCATTTTTATTAAAAATATATTATTTAATTTTTTTTTTTTTATTTAGGAGCTTATAACTCTATGAAAAATTGAGTGAAATATAATCTATAACGTAAAAAACGACGCAAGAAGAAGGAGTAATGCAAACTGGACACAAATTGACATACATGCAGGTTTTGATGGAATATTAAAAATTTTAAAGTTTGGCTGCCATCGAATGAGCATGTAGCATCGCATCTTAACTGTGCAATTGGCAGTACAATAAATAGGAGAAATTTTGGTTCCACTTAATAAACTCTTTGAGAATTCTACTCCGAAATTACAGCGGATGTTTTTTTTTTTCCCGAATTTACTCATACCTAATTGCAGAATATCATTTATAACGTTTTTGGTCAATTTTTTTGAAACGGATATTAAATTCGGTTGAAAATATCATTTATTACAAAGAAAACTATGCTGATTATGTATATATATATAAGAAACTTTCATATCTCCGTAATTATAAGAGATATCATTATGCAAATGAAAAGAACCCCTTTGTAATTTTTTATTGAATAAATCAAATTAAATTTACACTAGCTGAAACCCGTCGAATTCGACGGTCACTTTATTGACCGTAATGTTTCAAAAATCGTCCGATCATTATTTAAATGTGTTTCAAGTTAAAACATCTAATATAATTTACGACATTTCACTGAAAAAAGGGAAATTCGGAAAAATGCTTATAAATAGAAATACTATATACGACACCACTTTCTACAAAGTACTGTCAATGGTGACGTCAAACTGACTCCAAATAAGCAGTTGCTATCTTTTATTTTCTATTTCGTTTAATACTATGACTATGACGTAATTTGGTTTCAGTTTCTCTTTCGCGCTCATCGCTTACAGTCACGTGGTAAATGGTGAACGACGATAAGTGTCCAGGCCCGCAGAGCTACTTGTAATCTCCTCTTCGTAGCGGCCCCGTGTATGCTGCAATCTCTATTGATAATCGCACCAATCGCCACATCATTCGAAATGGAGCTCTGACTGTTCGCCGGCGAGTATACAGACCTACAACGAGGAGCCGTTCTTATGGAATTGAGTCGAAACTGTGGTAACTGTAGCCAAGTGAAAGTATTGTTGAAGAAGTGTGGCATTTATATTTCGGTGCCTCCGAGCCATTAGCATTAAATACCTATTTTCATTAGGCATTAATTCGCGTCTAAAATCTTGCTCTGGTCTTCGGCCTGTATCTTTTCAATTTCCAAAAAAGCAGCTCCAGATCTTGGAAATCACACTTTGTGAAACTTCAATGGTTTCTTCTACTTCGTCTTGTGTTTGGCGTCGTTCTAACCGACTAACAACTCTTTAAACATCTTAAACGGTTGAATGACTTCGTTGGGAAATCGCATTCAATGAAACAACATACTTGCTTGATCTCGATCATTTTGTCTTTCATTAGGTTTAAAGTCAAAGCCAAATATCATTCGTTGCCGATAAGACGTCGATTTTGATGCCAAATCCAAATTTCGAAACATCAAAGTTTGAAAATGAGAAAAATTTGAATTTGTGCTTCTCTTTTTACATTCTCTGAAAAAAAGAAAAAAAAATGGCTTATGCCGTTATATTATTTAAGACTTGCCGTTTCCTTTCTTTGTTTTGAGCAGTGTATTTTATTTTGAATTTTGTAATCTAAATATTTAGTATTAAAATAATTTTTACAATATTTAAAATTCCACTGGCTTTACCATCAGTAACTAATCAAATCCTTTGTAATTCGTTACCATTAAAAAAAAAAAAAAAACATATTCCACTGTTAATAAAACTGTAGCGGAATGTATGAAAATGAAAGTTGAGATTAAAAAATTATCACATGTCTGATATGTCTCACGCATAATCATACCAGCGTTGCCAGAACTGGCTTTTTTTTTTATTCAATAGTCCCCAATAATTTTGAGAAGTGATATTTGATATACATAATAGGCTATCAATCTTTGAAGTTATTAGCCAAACTTTACAAATAAAAATTATTGGTGACTTTTAAATTAAAAAAAAGGCCAAATCTGGCCCCCCTGAATCATACTTGGCCAAAGAAATCTAAATTTTGAATCTTCTAATTTAACTGTGTAATAGGATTTCGAGAGACGCATGCGGGCCAAGTATCCGGGGTCTAAACTAACATGACCTCAGCAGACCAGAAGATAGGTAGCAGACGGGATAACAAGTACCAGATCAGAGTTCCCAACTTTTATAATTTATTCACGAGCATTTCTAGCTCCGCCTCATTTTCATACCGGAAATTTTGAAAAATGATTTTCTTCTTATTTAATCATTGTCACATATTAAAGAGGAATAATTTAGAAAATTTCTGGTGCGAAAAGAAGGCGGAGCTAAAAATGCTCGTGAATAAATTATAAAAATTGGGAACTCTGTACGAGATGCTGAAAACTGTGTAAAAAATTTTGTAAAACTTTATTATTCCTGGAAATATTCAATATTTTTCTGTTGTCGGTCTTGTTATGGTAAAAAAAAAATACTTCTAGTACTTTTTATTTGCTCATTCTAATATTCAGAGGTCGCCGCGTTCCTATATTTTGCGATCATGTAATACGCTCGAACCACAATTTTCAAAGACAAAACTTTCCTAATAGAATCTTGTTAAAATAGCACAAAAACCTTTTAAGAAATTTTATTCCTAAAAATTGTGGTGAGATAAAATAAAATGATCGTAAAAATATAGGCACGCTATGACCTCCTGCATATTTCGCCTCAATACTAGTGAATTTTGTCAAATGCATAGCTACTAACATTGGCGATTTCTCACGATTAGAAATGTTTTATAAACATTTTAAACTGATATATTATACAATGTATTTATTATTTACATAAGATTTCTATTTTAAATAATAGCTATAAATCTTATACAAAAACTCGAAAATGTGGCAAATTGCGCAGTATATTTTCTCTAAAATTTCCCATAACTTAAAGAAATGATACAAATTTCTGCTATTTTTTTTTTTTGTATTAAGGTCAGATTTCTTCAATCGGAGAAGATAAAAAAGTACTCAAAAATTGCAGGTGTTCCTGAAATTGGTTAGCTGAAGTACAAAACTAATTTCAGTAGTAGATATAATTCATATATATAAATAATTTTATAATCGGCATGGAGTAAACATTGTTTCTGAATAGTTAATAATTGTTTTCAGGGTCTGATAAAGTACAGGTCACTTTTTCATCCATACCGGCCAACATATCCGAATTAATATACCGTAGTATTGTTAGTCACGCCTTTTTATTCACACCAATATTTTTTTAGAGTGTATTTTTTCTTATCCAATCGTAAATAAATTTAAAGAGTATTACTCTACAAATTTACTGGTGTAAAAAAAAAGGCAGGACGAACAACATTACGCATTATTAATACGATGTTGGCAAGTATGCTTTCACCCACACATGTTTGTCTATAAATATTTACATTTTTAAAACCCGAATAAACTACTACGTCAGAAACGCCAAAGAAAAATTTTGCAAATGCATACAGCTGTTTCGGTAGCCTAAAGCGTACCGTCTTCAGTGCAAAAAGGCAGTCCTTTTTGCACTGAAGACGGTACGCTTTTGGCTACCGAAACAGCTGTATGCATTTGCAATATTTTTCTTTGGCGTTTTTCTGACGTAGTAGTTTATTCGGGTTTTAAAATTCCAACGCCAAGTCTCCTGTTATTATTTACATTTTTGTTTATAGGTATTGACGTTTTTATTAGGAAACTATTTCTATGAAAAATGAACGATGTCTGAGAATCAAATTTTTGCATAGCCAGTTGGATAACTCTACTCTATAAAAAATGACTTTCTTACTTTAACTGTGAATTTCTGTTTACGATAAGACGAAAGTTATTGTTAAAATATAACGGTAAGAGTGAGTCCCAGTTTTAATCACGCCATATTTATTTTGAAAGCGCTGAATTTCAAACAAACCATGGTTAATCAGCGGAAATTTGAAACTAAATTGTGACATCTGCGACTTGAAATTTCTTTTGCGCAGTAGAAGCGGAACTTTTTTCCACAAAAATGTAAAATTAGCCAGAGAACCAGTTTGTACAAAGAATAAAAAACTTCACCTTTCTTCGCTCTTTGACATCTAAACTGATTTGCTTAAAAAACAAAGTAAATAAAATAAATATTAGCAAACAAAAATAGTGATGCACTCTTTGGTTATGCATACGAATCTTATATGTGCTGGAAAAATTTGTTTCCAACTTCAACTAATCAAATTAAGCAGCAGTTGTAACATTTAAAGATATTACCAATCTTAAAAATGAAAGTAGAGTACGCTATTTTTTTCTTAAATTTTTATGTGTATTGATTCCTTCATAAACATGGTACATTTTATGTGGATATGTTGGGAGATTTGAAAAGTAAACACCCACTTTAAACTAAAATGATACCTATATAAAGTTTCAGTTTTCAATCATATGCAAGCGAATGCGTATCATCCTAATACTGTGCTGTAAATAAGCATATGTTTATTATCTAAATAAAAAATAAGCTTTTCCCCTTAGCTAGTACAATTTAATATCACTCCTGTGGTTAAGCTTTTACTTCGAATCTTCGGATAGTGTGGAATGGTGACTAAGTCACACATCCTCCGATACATAAGGATTCAAGCATAATTCAAATATTTCATTTGTATTCATTCATCCTTTTCTTTTTCATTCTTACACAACCCAAAATAATAAATTTGGACGTGAAATATAAGACAAATAAGTATACATATACAAAAATTGATTTAAACTGTAATCTTCTTATATTTTTTTTCATTTTACTAAATGAAATTTAATAAGGTAATTAATTTAAAATTTTTAGCAACTTCTACAAATTTTCAGAGTTTTCTAAATTTTAATATCATTCTTATCAATATTTATTTTAAAGGTGAATTAAACGAATCAGTCATGATGATTTTATTAATTCTATAGTTTAGTTAGGTATGCTATTAGAATTAGACTTTCGTTTAAAATAAACATGGCTCCTATTTTTTTCATTATTTTTCCTTTTTCTTTCTTTCTTTCTTTTCGTTTTCTTTTCTTTTTTCTTGAAAGGTGAGTCATATAATAATGTAAATTCCTGTTAGATTGATTCTTTTTTCGCTACTTTTCCCTTTAAGAAATCGACGAACTGCGACCAATTCCTTTATCTATCTACATATATAATGAAGTGGCGGATCCAGAACTTGGGTTTTGGGGGGGGGGGGGGCTAAGATTTTTCAAAGTGTTATTCTAGACCAATAAAAAATTTACAATTGCAATATTCAATTGTGAATGTCAGTATTTTAGGGGGGGGGCTTCAGCTCCCTAGTCCTCCCCTCCCTTAAATCCGCCACTGATATAATGGGAAATGTGTCATCACGATAACTTCCGAAATACTAAAACGATTCAACGAATCTAGACAGTGGATTTACCTTCCTTACTGATATTTTGGATAAGTTAGTTAACCAAATTACTTGCCATTTTATTTCCAAGTGGCAATAATTTAAAAATGTTAAAATCACATCATATAAAACTTATTTAAGAACAGATTTGCTTGAAATTCGCTTCATATATATTACATATCAGAGTGTTAAACTGTTATTCAATCTAATACTGCCATCTTGTTACAAAATGGCGAAAATTAAATCATGGGACCACATGAAAGGATGCAGCCATTTGAAAATGTGTTATCCGATAACTTTTGAAGTATTTTTCAATTCGAATGAAAATTGAACTCAGGACTTATATTAAAAATTTCTTAAAAGATTGCGTTTGATAACTTGATAACACATCTTTTTTTAGAAGCGCAGCCACTTGAAATCACGGGTTCACTTAAAAATTTGTCATTATGAGAACTTCCAAATAATCAGTCAATTTGAAGAAAGTGGGACAATGGACTTATTTTCAAATTTCGTGGATGAGTTCATAAAACAAATTGAATTTTGTTGCAAGTTGTGGCCACTAGAAAATTTTACACAAAAAACGTATTTATGAATCGATTTGCTTAAAAATCGGTATGTAGATATTCCTAGAATTGTCTCAAACTACTTATTAATTAACTTGATCAATCATCTAATTTCAAAATGTGGCCACTTGTTAAGGAAAAAGAAATCAATCTGATCTTCCTCCTGAGCTGAAAAGACTTGTTTCAAAGATTTATATCAAAAGTATATTTTTGCAAATTTAAAGAGCAAATGTCGAAACAGAATGAGAAATTAACTGAAATTTAAAATTTCTGAACTTTGAAAGCGCATAGTAGTTCACGAAACTGAACTTTGTAAGCGCATAGAAATTTAATATGGAATGCGCTTTGTAAGCAAATACCATATTAAATATCATGGTTATATACGAAATATGTAAAAAATATGACAGTTTAGAAATTATGGTATCCAAATCAAACCACTTGCCCCACAAAACGTTTTATTTTTTCGCAATGCGACTGTTCAGCCGTTTGAATGCTGAAGCACTTACTGAAATGCTTCTTTAAAATGCTATTGTTGTTTCAGGCCTCAATAAAAGTTTTTCCGGTGTAAATATTTAATTTTAGCTTTTTCAAAAATTCGAAGCCCAATCATATCAACTGAAAAAAACCACGCCTTGCAGTAAAAAATAAAAAAAATCCAAGTAAGCAGCAATCGAAATGGTATATATAAATATGTATTTTTATGCGTAAATCATTTACCCTCGATCACTCTTTCTACAGAAATAACATACGAAATTTTCTAATAAGCACACACTATAACATAAAGACACACCTAATTAATGAAAAACAGGCCTTACTGTAGCTTGTGTAAAAGGCCAATTTAAGTATCATTAAAGGATGAATTAAAAAAAAGTAAAAAATAAAAACGCGTTTTACCAATAATAATTGTTCACACACAACGTTTTACGAAAATTTAACATTGAAAAAATCCAATTTTAATATAGTTTTCCAAATATGCGATTCAGCGTAGTGAAGAGATGTGTATTCTGATAAAATTTTATCGAGACACCTCCTTTTTTTTTTTTTTCATATTATTTCAAAATATAAAGATATATATATTAAAAATAATGAAACGAGCGTCGTAATATTTTATGCGTCGAAGATCACGATAGATAGTTCTCTTTCGAAATACCTATATTTAATTAATTTCAATGATTAGACTATTGACGTCGTCTTATGCTGATATTTTTTGAGCGTTAAAAAAAAAAAAGAAAAAAAAATCTCATGTTAAATAAAACCCAATCACTCATACAATTATCGGTTAATTTATTAATTCTTTTTTGTGTTTTACGAATAAATAATGAAAGAAAAGAACTTTATAAAATAAATAAACAAATATATATATATATATATATATATATATATATATATATATATATTGTTTCTGTTAAAGAAAATGTAAAAGAAAAATAATGAAAACATAATGGTAAACAATTGTGTTTTGATGCACAAAAGCCACGTAGTTTTTTCTTCCAGCGAGCGCAAATGAGGGTGGAACTTTATAGAAAAATTCTCTCTAATTTATAACTTCGATAAAATAAGACAAAATTACTTTTATTAAATAAGCGATACGAAAAAAATTCGTGGCTAAAAATACTCAGGAAAATATTAAAACATTGGCATCAATGTAGGAGTTCCTATTAACTGATTGATTTTATTTACGTAAAACAAAATTAAATTAAAATTCCGGTGATATCTGAGTTTTATTTCTCGCAGTGCGATAGCGCTGCTTCGCAGTTTTCGAGACTAAACATCGCAGCGCTATCGCGCTGCTTAGCAGTCATACGGTTAATAATGAATATCAAATATCCTTCAACATAAAGTAAAAATCTGTTTGCAAATATTGCCAAACTTTGTGACATTTTTATTCAATAGTCACCAATAATTTTAAGAAGTGATATTTGATAAAAATAATAGATATATCGAATCGAAGAAGTCTATTATATATATCAAATATCTTTTCTCGAAATTATTAGTGAAAAGTAAATAAAAAAGTGCAAAGTCTAGTAACACTGTCAGGAAATCATGTTTGGTATTTTATATTGAAGCATTTAGATAGACTAAAAATAGATTTTCTTTTCATGAAGATACTGTGACAATATTTCTTCTTTAAATCTTCAAATAATTTTGACCCCAATCCAGAATCACTCATGTCTTTAGCAAGAAAGTATATTTTATTTGTATGTCGACATGAAATCAGTGGATGAGGTGGGGAGAAAATGAGCCCCAGATAAGAATATAGAGAAAATCAGTGATATTTAGAGATTTTGAAAGGCGTTTCTAGCACTGTAGATGCCATTGTCCGAAAAAATATACTAATCTTCTAATATTGCAGCGGCAGATATAGGAACGTAGGTCACCGCTCTCCCAAAGATTTTTAAAATTCATTTAAACTGTCTTTATCATATATAATTTTGAAAAAAAAAAAAAAAATATATATATATATATATATATATATGTGTGTGTGTGTGTGTGTGTGTGTGTATACAGGATGATCAGTTTAAAAGAGTTTTTAAAAAAAGAAGTTTCTTAAAAAAGTTTAATTTTATTTTTTGGAAAACATAATTTAATTCAAATTTTTTACATAATCATTACTTACTGAAAATGTTGAAAATGTTCGCCAACGCTTCGAATGGAAACAAGAACACGTCAAACAAAGTTTTTTGAAACACTTCGCAGCATTCTTGGTGTTATTGACGAGATTTTTTTCAGTTATGATGTTTCAATTCATCGTTGTTTGCAGGACCTCCCTGGAAAACCCTATAAAATGATAATGAAAAAATGACAATGAAATGTAGGAATGATAATGTGAAAAATTTGAATTAAACTTTGTTTTTCATAAATAAAATTATCATCGGCTTAAATAACATTTTGCGTTTCATTTCTGTTTTACCTCACAAATTAAGTTGTAACAGTCCAACAGTGTTGGAAATTGTCTTCCACACTTAAACAAGGTTGAAACAATTATAGTTCAGTGTTAGAATAGTTTCCTAATCCGTCATATTTAAGCGTAATAAGAAAATCCAACGGGTACTCTTTTAAATCTATCACGCTGTATATATACCGTAATTTCTGTTAGGTACCCCGCAGGTTATATAATCCAGTTTTGCACCAGAAATTTCAATTCATAAATAAATTTGTATTTGTTGGAGCTTTTCCTTCGAAAAAGTATAGATTTCTCTATTAAATAAAATTTCTGGTGGAGAAATGACACATCTTACCTGCGGATTATCTACCAGAAATTACGGTACATATATATCATGAATTTTAAATAATTAACTATTGAAAAAAAAAAGCCTTGTGAAAGTCTCTTCCATTACGTGACTAATTTTAATAGTACCAGCTAATAACAGATAAGTGGGTTGGTTGGTTGGTTAGTTTAACGTCGTACTAGTGCTGCGCAATGGACAGATAAGTGGGAAAAAGTAAGGGAAAATGGAAATTATAAAGGGAAAATGAGGGGAAATTTGGCAACTCTGGAGGGAAATTGTATATTTACAAGCAAGATCACTGATTATGGGTTATACAAAAATAATCAAATATCTATCTCTCTCTTAAAAATAAATAAATAAATAAAATAACGCATTGCTTCGAAAGAATGCTTTAAATTGAAGCTCCCATTTTTTGAGTCGGTAATTTGCAAACACTCGTCCGTAAAGAATTAATTAATTGTTAAAGAATACATCTTTCTAAAGGGTCATAGTGCCATAGTCTTTCATGATATTGGTTATAGATATTAGCCAGTAAATTTGCTTATATTTCATACGTGAGTTTTCAGAAAATTGCAAAAGTTACGCATTTGGAATAAATGTGACGGAGGGGAGGGCACAGATTTAAGTAATCTCTCTAATACTGAGGCATTTTTTTCCCTTTAAACATTAAATTTTTCCCTACATCGAAGTTACCTCCACAATACGTGAACCCCAACCCCCGTAATAATGTCATTCACACTTACTTGACTAAACTATAAAACAAACAAATGCAGTTTCTTTTTACCTTGAATGAGGTTTTCTTGACAGTGTAGACGGAAACGACAGTATTATATTCATTTGTGTAAAACTTTTTTAAAATCTGCTTTCCGGTATCAACTATATATGAAAATTATAATACAATTTCTTCTTCATTTTAAAGAGGGGTCTTTATTTTTACTTTATTTATTTTTTTTATTTTTATTTATTTTTTTTTTTTACACGAAATGTGTATGTTTACTATACTACGCTTACTTACTGTTAATAAAGTATTTAAATAAGGAAATATATTCTGTTTTTCTTGCGTACGGTGCTAATATTTTAAGCTTAAATTGGGAAATTCCAGTCGTAAAAAGTCGTGTTCTAGGGGAAAAAAAAAGAAAAAGAAACAGAAAAAGGGACAGATAAACAAAAAAATTTCGTGGAAACCTGAGAGATGTTTCCATCAGGGAGTAATAATTAATTTGCCTAGTATCATGGGGAAAAAAAGTGTATCTATCTTTCGACAATTTCAGCATATGTCAATTGGATTTAAAAATGTATTTTTAAATTATCAAATATTGTATCAAATATTGTATTATTAAAAATAATTATTTAATAATTATTTTTTCATTAATTAAAGACTTTTTTAATTATCGGCCAAGTTCAACTAAATACAGAGGTCGTAATCTCCGACTTTTTTTAGAACACTTTCAAGGATGAGAAATTTTCGCCTTTTTTGCCTCCACTTTTTTTAGTTAAAACTTTATTATACTACGAAAGTAGTATGTCGTGAAACAATGCTGTCAGATGTAGGGATTCCCCCCCTACAGCAGGAATTTTCAGCTCTCTTTTTGACGTGGAGGGGGGGGGGGTTTATCTGTTTTTTAGGGATTATTCAGTTAGCTTAGAAAATTTCGAAAATCTTTTAAAAACGTAGAAGATTTATTTGTTTAAAAAGTTGTTTGATACATTATTTTATTACAGACTGATGCGAAGTGATGCATCTCTTTCTTCAGAGTAACCAACATTTATAATTCATCCTTGCTATTGAAAAAATAAATTATGGCAGTCATTTCAATATGTTGATGACCCCCCGAACTAAAAATTCGACAATATTTTCATTTAATTTTCTGTTGAATTATGCATATTAGATTTTCTTGCGTCAATAATAACGAAATTACAGCGGGTTCTGCGTGTTTTTCCCTCCAAGTGTGCAGTCGGCAAGAAATAATCAAATAAATAAATAAATTACACCCACGCCGAATAATTTCGTTCTAATTTTTCATAAAAACATGCAGCTGGCGCCGATAGATTTGTAATAATGTTTATTTCTTAACTGTATAATTAGATTTTTCTTACGTAGTCGTCTGGATATTAAAACTGGCATCAACTTCATTTTTTTGTATTCCTCACTTTTAATACTTTTTCTGAAATTATTTGGATGGAATCATCTTGGAGAATTGTATAGTTTATTTCGCTCTATTTTTCATAGAGTTACTTACACTCTATTAAAATATAGGAATGCTAATGTTAAATGTGATAAACATTAATTCATTACGTCTCGAAAAATTATTTTAATTAAATTTTATGAAGCGAGCTAAACATATGAAGTGAGCTAAACAAAATGAAGTGAGCTAAACATATTTCATGCATATTTTTGATTAAAAAATATTTTTTGAATTCTGAAAATTATTAATAAATTTATATTCAGAAAAAATAATGAAATATGATTTACATTGATTTTTGCCCGAATATCACAAGCATCATAAAAAAATGAGTTTCTAAATTTACAGCTCATTCCTATTATTATATTTCGAGTTACAGTGACATTTCATTTTTCATTGCTGTATGAGGACCATCATCTCTTATCATTTGTATCTCATTTATAAATATATCATTGTATCATTATAAGTATCTGTATATAATCTGTATATAAACTGGCGGAAAACTATTTTAATTTATTTTTGTTCTTATTGTTTTATTAGCAACATTAAGTAGTTTTTTATACAAATTAACTATTTTTGCAAAATTTCCGCAATTACAGGCGAGTGGTATGTGCAGAAATTCCAAAAGAAATTCCCCCACCTTCTATATCGCTGGAAGAAAAAAATAAAATAAAATAAAATAAAATTTACATATTTGTATTAAACTCTATATATGACGCTGGTATACGCAACCTTCAATGACATTTTGTACATCGATTCCTGAAGAGAAAAAATTAAATGATTTAAATGAGAAATATAAAATAATTTCGTTTTATAATGTAAAGTTTTAGAAAAATGTGTAAAGGCGGGGCTTACTTTACACGTTAAAAACATGAAATCTTGATATATTGTATCTTTCTTCTTAACACTTTCGCGACAGCATGTTTTTGTCTTTTTGATAGTAAGTTCGGTCTGTGGGCGTTATTCTCCTCAGTTACAATATGTCAGAATAGAACTTTACTTGTTCACGTTTTTATTACAAATAGACACCCTATAGCCTCCTAAACCAGATGCTTTCCGTGTGAATTGGAAACTTTTCAACAGTTCAAGCGGTAGACAGCGCCACCTGGTACAGATTGCGTGAAATTTTTATTCAACAGCTACCAAAAAATTTTTAAAGTACAATTTGATATGTATAAAAAAGCGAATAGAAGCGAAGAAACTTCGATTATATACATTATATATCACTTCCTTAAATTATTGGTGGCAGTTGAATGAAAAAGTTGTGCAGTCTGCTCAAGATAGCGCTGTCTACTACTTGAACTTTTGCCAAGTTTCTAAGCCACGCGGAAGGCATCTAGTTTAGAAGGCTATTGATACACATTGTAATTATATCCGTAATATACTGATAGTACAAATTTGAATATTGAGTATATTTTTAAGAAATAAATAACATACAAATTGAGAAAGAAATGCCCACTGGTGGAGTTAGATATTTTCGAATGAGGTGAAACTACGTCAGCGGTCGCGAAAGTGTTAAATATTAAGTAACTTATTCCAATTTTTCACCGTTAAATTTTTCTTTTGTGCCTGTTATATTTTATTTATAATGCTTTTTTTTCTCTGTATTTGAATACTGTAGGGTTTGTCCACCTCAAGTAAAATGCGATGTTTTAGAAAATGCGGTAAGGCGAGGCTTACAGTTTCAAATAAGGATATCAAGGGACGTAGTTTCCGCATATTTTCCCCAGATTTTATTATCCATATTTCTAACTTTGTTGTACAATAATTTTATTCATGCCATTTCTATGGTTTCGTTATTAATTTATTGCACACATAATCTGAAAATTATGAAAATGATGTAATTCCTCGATAGTCGAGCTGATCGGTGGCTGAAATATGACACTTTGAAGAATTTGAAATTTTCGTCTCTTATGCTACCACTTTTTTGATAGGGAAATCTTTAACGTAGTTTTTAAAACATATGTCGTGATTAAACAGTATAGAATTTTTTGTATAAAAATAGTGGTAAAAAAAAAGGCTTAAATTTCTCGTTTCTGATGAGTCTTGAAAAAAAGACAGCGACTACGACCTTTCAATATTTATTTAATAATCGTTTGATTTTATTATTATTTAATAAGATTTTTTTTTATCGAGATATTTCTGTTTGAATCGGGGTATTGATATTTTTATATTGGTTTATCCTACGCTTTGTAACCCTCAGGTTATTTAAGTTTTATCTCATTACATAACATAATAAAACCTTTAATTTCTATCAAATTTTTGTTTCTAGTGAATCAGATATTGAGCAATTTTTTTAGTAATTTTTTTCACTTACAAAATCTATTACTGAGAGAAAAGCGCAAGAATGTTTTATTAGAAATATGCGTTATATATTGCATATTTGCCATTGTACTTGCCATTCTAGAAAAATGATGTATAAGTAAACTAGCCCCTCAGCAAAGTCTAAATATGTTGTTAAGAACTACACTTTATTATTAGTCGATTTACACCAGCTGCATATTTATAGGACGATTTGTAACAAAATAAATTGGGAGGTTTTTTTTTTTTTTCCCTTAGCTGATTGTACTAATGAAATAAATTAAAAAAGCAGATGCAGGATATGGTTGCATCAGTTTTCACAAAAAAGATGGACAAAATATCTTTTACCTTCGGGGTACTATTTTAACTCTCAAACTGTCCAAAATCTTGATTGGTATTCAAAAATAATTTATACCAGAAATATTGAAACGAATATTTTATTAGTACTTATTGAAACCGCTATAAGTTAAGTCCCAATTTATAACAGTTGCAGATCATGAAACAAGCTGTCTGTAGATGGTTTGAAACGATGTGTTTGTATCCACTCATTGATTATGTGAGTTGGCATTAATTACCATAAAAATATGGGTTTCGGATTCATTGCGCGCTTCTAATATTATGCTTTGAATTAGAGTGATATTTCAATCTTTACCGCATTAGGGGGCCATCACTTGTTATAATATGTATTTTCTGAATATAAATATATGTATGTAATCTGACGAAAAACTATTTTAATTTACCTTTATCTCATTCTTACTGTTTCCTAAGCAACATTTCGATGTTTATTATACAAATTGGCTTATTCTGGTAAAATTATCGCAATGCAGGAGAAAAATTGTAAAATAATTCCAAAAAAAAAAAAAAAAAAAAAAACATGCTGCGCCTCTATATCACTGAAACAATATTAAAGAAAACTAGTTTGTATGTTCCTATCTGACTATATGTGACGCGTGCATGCATAAATCTTAATAGCATTTACTACATCGATTGCTAAAGACAAAACTGAAATGATTTAATTCGAAATATGTTAAATTATTCTGTTTTATAATGTAAAGTTTTAGAAAAATGTGTAAATGCATGGCTTACGTTGCAAGATAGAAACATATCCGATTGTGATATGTTATGTCTTCTTCTTAAATATTAAATATCTTTTCTAGTTTTTTACTGTTAAATTTTTTTTTTTTTTTTTTTTTTTTTTAATATTGTAGGGTTTGTACACCTGAAGTTAAATATCATGTTATAGAAAAATCTGTAAATCGAGGCTTACTGTTTGAAATAGCAGTACACATTGGGTAATCTTTTTATTATTATTATTATTATTATTAATATTTAATAAATTTATAATATTTTTTACCACGAATTTTCTGTTGTAATCTTGTTGTGGTGACATTTTTGCATTTATTTACTGTATCTTTTTGTAAGCTTTACGTTATTTAATTTTTATCGCATGATGTAGCATAATAAAATATTAAATGTTTTTTAATGCAGAATCAAATAGAGGATTTATTATTATTATTATTATTATTATTGTTTAAGTTTATAAAATCTGCTATTGCAACAAAGCGCAAAATTATTTATTTCCGATTAATTCTAATCATGGCGTAAAATTCACATTTATTATGGAAAAGAATTTAAAACAAAGTATTACGTCTTATTAATTTTAAAGATATACACTACTTCTCATATTTAAAAGGGCACTTTATATTTTGAAATACCTAATGTAAAAATAATTGTGAACAAGATTATACTAAGTGCACTTAATATATCTAGTATTCTAAAAACCAAAATTGCTATAATTTTTTTAATATGAAACAAAATTAATAAAAAATAATGCAAAATGTGTTTTTCTCCACGTTTTTAGATGTTCATAATTATAGGGGCAATCCAGATTTTTTCGTTTTATTTAACTTACTAGCGGATAAATTACAGTTGACATGCGATTTCGTTAACTACTGGGCTAGATATGGATTATGTATGGATTAATACAAAAGCCTTCAATTTTTCTTGGACGGACATTACTGATAATTCCTCGAAAAAAACGCCGTTCAAGTAGTGAAGTATGATAAATGTGTTTTTTAAGTGGAAGGATAATTTCAATCCGCCGAATTTCTAATTAAATTCGAAGGTCTAAAGTTGCTGAAGGAAATGTGATCAAACGTTTAACTGCTGGTTCGATAGGAAAGAGAGCTGATGCAAAATCAGAGTTGTTTTACAGAGATCGAAGACTCATAATTCCTCTTACTGTTCTACTCATAATGACTGCTGCTGAATTTGCGCGTAATTTTTAACGAAAGGTTAGGGTCCACATTTATGCATGTTTAAAATAATTAATATGTTAAAATGAATAAAAAACCTGTAATAATCAATCAGAATTTAATGGGGGAAAGAACGTCTGTGTTAAAGTTGAATAAAGACAACATTAAATGGTAAAATGTTGCATTTTCGGATGCAAAACATTTTATTTTTGATTAACCAAATGGTTTTAACAGTTACTGACATGGTCTGAACATAGCGAAAGACAGAGCAGATTTTTTAAAGGCAGATATGAATCGGGCATTTTAAAGTTGGATCTATGGTACTCTGGGAAGCTGCTTCTACTGAAGGCAGAATGAATTTAGTAATTTTTTCTATTATTATGAACATCAAGAGAATATCCGCAAATTTTAAACGTGGAATGATCAGATTTTTGTTAGATTTTGGGGGGGGTAATAATATTTTTTTTTCAACAAGACTTACATTTTTGCTCTACTTTTAGAGCAATAGGAAATAGTTTGAAGAAAGAAACTTTTGTATTATTGCCTTTCTCATGGCCTAAAAGTTGAAAAAACCTTAACTTATGATATTAGAAATGTGCATGCAAGTGGAAAGCAAATTTAAATAGTTTAAAAGTATTAAGAATATCATATATGCTATACGAAATGGTATTTAAACTGAATAATAAAAACAAATGTATATATATGTACCAGAGACAATGTCAGACTGTTTAACCCTAAAAAGAGACCCCATAAAATATTAATTTAAAGAATAACTGAAAAAAATTACTAAAATTTGAACTGTCCTTATAATTGTGAACACCTGAAAAATCATCTTTTTATCACATTTAAAGTTTTTTAAGATAGAAAAACGATAAAACATTTTAAATATAGTCTATTAATGAAATTCAAATTAATTAAAAATATATTTGTTTAAATAATAGTGTTCAGTGTTTAGTTAATATAGAAAAACGGGTGTCTTTATAATTGTGAGAAGGAGTGTAGATACTAATCTTACACTCTTAAAAATTAAGAATTCAAGTACAGTAGACTACTGTATAACGCGGGATATTCGTTTTGGGCAATATGAAATCGTTTTATATGGGACTACATTATCAGACCAATTTATGCAAGTTCAGTCCAATACAGAAAAAATTATTTTATTTTACTTTTTGTTTAGTTCAGTTTTCTTTTTTTATTGTTTTCCAAGTAATGTTTCGATGTTTACGATAAAACATAACCTATTTTTGCAAAATTAACGCATTGCCGGAGGGAAATTTTGATGGCAGTCCAAAAGAATAATAACCATATTCTTTGGCTTTTACTGGAATCATACTTTAAAAAATGTTTCTTGTTTCTTCAATTGTATTTTGTGTGACTCCTTAAAGAACTCTAGCATATATAAACGAATGTAATTTACCGTTTAGTTGTTCTCGACGAAATTTCAGTTATTTAGTCATGAATTCGTTGAATAATTTGATGTTTTAGAGACGCATAAATGCGTGACTTATTACTCCAAATAGGAATGCTTTTGAACAGTGTCTACTCTTTATTGAATATTATATATCCTTTCTCAGATTTTGTTTAAGTCTTGCTATTTTTGTATATTGTATATTGTAGGTTTGTACTCCTCAATTTAGTAAATGGAACACTTTATAGAAAAACTTTCATGCGTGGCTTACAGTATAAAATAAAAATATACCAAACTGAACTAGATTAATCATTTTTTCTAAAATAGTAAACATTTTTTTTCCTTTACCGCTATTATTATTATTATTACTAGTATTTTTTTATATTGCTATCTACATTTTTCTAACTGAATATTGTAGGGTTCATATGACTCAAGCTATTTAAACGTATGAAGTGACATAACAAATTATTTCATTTTTATTAAAAATATGCTATTTAATTTTTTTTTTTTATTTAGCAGCTTATAACTCTATGAAAAATTGAGTGAAATATAATCTATAACGTAAAAAACGACGCAAGAAGAAGGAGTAATGCAAACTGGACACAAATTGACATACATGCAGGTTTTGATGGAATATTAAAAATTTTAAAGTTTGGCTGCCATCGAATGAGCATGTAGCATCGCATCTTAACTGTGCAATTGGCAGTACAATGAATAGGAGAAATTTTGGTTCCAGTTAATAAACTCTTTGAGAATTCCACTCCGAAATTACAACGGATGTTTTTTTTTTTTTTTTTTTTTTTTTTTTTCCCGACTTTACTCATACCTAATTGGAGAATATCATTTATAACGTTTTTGGTCAATTTTCTTGAAACGGACATTAAATTCGGTTGACAAATATCATTTATTACAAAGAAAACTATGCTGATTATGTATATATATATATATATATATATATATATATATATATATATATATAAGAAACTTTCATATCTCCGTAATTATAAGAGATATCATTATGCAAATGAAAAGAACCCCTTTGTAATTTTTTATTGAATAAATCAAATTAAATTTACACTAGCTGAAACCCGTCGAATTCGACGGTCACTTTATTGACCGTAATGTTTCAAAAATCGTCTGATCATTATTTAAATGTGTTTCAAGTTAAAACATCTAATATAATTTACGACATTTCACTGAAAAAAGGGAAATTCGGAAAAATGCTTATAAATAGAAATACTATATACGACACTACTTTCTACAAAGTACTGTCAATGGTGACGTCAAACTGACTCCAAATAAGCAGTTGCTATCTTTTATTTTCTATTTCGTTTAATACTATGACTACATGTTAGCTGACCCGCCCGGCGTTGTCCGGGCCTATCAAAATAACCTTAAATGAACTTTATAATTTGTATGATTTTAAATTCTAAACTCGATTTTGTTTGAATTTCTATTTTTAAATAAAAGCATCGCAAATAAATAAATAAATAAATAAATAAATAATAATAATCAGATGTAACAAAAAAATTGCCTCGAACCGAATGAAACTCTGCCTTGTGACCCCGGTGCATCGGTAGCACATACACGGACCGCTAATAACATGAAAAAATTCCCAAAAATTAACCTGAACCAAACGAACTCGACCGGCGTTCCCCGGGCCCATGATAATAACCTTAAATGAACTTTAAATTTGTATGATTTAACATATTTAACTCTATTTTGTTTTAATTTCTATTTTCAAATGAAAGCATCGCGAAACAAATAATCAAAAGTAACAAAAACTTTACCTCAAACCGAGCGGAACTCGGGCATGTGACCCCGGTGCCTGCGGCAGCGTATATGCGGGTCGCTAATAACATGAAAAAATTCTTAAAAATTAATCTTGAACCGAACGAACCTCTGAATCATGTTTCCGCCGCCTGTAGCTGCGGCACCGTATAGCAGGCGTGCTACGCACGCGCTGCAAAATTCACTTTCTTCCACCAGGGGGCGCAGTATGCTGCATACGAACATCACGAATCCCCTTGAATTTCCAAGATCTTTCAAATAAGGTGTCACATGGTGGTGTCAACTGCAAATTCCTTTACTTGCACTTTCTCCCGCCAGGGGGCACAGTGTGTTCTTTACGAACATCACCAACGGTCGGGATATACCAAAACCTTTAAAATAAGATATAACATGATAGGGTCTACTACAAAATCACCTAGTTCCATTTTTCACCACCAGGGGGCGCACTATATTGTATACAAGCATCCGCAATCAACATGAAATTTCAAGACCTCTATCACCAATCGCCTTGGATTTCCAAGACCTTTTAAATAAGGTGTCATAAGGTGATGTCAACTGCAAAATCCTTTAGTTGCACTTTCCACCACCAGACTGCGTAGTGTGTTCTGTACGAACATCACCAACGGTCAGGAAATACCAAGACTTTTAAAATAAGATGTAACATGATAGGGTCTACAGCAAAATCACCTAGTTCCATTTTTCACCACCAGGGGTCAAACTATATAGTATACGAACATCCCCAATTCTTTCAACTTGAATGTCTGACTGTAAGTCTGTTCAAGCTCTGACCTCGGCAATTATTTTTAGCATGTCTCAATCTCTGATAAATGTTATTAAAGGTTACAAATTAAGAATCTGTTTGTGCTATTAAGGTCCTTACCAGCTTTACTATGCTTGTCGTTACTGCTTTATGTCCTATGGATTGTAGAATCTAGGAATTATGAAGGATATTTTTAAGCACTTTTCTATTATTTTTTGGGGTGCAAAATGTAATAAAGTTATCACCATTTCACAGATTAAAAACCAATTATTTTTCAGGAAAATATTTGGATTAGCATAATTTTTTATTTATTTATTTATTTATTTTTTAATAGGATCACATAAAACGCTTCAAATACATTACGGGATGTAAGTCGAAAAAGGTGACAGTTAATTTTAATAGTATTAGTTGTATAATTCCTTTCTACAATGTTTGATGAATGCTAATATATTCGGTTTGACATTTTGTCTGTTTAAACTGCACTGTGTTCTTCCGCAAAAACGAATTTCTATTTATGTGTAATTATCTTTAAATATATCTATATATATATATGTATATAAGCAGTAATTTTCTAATAAACATTCTGTTGTTTGGTATATAGAATCTCGAAAAAGTAGATACTAAAAATATTTTACACCAAAATGCGTATTTAATTTTATTTATTTATTTTATTTTATTACTTTATTTTAATTGTGTTTCTCCCCCCCCCCCTTTTTTTTTTTTTTCATCGGGACTGGTTTATAGGTTTTTGATGGGACCGGTCTGAAATTATTTTGTCGGCCAGTTTCTTGTTAATAAATAAAGTTAATATTTCTATTTAAATAATTGATATTAAGAAATGCGGAGCTCGTTACAGTGGCAGTAAATCTCCCGGATTACCCAACATGTATTATTTATAGATTTTGGCAAATATCATTAAAAATAGCTTTTTGATAATCATTACTTGAGGAAATAAAGCATTCCAAAACTGAACTAGTATGATGTGGTCACTACGTTACTTTCTTCTATATAATTTTACACAAAATTCATTGAATAAAACTTATTTATTGAATTATTAAATTATTTTCCATTATAAATGCAGACGATTTTAATCTGATAGCATTATATTACTAAATGCCAAAAGAAAGTCAATTTTTTGTAGATATCAAAAGAAATGCGATATTTTTTCTAAGTTTTTTTTCATTAAAAGATAAAAAAATCTATAACTTTGTTTTAAATTTTCACAGATCTTTAGTTCAACCATTCATTTTAAAGGTATTGACGAGATCTTTCGAAAGACACCCATACTGAAAATTTACTCCCCCCGGGGGGAGGGTACTTCCCTCGAGGGGGAAAGCAATGCTCCCACATGCACAATTTTTTCCCTAGTTAACTATACTACTATTATAAATAATTCATATTAATTTTACAATCACACGTTTAAAATAACTCTCATTATGTATGTTCTTTTATACGAAATTTTGTCCTATACTGCCATGTTAAAAAAATAGAAAAAATGTGATCACGGCGCTACCTGTTGAGAAATTGTTCCCAAATCTAAGCAGCACCAGTTTATGTCAGGGTACAACTAAATACCAAGTTTAGTTAAATTTCGTTCATTGGTTCGTGAGTTACAGCTCCACAAAATTTGTGATACACATACACAGACACACAAAGAGAGACAGACACACAGAGAGACATTTTCTAAAAACAGTCAAATCTGTTCAGGACGTCCCAGAACGTGTAAATCCATCGAAAACAGGAGTTCGAAAATTTTCACAAATCCAATACTTTCTCTGCATATACACATGCTTGCCAACGATCTCATTATGAACCGTACAATTTTAGTACCTGCCTTTCTACTCACACCTGTCATTTTCTAGAGTAATTTTATTCTTATTTAATTGTAACAACATTTGAAGAGAATTACTCTAAAAATAAAGTGGTGTGAGAAAGGGGTGTTTTTTCAAGGGGCGTTAACAATTGTTCGGTTATTAATGAGATGGTTGACAAGTATGTATACATATAGACGAAAGTAAAAAATGTAAAATCACATTAACTTTTTGAAGTAAAGTATGTCATCTAAATTTTGCTTTCATACGATCAATTGTTTAAAAATAAAAAATTTTTTATCTTTAACTTTTAAAAAAATTAGTAAGGAGATCTTAATTTCAAAATGATAACTTTCTTTCATACTTGCCAACCATCTCATTAATAACCGTACAATTGTTAACGCCCCCTGAAAAAAGGCCCCTTTTCTAACACCACTATATTTTTAGAGTTATTCTCTCCAAATGTTATTATGATTAAATAAGACTAAAATTACTCTAAAAAATTATTGTTGTGTAAAAAAAAGGCGGGTACTAAAAATTGTACGGTTCATAATGAGATGGTTGGCAAGTATGCATTTAAACCATAGTCAGTAAACCATTGAAAACAGTTCACTATATCGCTTATAATGCGTTTGATGTTTCACGATATTTATCTCGTTTAAAGTTGTGTGTCGATTAAATTCATTTGATTATTAAATTACTCTATTGAATTTTTCTTATTAATGTACTTAAGACATGATCTACCTGGGGATTATTATGTCTAATATTTTTCGCTAAATTACCTGAAACAGACATCAGATTTTGTTAAAATCCCATTTCTTACAAAGAAAACTAGGCAAATTTTTAGGACGATTTTTCTTTCAAGAAACTTATCTTAGTGATTTTAAAAGCTATAATTACGCAAATAAGCACAATACATTTGTAATTTTTCGTAGAATAAATGAAATTTAATTTTCAAAAATTAAATATATCAATACTCACCGTAATTATTTACGAGACTTTTTCATACAAATAAAAAATTATTGCGACATTGTACCGTGATTATATTCTTCGGTATAAACGTATCAAGAGAATAAACTGCTGAGGTATGCGGTTTGTAATAAACGTAATAAATTTGAATTGAATTCAAATATGCTGATAGTACTTTTTAAGATATAATTATTGCGTTTGATCAAATTTTGTTGGAGGAAAAAAAAAAGTGAAATTTCTGATAACGGGAGAATTTTTAAAATTACCTAGTTATTTAAAAAAGGAAATAGATCAGATGTATTAGCCTATTAAACACTGGATATAGAAACTTCTAGAGTTATAGGAAACAGTCTAAAAATCATTTTATGCGCTATTATTAGAAGAACAAAATGGTTTTCGAAGAAAAGATAAGGCATAGACAGTGTATTCACCCTTAAACAATTCTTCGAAAAACACTGCGAATTTAATTTAGAAACTCATGTTGCTTTCACAGATTTTGAAGAAGTCTTTAACGGAATAAATCGAGGAAAATTGGAGAAGATCATGAATTATATGGGATACCCCCCTCATTTTATTAAAAGTATTAAGAGCCTATATAAACAGACTTCCATTGTTTTAGACCTAGGTTTTAAAATCTCAGATAAAATAATAATAAATCAACGTGTTCGACACGGATGCAGCTTATTGCCACACTTATTAAACATCTATTTTGATTATATCATCAGTATCTGGAAAAAGAAAATCAAAACAGGAATAGGTCTCGGAAAAATTTTGTTTAACAATATACTATTTGCAGATGACTTATGTTTTGTTTCAGGATAGTGAAGATAATTTGCAACGTGCAATTTTTACTCTAGCCGAAATTGGAAACGAGAATAAATTAAAGATTTTAAACTGCCCGTACATTGTGGTGCTTACCGTGCCTGTCTCCCTCACGGTAGCGCCGGGTTCGAATCCTGAACAAAGTATGGATTTATTATCCCTGTTATTTGTGACGATGGCCGCCCATTGAGTGCTCCTTCATAAATAGTTATCGGTTCGGCGACAACCCAGTCAATGCTCATTCGCAAGTACCGCGCCATAGAAAATTAATTAAATACAATATATATATATATATATATATATATTATTTATTATTTATTATTATTAGATATAAAGTATTTTACTGTTTAATAATTATTGTGGGGCAACAATAAATGTATACATGCTAAACTGTAGGGAAAATATTAAAAAAGAAAAAAAAAAGCAATAAAAATAAAAAGGAAGCACTTGCAATTTTTATAGCAACGAAGAAACTATTAATTTATATATTCATTTCCATTAAAATATTATATTGTAGCTTATAATATAATTATTAATTTTTAAATTGTAGAAATTCATTTTTCCGCTTATTTTGTTGTCCTCCTATTTCTATGTTAGTGGATTTAATTTCTTTTATATTTCTCCCATGCAATGTCAATCGCCAAAATATCGATTATATTGATGTACAAAAAAATCTTTCTGATTGTAAATATTTTACACATGACTAAATATATAAAGTATTGGATATGTAAATTTAATGCTTCCATTAAATAATTATTAAACAAAAAAAAAAAAACTTTACTAACAGTATAAATAGTCATAATTAGCATGAGAATATGTTAAAAAACTAATTCTAGTGAGATAAGTTCTTCAATGTACGTTACAGAAGAGCCTGTAATTTACAAACTTTAATTGAGAATAACTCACGCTAGGAGGCACATTTGATGATAAGATGTTTATTTTTATTATCAGCATAGTTAGACTTTTAAGAGAATATATATCATGAAAAAATACCTTTTTAACAATTGATGACCTTCCCTTGTCAGATGAGAGAACAAAAAGTGGAGTAGAATAACTCACGCTAGGAGGTAACATTTGATGATAAGATGTATATTTTTATTAACAGCATAGTTAGGCTTTTAAGAGAATATATATCATGAAAAAATACATTTTTAACAATTGATGACCTTCCCTTGTCAGATGAGAGAACAAAAAGTGGAGTTTTAAGCTAAAATAATAATAATAATAATAATAATAATAATCTCATATTTTACCAAATCTGTAAATGATAGAAATTTTCGAACAGTTTTTCCATAATCAGCATTCAAAAATGCATAGAAAATCATCTCACTTTGAAAAAACAATTTCAACGCAGACCTGTGTAAATTTTAAAATATTTATTTTTATTTTACTTATTATTTATTTAAAAAAAAAAAAAAAAAAAAGATTTGATTTGTAGTACTACTTATTTTAAATGAATATACATTGTTTTTCATAATTCTCTCTTAAAACGTACTTAAAGGAAAAAAAAATAGAAAACAGAAAAAAATTAGGATTCATAAACAAATAGGATAATATGTTCAGAAGTGACAATTTAACGGCCTGTTAACAAATACGTATAGGGATATTCCCCTATTTTAAACAATATTCGTCGCATATTCGGCATTCCTATAAAGATAGATGATATTGACTATAATTATTTTACGTATATTTCTGCTGGTTTTAACATCAGTAATTAATAAAATTCTCTTTAATTTGTTATCATTTCAAAAGAAACACATTTCGTTGTTCAGAGAATCGATTAAATTTCTAATTAACTGCTCATGATGTTTACAAAGTTATCAATGTTCCAATGATAGTGAATTGAACTTTATACTTTTAAATTACAAAGAATTTAATTTTTCTTTGGAATATTATGAAAATTTAAGAACTTAGATCTATTTTACTTGTGTTTAAGTAGGGAGAACAGCATAAGTTAAATGCCCTGGCACCTTCCCGCTTGCGCACAGCCATACATTATCTATAACCAAAACCTGGTACCTTAGTTACTATATGCCGAAAAGAGCTTTCGTTGACTTTAGTTAGCAACAAAACATTGTGTGAAGAAGCTTAATCTGGAAAGCTTCGTCAGCATTCTACTTGCTGTTGCTAGAATCTGCTATTGGAGTCAAAAATCTCTGGTCGAGAACACAGGAATAGTAGACCTACATAAGCTATTAAACTATGATAGATCTATAAATTTATAAATTACTGAATCTATGGTATATCTATACAAGCGACCGTTCTAGATATAGTTTGTAAATTTAAAATGAGCAATTATTTTAATTTTTTTTTTTATTCAGTAACGATCGTTTTAAAATTATGTTTCACGACTTAGTTTACTTTTTTCTTGATATTAGTAATATGGGAACAGATAAAATATTAAATAGATCTATATTTATTACTCTCTCCCTGTGTGTATATGTATATTTTCCAGATCAAATCGTTACTCTTGTGGAACACGTCATGTACTCATTTCTGAAGGAATTCTACTTAAAATAATAATAATAATAATAAAGATAAAATAAAAATATTTAAATGCTTAAATACTTATGTTATGATAAAACATCAAAGTTTATACGAACTCGCCTTTTTCAGCTACACTTCTACATTTATTTTGGATAATCTTTTTACATTTATAGATTTCTATTTTAACCAAAGGTGTAATAAAAATTAGTGTTAGCGAAAAGCTAAGAAATTCAAAGAACGTACGTACCGTATATAGTCGGTAACAAAAGTGTCCGAACACTAGCAAAAATTCCTATGTAAAAAAAGTACACTTCATACGGTTTTGTTAATTAAATCCTTATCGAATCATGTTCTTACACTGACCAAGAACAGGATTAGACAAGGATTTATTTAACAAAACCGTATGAAGTGTACTTTTTTTACATAGGAATTTTTGCTAGTGTTCGGACACTTTTCTTACCGACTGTACATATGGTGATATAATTTAAAGTAATTCTAAACATACTAAAATTATAACAATTGAAAATGATAAATTTTGATTGATTAATTATTTGCATTTATAATAATTAAGGAATTTGCCCTGCTCAAAACAATTAAGGAATATCGAGATTGTGGGTGGATCTGGCGACTGGGAAATTGCTTTGATGACTGATACATGATCGACAGACGTGGTAGGCTATATGAGAAAAACAAAAATTACACATGTTTGACAGAAAAAATATTTTTTATTTAGCATTTGGGTACAGTAGAAAAAAAAACTCAATTTGTGCATATGAGAAAAAACGACTGAAAAATGTGTTTTCTCGGAAGAAAATCTTTTTATTTTATGAGAATACTTTCTCGGTATGGTTTCCTTGGACGGCCAACAATAATTAACACTTTTGATGCATAGAGTCTATGATACTATAAAAGAGGAGCTGGAATATTCTATTTTACTGCTCAGAAAATCTGTTTCCAGTTCTTGGATAATTTATGGAGGTAGTAGGCGGTCAGCAACTCGTCTAGAATGTCCAAACATGCTTTATTGAGTTCATGTCCGGGGATTACGCTAGCCATTCCATTCGTATAGTTCCTTCCTCGGAAATGAAAAATCCACCAAATTGCTGTGATGTCGCCTGCACTTGTCATCCATTAACGTTAAGTCGTCTCTAATTGCTGCAGCGTGGGACCACAATAAATATGTCTCAGAATCTCATCGGCGACCAGTCAGAGTTCCATTTCGAATGATGTGGAGATTGGTGCGACCATCAATAGAGATTGCAGCATGCACGGGGCCGCTGCGAAGAGGAGATTACAAGTAGCTCTGCGGGAAAGACACTTATCGGTGTTCACCATTAACCACGTGACTGTAAGCGATGAGCGCGAAAGAGAAACTGAAACCAAATGAGAATATTTACGGAAGAACGGAAACTGTGTTTTTGATTAAAATTTTTTAAGCTTTCTTGTTGTTATAACATTTTGATCTCTTAAATTGTACAAGGTAAGTTAAAAATGCCTATTTTATTCAGAAATGTTCGTCGAAAGATTAAAACAGTGTTTTGAATTAAATAGTAATTTTAAATTTAAAGAACAAACTATAACATACATGCCAACCTTCTCATTAAAAACCGTACAATTGTTAACGCCCCCTGAAAAAACTCCCCTTTTCTCACACCACTATATTTTTAGAGTTATTCTCTCCAAATATTGTTACGATTAAATAAGACTAAAATTACTCTAAAAAATTATAAGTGTGAAAAAATAAAGGCGGATACTAAAAAATGTACAGTTCATAATGAGATGGTTGACAAGTATGCTATAACTTCTTAAGCCTGTTCATTCACATCTTGACTAATGTATCTGAATAATTCGGTAATCGAATATTAATGTCTATCTTGAAAGAATATTATATTCTTAAATGTGAAGTGATAAGTGTATATCTCGTTTATCCTTTAAAATTATGTGTACATATATTTTTTACTAAATGTAATGCTTTTTCATCCGAAGAGGATATTTTTTAGCAACAAATAATCTAGTATAAAAATTATTTTTTTCTAGATTAAATTTTTTAATGTGAGAAATATAATTACAAAGCAATCATTAGAAAGCATGTTTATTATGATGCTTATATTGCTGTTTTTATTTTGGTTTTACTTTAGAAAATAACATGCTTAAAAATGATACATAATATTTGCTTTTGCACGTTGTTTGAAAAATATTGCTTGCTACATACATTTCTAGACTTTCATAAAATTCAAGCAATGCGCTATGTTATGGAGTATTTTAAAAAAATTATAAACTTGAATATTGTTCAGAAATTAATATTTTATACCTATTTCAGTTTCATTTAAAACATACATATATATATATATATTAAAAGCAAAAACTATTTTATTTAAGAGACAAAATTTTAAGTTAAAATACATTTAAAAAACAAAAAAATACATATAAAAACAATTAAAATCTAGACGTTTCGAAACCCGTCCGGGTTTCCTCATCAGTAATTACAACACATTAAAAATTGCAACCAAAATTCTAAAATTGTAATCCATTCAATAGAAACCGATCATATTCCCGACTTCGATAATATAAAAATTCTAAATTCTGGTTTTCATAATTATAAATCGCGTATTTTCCTTGAGAGCTGGCACACTGCCAAGCATCTCCACACTATCAATGAAGCATGCGCACTGGCTCCTCAATATTCGGTACTCCTTTAAATTCCTTGAGTATTCATGTAATGTTTGCATATTGTGTTGTAATTACTGATGAGGAAACCCGGACGGGTTTCGAAACGTCTAGATTTTAATTGTTTTTATATGTATTTTTTGTTTTTTAAATGTATTTTAACCTAAAATTTTGTTTCTTAAATAAAATGGTTTTTGCTTTTAATATATATAATTGAGACGGTTTGATGTTTGTGTACGTTATACATACATATATATATATATATATATTTAAATATTTTAATTTCATCTTATTATTTGATATTTTATATTCATTATAGTGGCCGCTTTAGGTTTCCCTATTCAAGCACATTTTTGCGGGGGGGAAAAAATAATATTTTTATGATTTTTTTTTTTTTTTTTTTTTTTTTTTTTACTTTTTTATGATAAAAAATATATATTTATATATATCGTGTAGATCAGACCTGCCCAAGCAAAAATGCTCGATGGGCTGCATTGGAAAACTATTTTATTCAGGCGGGCCGCACCTTGTGTATATATTTATACATATATTTCTGAGTGTAAGATTCGTGTATTTATATGCGTTTTGTGGGGAGGGATAACTACAGTAATTAAAACACGGACAGACCGATGAACCGAAGTCATAAACGCATTTCAGCTCTGTTGGGAATTATTAAAAAACACTTTATGATACGGAAAGGTAAAAATATTACGCTGTTCATTTCTCCTCTAGTTAACATATTTAGTTGCTCACTCCTTGAGGGCGAGACGGTGCCTTGCTGTTAATGTAACTCATATTGTTGGACGGCGAGTATACAGACCTACAACAAGGAGCCAGTTCTTATGAATTTGAGTCGAAACTGTGGCAACAGTATCCAAGTGAAAGTATTGTTAAAGAAGTGTGCCATTTATATTTCGGTGCCTCCGAGCCATTAGCATTAAATATCTATTTTCATTAGGCATTAAGTCGCGTCTAAAATCTTGCCCTGGTCTTCCGCCTGTATATTTTCAATTTCCAAAAAAGCAGCTCCAGATCTTGGAAATCACACTTTGTGAAACTACAATTTCTTCTTTTACTTCGTTTTGTGTTTGGCGTCGCTCTAACCGACTAACAACTCTTTAAACTTCTTAAACGGTTGAATGACTTCGTTGGAAAATCGCACTCAATGAAACAACATACTTGCTTGATCTCGATCATTTTGTCTTTCATTAAGTTTAAAGTCAAAGCCAAATTTCATTCGTTGCCGATAAGACGTCGTTTTTGACGTCAAATTCAAATTTCCACACATCAAAGTTTGAAAATGAGAAAAATTTGAATTTGTGATTCTCTTTTTACATTCTCTGAAAAAAAGAAAAAAAAAATGGCCTATACCGTTATTTTATTTAAGACTTGCAGTTTCCTATATTTGTTTTGAGAAGTGTATTTTACTTTTAATTTTGCAATCTAAACATTTAGTATAAAAATAATTTTTACAATATTTAAAATTCCACTGGCTTACCATCAGTAACTATTAAAATCCTTTGTAATTCGTTACCATTAAAAAAAAAACATGTTCCACTGTTAATAAAACTGTAGCGGAATGTATGAAAATGAAAGTAGAGATTAAAAAATTATTACATGTCTGATATTTCTCACGCATAATCATACCAGCGTTGCGAGACCTGGCTTTTTTTTTTAATTATTATTATTATTCAATAGTCCCCAATAATTTTGAGAAGTGACATTTGATATACATAATAGACTATCAATCTTTGAAGTTATTAGCCAAACTTTACAAATAAAAATTATTGCTGACTTTTGAATAAAAAAAGGCCAAATCTGGCAACCCTGAACCATACTTGGCCAAAGAAATCTAAATTTTGAATCTTATAATTTAACTGTGTAATAGGAATTCGAGAGACGCATGCGGGCCGAGTATCCGGGGTCTAAATTAACATGACCTCAGCAGATCAGAAGATAGGTAGCAGACGGGATAACAAGTACCAGATCAGAGTTCCCAACTTTTATAATTTATTCACGAGCATTTCTAGCTCAGCCTCTTTTTCATACCGGAAATTTTGAAAAATGATTTTCTTATTTAATCATTGTCACATATTAAAGAGGCGTAATTTACAAAATTTCTGGTGAGAAAAGAAGGCGGAGCTAAAAATGCTCGTGAATAAATTATAAAAATTGGGAACTCTGTACCAGATGCTGAAAACTGTGTAACAAATTTTGTAAAACTTAATTATTCCTGGAAATATTCAATATTTTTCTGTTGTCTGTCTTGTTATGGTAAAAAAAAATACTTCTAGTACTTTATATTTGCTCATTCTAATATTCAGAGGTCGTTTTCTCACGATTAGAAATGTTTTATAAACATTTTAAACTGATATATTATAGAAGATACTTCTTATTTACATAAGATTTCTATTTTAAATAATAGCTATAAATCTTATACAAAAACTCGAAAATGTGGCAAATGGTGCAGTATATTTTCTCTAAAATTTCCCATAATTTAAGGAACTGATACAAATTTCTGCTATTTTTCTTTTGTATTAAGGTCAGATTTCTTCAATCGGAGAAGATAAAAAAGTACTTAAAAATTACAGGTGTTCCTGAAATTGGTTTGCTGAAGTACAAAACTAATTTCAGTAGTAGATATAATTCATATATATATAAATAATTTTATAATCGGCATGGAGTAAACATTATTTCTGAATAGTTAATAATTGTTTTCAGGGTCTGATAAAGTACAGGTCACTTTTTCATCCATACCGGCCAACATCCGAATTAATATTCTGTAGTATTGTTAGCCACGCCTTTTTATTCACACCAATATTTTTTTAGAGTGTATTTTTTCTTATCCAATCGTAAATAAATTTAAAGAGTATTACTCTACAAATTTACTGGTGTAAAAAAAAAAAAAAAGGCAGAACGAACAACATCACGCATTACTAATTACGATGTTGGCAAGTATGCTTTCACCCACACATGTTTGTCTATAAATATTTACATTTTTGTTTATAGGTATTGACGTTTTTATTAGGAAACTATTTCTATGAAAAATGAACGATGTCTGAGAATAGAATTTTTGCATAGCCAGGTGGATAACACTACTCTATAAAAAATGATTTCTGTTTACGATAAGACGAAAGTTATTGTTAAAATGTAACGCTAAGAGTGATTCCCAGTTTTAATCACGCTATATTTATTTTGAAAGCGCTGAATTTCAAACAAACCACGGTTAATCAGCGGAAATTTGATACTAAATTGTGACATCTGTGACTTAAAATTTCTTTTGCGCAGTAGAAGCGGAACTTTTTTTTCCACAGAAATGTAAAATTAGCCAGAGAACCAGTTTGTACAAAGAATAAAAAACTTCACCTTTCTTCGCTCTTTGACATCTAAACTGATTTGCTTAAAAAACAAAGTAAATAAAATAAATATTAGCAAACAAAAATAGTGATGCACTTTTTGGTTATGCATACGAATCTTATATGTGCTGGAAAAATTTGTTTCCAACTTCAACTAATCAAATTAAGCAGCAGTTGTAACATTTAAAGATATTACCAATCTTAAAAATGAAAGTAGAGTACGCTATTCTTTTCTTAAATTTTTATGTGTAATTCCTTCATAAACATGGTACATTTTATGTGGATATGTTGGGGGATTTGAAAAGTAAACACCCACTTTAAACTAAAATGATACCTATATTAAATTTCATTTTTCAATCATATGCAAGCGAATGCGTATCCTCCTAATACTGTGCTGTAAATAAGCATATGTTTATTATCTAAATAATAAATAAGCTTTATCCCTTAGCTAGTACAATTTAATATCACTCCTGTGGTTAAGCTTTTACTTCGGATCTTCGGATAGTGTGGAATGGATATACCTATGACTAAGTCACACATCCTCCGATACATAAGGATTCAAGCATAATTCAAATATTTCATATGTATTTATTCATCCTTTTCTTTTTCATTCTACACAACCCAAAATAATAAATTTGCAAATGAACGTGAATAGAAAGACAAATAAGTATACATATACAAAAATTGATTTAAACTGTAATTTTCTTATATTTTTCATTTTAATAATGAAATTTAATACGGTAATTAATTTTATAATTTCAGAAAATTCTACAAATTTTCAGAATTTTCTAAATTTTAATATCATTCTTATCAATATTTATTTTAAAGGTTAATTAAACGGATCAGTCATGATGATTTTATTAATTCTATAGTTTAGTTAGGTATGCTATTAGAATTAGACTTTCGTTTAAAATAAACATGGCTCATATTTTTTTCATTATTTTTCCTTTTTCTTTCTTTCTTTCTTTTCGTTTTCGTTTTCTTTTCTTTTTTCTTGAAAGGTAAGTCTTATAATAATGTAAATTCCTGTTAGATTGATTCTTTTTTCGCTACTTTTCCTTTTAAGAAATCGACGAACTGCGACCAATTCCTTTATCTATCTACATATATAATGAAGTGGCGGATCCAGAACTTGGGTTTTTTTTTTTTTTTTTTTTTTTTTTTTTTGGGGGGGGGGGGGCTAAGATTTTTCAAAGTGTTATTCTAGACCAATAAAAAATTTACAATTGCAATATTCAAGGGAGGGGGGGGGCTTCAGCTCCCTAGCCCCCCCTCCCCCCTCCCTTAAATCCGCCACTGATATAATGGGAAATGTGTCATCACGATAACTTCCGAAATACTAAATCGATTCAACGAATCTAGACAGTGGATTTACCTTACTTACTGATATTTTGGATAAGTTAGTTAACCAAGTTACTTGCCATTTTATTTCCAAGTGGCAATAATTTAAAAATGTTAAAATCACATCATATAAAACCTATTTAAGAACAAATTTGCTTGAAATTCGCTTCATATATATTACATATCAGAGTGTTAATATGTTATTCAATATAATACTGCCATCTCGTTACAAAATGGCGAAAATTAAATCATGGAACCACATGAAAGGGTGCAGCAATTTGAAAATGTGATATTCGATAACTTTTTCAGTATATAATAAATTCGAATCAAAATTGAACTCTGGGCTTATATTAAAAATTTCTTAAAAGATTGTGTTTGATAACTTGATCACACATCTAATTTCAAAAGCGCAGTCACTTGAAATCACGGGTTCACTTAAAAATTTCTCATTATGACAACTTCCAAATAATCAGCCAATTCGTAGAAAGTGGGACAGTGGACTTATTTTAAAATATCGTGGATGAGTTCATAAAACAAATTGAATTTTGCTGCAAATTGTGGCCAGTTGAAAATTTTACACAAAAAAACTATTTATGAATAGATTTGCTTAAAAATCGGTATGTAGATATTCCTAGCAATGTCTCAACCTACGTATTAATTAATTTGATCAATCATCTAATTTCAAAATGTGGCCACTTGATAAAAAAAATGAAATCAATTTAATCTTCCGCCTGAGCTGGAAAGACTTGTTTCAAAGATTTATATCAAAAGTATATTTTCCCAAATTTAAAGAGTAAATGTCGAAACAGAATGAGAAATTGACTGAAAGTTAAAATTTCTGAACTTCGAAAGCGCATAGTAGTTCACGCATCTGAACTTTGTAAGCGCATAGAAATTTAATATGGAATGCGCTTTGTAAGCGCATATCAAATTGAATTTTATGGTTATATACGAAATATTTGAAATATATGAAAGTTTAGAACTTATGGCATCCAAATCAAACCTCTCGCCTCTCGGTAAGTTTTATTTTTTCGCGATGCGAATGTTTAATAATGAATATCAAATATCCTTCAACATAAAGTAAAAATCCGTTTGCAAATATTGCCAAACTTTGCGACATTTTTATTCAATAGTCACCAATAATTTTAAGAAGGGATATTCGATATAAATAGATGGAATCAAAGAATAGTCTATTATGTCTACAGGGATGGAACACGGGCGCTGAACTCATACCGGTATTTGTTTAAGAAATTTCTCTACCAATAATATCGTTGATTTTAGAAGTAAACAAATTTGTTACATTGATTGTGGTATGAGTTTCGCGCCAGTATTCCATCCCTGTATATATCAAATATCTTTTCTCAAAATTATTACTGAAAAGTGAATAAAAAAGTGCAAGGTCTAGTAACACTGTTAGAAAATCATGTTTGGTATTTTATATTGAAGCAGTTAGATAGATTAAAAATAGATTTTCTTTTGATGAAGGTGCTGTGACACTATTTCTTCTTTAAATCTTCAAACAATTTTGATCGCAATCCAGAATCACTCATGCCTTTAGCAAGAAAGTATATTTTATTTGTATGTAAACATCAAATCAATGGATCAGGTGGGGAGAGAATTAGCCCCAGATAAGAATATAGAGAAAATAAGTGATATTTACAGATTTTGGAAAGATTTCTAGCACTGTAAATGCCATTGTCCGAAAAAATATACTAATCTTCTAATAATGCAGCGGTTTATAGGAAAATAGGTCATCGCTCTCCCAAAGATTTTTAAAATTCATTTAAACTGTCTTTATCATATATAAATTTGAAATATATATATAATATATATATATGTGTGTGAGTGTGTGTGTGTGTGTGTGTGTGTATATATACAGGGTGATCAGTTTAAAAGAGTTTTTCTTATTACGCTTAAATCTGACGGATCTGGCAACTATTCTAACACTGAAGTATAATTGTTCGAGCTTTTTTTAAGTGTGGGAATCAATTTCTAACACTGTTGAGCTGTTACAACTTTATTTGCCAGGCAAAACAGAAATGGAGACGCACAATGTTACTTAAACCTGTGATAATTTTATTTTTGGATCACATAATTTAATTCACATTTTTTACATAATCATTCCTTACGGAAAATGTTGTAAATGTTCGCCAACATTTCGAATGCAAACATGAACACGTCAAACAAAGTTTTTTGAAACACTTCGCAATATTGTTGGTGTTATTGACGAGATTTCTTCAGTTATGATGTTATAATTCATCGATGTTTGCAGGACTTCTCCGGAAAACCCTATGAAATGATAATGTAAAAATGAAAATGACAATGTAAATGCAATGTAGGAATGATAATGTGAAAAATTTCAATTAAAGTTTGTGTTTTATAAATAAAATTATCACCGGAGTAAATAACATTGTGCGTCTCCATTTCTGTTTTACCTCACAAATAAAGTTGTAACAGTCCAACAGTGAAGGAAAATATCTCCCACACTTAAACAAGATGCAAACAATTATAATTCGGTGTTAGAATAGTTGCCACATCCGTCATATTTAAGGGTAATAAGAAAAACCAACGGATACTCTTTTAAATTGATCACCCTGTATATATACACATATATCAAGCATTTTAAATAATTAACTATTAAAAAAAAAGCCTTGTGAAAGTCTCTTCCATTACGTGACTAATTTTAATAGTACCTGCTAATAACAGATAAGTGGGTTGGTTGGTTAGTTGGTTTAACGTCGCACTGGTGCTGCGCAATGGACAGGTAAGTGGGAAAAAGTGAGGGAAAATGGAAATGAAAAAGGGAAAAAGAGAGGAAATTTGGCAACTGTGAGGGAAATTGTATATTTACAAGCGAGATTACTGATTATGGGTTACCTCCACAATACGTGAACCCCAACCCCCGTAATAATGTCTTTCACACTGACTTCACTAAACTATAAAACAAACAAGTACAGTTTGTTTTTACCTTGAATGAGGTTTCATTGAGACTTGGGGGTACAGACAGCAAAGGTAGTATTAAATTCTTTTGTATAAAACTTTTTCAAAATCTGCTTTCCGGTATCAACTATATATTAAAATTATAATAAAATTTCTTCTTCTTTTTAAAGAGGGGTCTTTTTTTTATTTTTATTTTTTTTTATTTTACACAAAATGTGTATGTTTACTATACTACGCTTACTTACTGTTAATAAAGTATTTAAGTAACGAAATATATAATGTTTTTCTTGCATACGGTGCTAATATTTTAAGCTTAAATTGGGAAATTCCAGTCGTAACAAGTCGTGTTCTAGGGGAAAAAGAAAAAAAAGAAACTGAAAATGGGACAGACAAACAAAAAAATATCGTGGAAACTTGAGAGATGTTTCCATCAGGGAGTGATAGTTAATTTTCCTAGTATCATAGGGAAAAAAAGTGTATCTGTCTTTCGACAATCTCAGCATATGTCAATTGGATTTAAAAATGTATTTTGCGACTTTTTTAATTATCGGCCAAGTTCAACTAAATACAGAGGTCGTAATCTCCGACTTTTTTTTAGAACACTTTCAAGGATGAGAAATTTTCGCCCTTTTTGCCTCCACTTTTTTTAGTAAAAACTTTATTATACTACGAAAGTAGTATAATAAAGTCAATAATAACTTGCGTCAATAATAACGAAATTACAGCGGGTTCTGCGTGTTTCTCCCCCAGGTGTACAGTCGGCAAAAAATAATAAAATAAAATAAAATACACCCAGGCGGAATATTTTCGTCCGAATTATCATAAAAACATGCAGCTGACGCCAATCGATTTGTAATAATGTTTAGTTCTTAACAGTATAATTAGATTTTTCTTACGTAGTCGTATGCATATTAAAACTGGCAGCAACTTCATTTTTTTGTATCCCTCATTTTTAATATAGTTTATTTCGCTCTATTTTTCATAGAGTTACACTCTATCAAAATATAGGAATGCTAATGTTAAATGAATGTTGATAAGGGGTGGCAATGGTGGAATTTTATTTTTTATAATTTTGAGAATTTGTAAAACAAATCATCCATAAATTTAAATGACCATTTACGTATAGTGGGACTTTACGTTGAATAGTGAATACTCTACAAGCGTTGTGAATTAATGAATCTGATTTATTTGTTTAGGAAATATATACACATATATAAAAACACAAACATTTTATACAACCTATAAAGAAAGTCTATGAGTATCAAAACATATGTAATTAGTGAAAAATAATAGAAACACTATTTTAAACTTTTAAACCTTCAAACTTTAAAACTATTTCTGGAATATATGGTATAGGAAGCACAGATAAAACTGAAATCAATTTCCCCTCTTGACTATTCTAAATTATCGTAATAAGGAGGAAAGGAACAATTCTCTAACTTATATAATACTTTATAGCACATTTCACAATGATAGCTTTTTGCCTGTATGAACGTGAATGCAAATTTAATTCACACTTCCTAGAAAATCTTTTAGAACAAATTTCACACACGAATGGTTTCTCGCCTGTGTGAGTGCGAGCATGCATTTGTAAATTACGATTCTGAGAAAATCCCTTAGAACATATTTCACACACATAAGGCTTTTCTTTGGGATTGTAAAGGATTATCTAAATGGAATTTGCTACAGAAATATTGGCGATTGCATAGATGTATAATTAGGGTTTTGAGAAAATCCTTTATAACACTTTTCACACACACATGAAATATTGGCGATTGCATAGGTAGATGTATAATTAGTGTATTGAGAAAATCCTTTATAACACTTTTCACACACACATGAAATATTGGCGATTGCATAGATGTATAATTAGAGTTTTGAGAAAATCCTATATAACACTTTTCACACACACATGAAATATTGGCGATTGCGTAGATGTATAATTAGGGTTTTGAGAAAATCCTTTATAACACTTTTCACACACACCTGGCTTTTCTTTGGGAGTATGAATGATTATTTAAATGTATTTTGCTACAGAAATAGATAATTAATATAAAACACTTTCACTGCACAGTTATCACTCACTGCTGTTGATTAAGCTCTCTGTTGAGAAAATTATTTATAACATATATCACACACATATGGCTTTTCTGCTGATGGACGCACAGATGAGTACCACGATATTTTCTTCTGAAAAGATTCTTCAGGACATTTTCCACTCATAAAGGGATAATCTTGGTTAATTCTTTGATGCCTCATTTCATTTCGAGCAGTTGTAAAATAGTGATCTCTTAGCAAAGGCTTGAGAGCATATTCAAGTAGTTCCAGAATAGCAATATCACTGATGTACATCCGTGTTGAATCTTTTTCCATCATTGGCATGAAGTGCTGTTTTTTCCCCAGCTATCTTTTTCAACAAATAGAACTTTAATCTACATGATGTAAATATACTATTTTGATGTTATCTATGCACATGCACTAATAAGTTCATTTTTCTTTTCTATTAATGTGTATACGGAAACCATTTTTCTTCCTTTCAATCACCCGCGGACGCTAGAATCCGTGGACGCTAGTAACGAACTTTTTTTTACACACGTTGCCAACAGATAAAAAAAAAACATTAAAGACAAGGAATACAGTTGGAGGATCAAACTCAATGGTCTTAAACCATGGATAAAGTGCTATATTCAGTGACCCAAAGGGTTTGTTTTGGTTGGCAAATTAAATATGTAAAATTAACGATTTTACAAATGTAATAAACAATAATTCGTATCGTCTCGAAAAATTATTATAATTAAATTTTCTTCATTTTATGCGTCAAAATGAAGTGAGCTAAACATATTTCATGCATATTTTTGATTAAAAAATATTTTTTGAATTTTAAAAATTATTAATAAATTTATATTCAGAAAAAAATATGAAATATGATATACATTGATTTTTGCCCGAATATTACAAGCATCATAAAAAAATGAGTTTCTAAATTTACAGCTCATTCCTATCATTATTTTTCGAGTTACAGTGACATTTCATTTTTCATTGCTGTATGGGGACCATCACCTCTTTTCTCTGTATGATATAATGATCTCTGTATGAGATATAATGACATACTATTCAACTACATCATTACAGGGGTCGTACTCTCCGCCCTTTTTTCAGTACAATCTCAGGAATAAAGAATTTTTAAATTTATTAATGCCACTTTTAAATGCCACACTAAATGCAATAATCTCTACCCTCTATAATCATGGCACATTACTGTAAATATATCCAGAAATATTTCTGCATGAAATTAGTGGTGGCAAAGAAGGTGGAAATTTCTTATCTTTATGAGTGTCCTGAAAAAAGGGCGGAGAGTACGCCCCTGTCATTATATCATTATAAGTATCTGTACACAATCTGGCGAAAAACAATTTTAATTTACTTTTATTCTTATTGTTTTTATAAGCATCATTAAGTAGTTTTTTATACAAATTAACTATTTTTAAAAAATTACGGCAATTACAGGCGAGAGATATTTGCAGAAATTCCATGAGAAAACTAGCCCAGCCTTCTGTGTCGCTGGAAGAAAATTAAAAAAATAAAATAAAATAAAAGCTACATATTTGTATTAAATTCTTTATATGACGCTGGTATCCGCAACCTTCAATGACATTTTGTACATCAATTCCTGAAGAAAATAATTAAATGATCTGATTGAGAAAATATAAAATAATTTCGTTTTATAATGTCATAGCTGCCAATATTTTAATTTATTCTGGAGTAATTTTAGCCCCGCCTCTATTTCGTACTACTTATTTTTTAAAAGTTATTTTTTCTTTATTTATTAAAGTTACATATTGAAGAAAATTTTTCTATAAATAAAGTGGTGCGAAATAAAGGCGGGGCTAAAAGTACTCCGGAATAAATTAAAATATTGGCAGCTATGTAATGTAAAGTTTTTGAAAAATGTGTAAAGGCGGGGCTTACTTTACACGGTAAAAACATGAAATCTTGATATATTGAATCTATCTTCTTAACACTTTCGCGACTGCATGTTTTTGTCTTTTTGATAGTAAGGTCCGTTTGTGGGCGTTATTCTCCTCAGTTACAATATGTCAGAACAAAATTTTACATATTCACTTTTTTATTACAAATAGATACACCATAGCCTCCTAAACTAGATGTCTTCCGATCTAATTAAAAACTTGTCAACAGTTCAAGCGGTAGACAGCGCCACCTGGTGCAGATTGCGCGACTTTTTTATTCTACAGCCACGAATATTTTTATAAGTAGATTTTGATTACATAAAAAGCGAATATAATCGAAGAAATATCGATTATATACATTACATATCACTTCCTTAAATTATTGTTGGCAGTTGAATAAAAAAGTTACGCTATCTGCATCAGATGGCGCTGTCTACTGCTTGAACTTTTGCTAAGTTTCTGAGCCACGCGGAAAGTATCTAGTTTAGAAGGCTATGGACACACATTATATGTATATTCTTTCATATCAAAGCATTTATATCCGTAGTATATTGACAGTACAAATATGAATATTGAGTATAATTTTAAGAAATAAATAACATACAAATTGAGAAAGAAATGCCCACTGGAGGAGTTAGAGATTTTCAAATGAGGTAAATCTACGTTATCGGTCGCGAAAGTGTTAAATATAAAACAACTTATTCCAATGTTTCACCGCTAAATATTTCTTTTGACCCTGTTGTCTTTTTTTTTTATAATACTTTTTTTTTTTTTTTTTTTTTTTTTTTATACTGTAGGGTTTGCCAACCTCAAGTTAAATGTGATGTTTTAGAAAATGCGGTAAAGCGAGGCTTAAGGTTTCAAATATTGATATCAAGGGTCGTAGTCTCCGCCTTTTTTTTTTTTTTTTTTTTCAGATTTTATTATCCATATTTCTAACTTTGTTGTACAATAATTTTATTCATGCCATTTCTATGGTTTCGTTATTAATTTATTCCATACATAATCTGAAAATTATGAAAATGATGTAATTCCTCGATAGTTGAGCTTACCGGCGGCTGAAATATTATACTTTTAAGAATTTGAAATTTTCGTCTCTTATGCTACCACTTTTTTCATAGAGAAATATTTAATGTATTTTTTAAAACATATGTCGAGATTAAACAGTATAGAAGTTTATGTATAAAAATAGAGGTAAAAAAAAGGCTTAAATTTCTCTTTTCTCAAAGAGTCCTAAAAAAAAAAAAAAAAAAAAAGACAGAGACTACGACCCTTGCAATATTTATTCGATATTCGTGTAATTTTATTAATATTTAATTTTAAAAAAATTATCGAGAATTTTCTGTTTGAATCTTATTGTCGATATTTTTATACTTGTTTATCGTACACTTTGTAACCCTCGGGTTATTTAAGTTTTATCTCATTATATAAGATAATAAAAAAATTAATTTTTATTAAATTTTTTTCTTCTGTTGAATCAAATATTGAGCAATTTTTTAGCTTACCAAATCTATTATTGAAAGAAAAGCACAATATTATTTGATTACAAATTTAAATACAGTAGACTCATGTACAATGCGGAGGGGGTGCGTTCTGCGGAATAGGAAATCGCGTTATGTATGGCATATTTGTTATTGTACTTGCCATTCTAAAAAATGATGTCAGTTTTAATAAGTAGACGAGCCTATAAGCAAAGTCTAAATATACTGTTATAAACTACACTTTATTATAAATCGATGCAATGTAGCTGGTGCAAACCACCTACATATTTATAGGACGATTTGTGAAAAAATTAACTAGGAGGATTTTTTTTTTAGCTGACTGTACTAAAGTGATAAAGTAATTAAATCCAGATGAAGGATATGGTTGCATCAATTTTCACAAAAAAGATGGACATGATATCTTTTACCTTCGGGTACAGATATAACTCTCAAACTGTCCTAATTTCGATTGGTATTCAGAGTTTTATATTAACCCTTTGCTGACCATAACGCTCTAATGCGCTCTAAACAGTGTTGCCAAATTTAGAGCGCCTATTATTCAACTGCCATGAATATTTTTGTGGAGTAATATTTACATACATAATGGATGATTATCCTTCATATTCTTTAAGCTATTGTTGCAATAAATATTTTAGTGCGAACATTGAATAAAAAGTTCAACTTTGATCATAGCAGTGTTGCGTGACTTTGTGACTCTTATATTGAACAGTCAACAATAAACTAGAGAAGTGATATTTTATATATGAAATAGATGATTTATCGATTAGACTTCTCTATTATGTAAATTAAATATCGCTTTTTCGAATTATTGGTGACTGTTGAATAAAAATATCAAGAAGTCTGGCAACACTGGATCAGAAGGGTAAATTTAATCGTTTGTCGGTCCAATTTAATTGGCACACTCTTCTGGTCAGTGTTGCCAAATTTAGGGACTTCTCTATTCAATATCGACCATTAAATTTCAACTGAAACGGTTTGGTAATCATTTCAAAAGTTATTCGTTCGTTATGTATATCAAACGTCATTCCTCAAAATTATTGATAGTAGATGAATAAAATTTCCCCTAAATTTAGCAATGCAGTTTAGAGTTTTATGGCAAAAAAGTACAAAGGATTAAGTACAATTAAAAATTTATTGCACATTCATTCTAATAATAATTTACGATACCATAAAAAATAGTTTATACCAGAAAAATTGAAAGGAATATTTTATTAGTACTTATTCAAATCGCGTTTGGCTTATGTAAAAGTACGATGTTCGAACATCGAAATCAGGAAACAGACTGTCTGTAGACGGTTTCAAACGAAAAAATAAAGCCAGCATTGATGTTCTTATATCCCGAAATTGATGACGTGAGTTGGCTTTAACCCGTTAGTAGAGCCTCTAAATAAAGTAATAGGCCGGCGCATCGCCGCCATTTTTTTGCCTCCGAAGAGGACAGCATTCCCGCTTGGCGTCCTTATCGCTTCCTCAATGATTTAAAGAAATCTTGATCTGAAGCAAATCCGGTCAAGATAAGAGCAATAAGCAACAATAATATTCCTATAAACACATTTTTTTCACAGTACATTCTCAGGATGTCATTTTATTCTGAGAATTTCCTATGGATGTACGATGTGTTGTTAGGGTGGTTTCTGTTTCTTTTACAAAATGTCGCTAAAACTCAAATACACAGTAATAGAAGGTCTATGAACACTTTATATTCACTTCTTGAATGATTATAGCAGTTTATCGCTAAACAAACTTCCATATCATAGTTTACTTAGCTAAAATTTAGAAATATATTAAAATAAGTTTCTCTAAAGTAACTAACGTAAGACGATTAAAAAAATGTTTGTGGTTTGTTTATCAGAGAAACGGGCTGGGTACATGTGGCAACCCAAAGGCAACAAAATGCCTGATGCGCCAGCTCGTATATATAGGAGCTTTACCCGTTAGTAGTCGCTATAGACAGCGCCACCTGGTACAAATGGCGCATTTTTTATTCAACTATCACCAATAATTTTAAGTAGTGATATAATCGACGTTTCTTAGATCATATTCGCCTTTTATGTATATCAAATGTCACCTCTGAAGATTTTTGGTGAATATTGAATAAAAAAAATCTGGCATCACTGAAGGATGGGTGGCAAATAGACCAACTAGCGACTACTAACGTGTTAATTACCATAAAAAAAAGGGCTCTCGAATTTAGAGCTCGTTCCTAGCATTATGTTTTGAGTTAGAGTGATATTTCATTTCTTACCGCGTTTAGGGGGCCGTCACTTGTTATAATCTGTATCTTCTGAAAATTAATACCTATATATAATCTGACGGAAAACTATTTTAATTTACTTTTATCTTATCTCACTGTTTCCTAAGCAACATTTCGATGTTTATTATACAAATTGACTTATTTTGGTAAAATTATCGACATGCAGGAGAAAAATTATAAAAGAATTCCAAAAGAAAACAAGCTCCGCCTCTATATCACTGAAACAATATTAAAGAAAACTAGTTTGTATATTCCTGTCTGACTCTATATGTGACGCGTGTATGCATAAATCTTAATAGCATTTACTACATCGATTGCTGAAGACAAAACTTAAATGATTTAATTCGAAATATGTTAAATTATTCTGTTTTATAATGGAAAGTTTTAGAAAAATGTGTAAATGCACAAGAACGTACAAGATAGAAACACATCCGATTGTGATATGTTATGTTTTTCTTCTTAAATATCTTTTCTAGTTTTTCACTGTTAAAATTGTGCTTTAACCCTGTTGTCTTTTTTTTTTTTTTTTTTTTTTTTTTTTTAATATTGTAGGATTTGTACACCTGAAATTAAAATGTCATGTTTAAGAAAACACTGGCAGTACGCATTGGTTAATCTTTTTTTTTTTTTTTTTTTTTTTTTTTTTTGTATTAATATTAATATTTAATAAATTTATAATATTTTTTACCACGAATTTTCTGTTCTGACATTTTTACGTTTATTTACTGTACCGTTTGTAAGCTTTATGTTATTTAAATTTTATCGCATGTTGTAACGTAATAAAATATTAAATTTTTATTAAATGTTTTTTAATACAAAATCTAATGGTGGATTTTTTTTTTTTTTTTTTTTTTAAGTTCATAAAATTTATTATTGCAACAAAGCGCAAAATTATTTATTTCCGATTAATTCTAATCACGACATAAAATTCACATTTATTATGGAAAAGAATTTAAAACAAAGTAATATGTCTTATCACTTTTAAAGATATAGTAATCTTACACTTTTAAAAATTAAAAATTCAAGTACAGTAGACTACTGTATTACGCGGGAGATTCGTTTTCGGCAATAGGAAATCGTTTTTGGTCATGCATTATCAGAGTAATTTATGCAAGTTCAGTCCAATACAGAAATTTTTTATTTTATTTTACTTATTGTTTAGTTCAGTTTCCCTTTTTTAAGTAATGTTTCTATGTTTACGGTAAAACTTGACCTATTTTTACAAAATTAACGCATTGCACGCAAGGAATTTTGATGGCATTCCAAAAGAATAATAAACCCTACGATCTGGCTTTTACTGGAATAATACTTTAAAAAAAGTTTCTTGTTTATTTAATTGTATTTTGTTTGACCCTTCTTAGCACTCTAGCGTATATAACCGAATGTAATTTACCGTTTGGTTGTTCTCGACAAAATTTCAGTCATTTAATCATGAATTTGTTGAATAATTTGATGTTTTAGAGACGCATAAAAGCGTGACTTATTACTCAAAATAGGAATGCTTTAAAACAGTTTCTACTCTTTATTGAATATTATATATCCTTCCTCAGATTTTTGTTTAAGTCTTGCTATTTTTGTATATTGTATATTGTAGATTTGTACTCCTCAATTTAGTAAATGGAACACTTTATAGAAAAACTTTCATGCGGGGATTACTGTATAAAATAAAAAAATACCGAACTGAACTAGATAAATTATTTTTTCGAAAATATTAAACATTATTTTTTCCTTTTACGCTATTATTATTATTATTATTATTATTACTAGTATTTTTTTTTATATTGCTATCTACATTTTTCTAACTGAGTACTGTAGGGTTCATATGATTCAAGCAATTTAAACGTATGAAGTAACATAAAAAATTATTTCATTTTTATTAAGAATATGCTATATAATTTTTTTTTTTAATTCATAAAATATATTTAAAAATATAATAAGAAAAAATGTAAGTCATTTACCTTAATTTCTGGTAGATAACCCGCAGGTAAGATGTGTCATTTCTCCACCAGAAATTTTATTTAATAGAGAAATCTATACTTTTACGAAGGAAGAGCTCGTACAAATATAAATTTATTTATCAATTGAAATGTCTGGTGTAAAACTGGATTATATAACTTGCGGGGTATCTACCAGAAATTACGGTACGTGATACAGGAATAAAAAAATTGATTAACTGTGTGAAAATGTTAAATTTGTCTGAAGCGTTATAGGAACTCTTTATTACGTTTACTGGTCGTGTTTTCAACTAGCACGTTAGACGGGATTCAGCTGTAGTTATTCAGATATAGTTTAATCACGTTTCGTAAAACTAGCAGTGAGGAGCAGTCCAGAAATGTGGAGAGGTGCCAAATTGACGGACAACATGAGATTTCGAAAACATCCAGGAATTTGGCGCTCTCTTATCGCTTTTTTTATCTGAATCAAATGACTTCATGACTATTTCCCCTATTTTAACACTAGACTCGTCGAATCAGTACTTGCGCAGATGCTTGCATGGTTTCAAGAAATGTGGTCGAAAAATAAGTTTAGAAGCAAATACAGTCAGTAAAAAAAAAAGAAAAAAAAAGAAAGCCCCCTCCCCACCTAACTTTGCCGTAAATTATCGTAGAAACATGGGGCTGATACCAATCGATCTGCACGTCTATTTTATAATGGTATAGTTATATTTTGCTTAAGGGGTCATCTACATATTAAAATAGGCATCAACTTCATTTTTTCAAAAGCAACCCCTAATTTTGGTCTCATATTCAAATTCCAGAGATGAAGGCAGTTCGGAAAAAGACTAATTTATATATTTTAAATCAATTCTTGATAGATTTACAAGCAAATATGTATTAGGGGTCTGTCTATACATTTAGAAAAAATAAACTATAATCTACCACAAAATGAAGATTATTCATTAAATTCATACCGGAAAAAAAGTACAAAAATGTTAAATATAAAATAAGAAACAAAATTAATTTGAAGAGGCTATTCTGTTTGCATGTGAATTTAGAATTTTTAAATAGTTTATTATGTCACGCCATACGTCGAAATTTAAATAGCTTGAGTCATACAAACCCACAATGTTCAGTTACAAAAATCTAGATAGCAAGATGAAAGAATAATAATAATAGCGGTGTAAAAAGGAAAAAAAAAAAAAGTTTAATATTTTAACACTTTTGCGATCGCTGGCGGGAATTCACGTCATTTGAAAATCTATAACTCCGCCTGTTGGCGTTTCTTCAGGTTACGTTGGTTACATTCGTTCTTGACACTCTACCCAATATTCATATTTGTACAAACAATGAACTATGAATACAACTATGATTACGAAAAGTGTAATAGTAATATATATCCATATATATATTATAAATATGAATACAGAAAATATCAATTTAAAAAAATGTAATGTACAATATTAACGCCCACAGGTAGAGCTTACTGTCAAAAAGTCAGAAAGTCAAAAAATTGCGGTCGCGAAAGTGCTAAGAAATAGGTATATATATGTATATATGTATATATATATAAATATATATCGATGCAGCTTTCACAGCTTTATGAAGTACATGCCCCCAAAAGAGTATTTTACTTCTAATTTTAAGCATTTTTATCCAATTATTTCTGTGGTTATTTAATTGTTTTCTCTGTCATTAAGTTTAATTGTCCTTTTTTTATTATCATCCATGTCGGCGTAAGTAATTTAAGTTTTTTTTGTTTCTTATTGGTTCTTAATCTAAATCGCAACAATTTATTGTCAGTCTTTCCTCTAAGTTAATATCAGTTTTATATTTTTGTGTGTTATATCATTTCAATATTTTTGTGTGTTGTTCTTTTGTATCTAATAATTGCTAAATTTGAAGATTAAATTTTATTAAGTTATCTATCATATATTTATATATATATATATATATATATATATATATATATACTTCTGTTTGGTATATTTTTATTTTATACAGTATGCCCAGTATGAAAATGTTACTATAAGGTTTTACATTTAATTTCAGGCGCACAAACCTACAACATATAATATGCAAAAATATAGATAACAAGATTTAAACAAAAATCTGAGAAATGATATTCAATATTCAATGAAAACTAGATACTGGTCAAAAGCATTCCTATTTGGAGTAATAAGACGCGCCTTTATACGTTTCTCTAAAACATCAAATTATTTATCAAATTCATGATTAAATAACTGAAATTTTGTCATCGATAATCGAAACGGTAAATTTCATTTATTTATATATGCTAGATTTTTACAAAGAGTCAAACAAAATAAAATTAAGGAACATGAAACATTTTTTAATGTAAAACCAGAGGTTGGGGTTCATTATTCTTTTGGAATGCTATCAGAATTTTCGCCTGCAATGCGTTAAATTTACAAAAATAGATTAAACTATCTCTCTAAAAAAGAGTTAATTAAACACGCGTTATTAATTATTTTTATTAAAAACGCTTTTAAAACACGAAAAATTAGTTTTTAATTAAAACATTTAAAAAAAAAAAATTAACCTAAGCTTTTTGCTTTCAAATTCAAAAGGATCATCAGGGATTTTTATTACTGAATGAGCAGTTTTTTAAATAATTTCCCTTTACAGTCAACAGTTAAGTCTTTTAATAACATGAATGGCAGCAAAGTCAATTTGAAGCCCGGTGAAGGTTTGACCAAGGAGCTAAGGAAAGTAAGAGAAGCTGTAACTGTTGGAAAATCCCACGAGAATATCGTAGGAGAAAAACCATAATGAACTAGCAGAAATAAACTATTAGCTATTTTATAATACTGTGTCATATTATTGGCAAAATTGCAGCATCTTTGGAATTTATTGTATTTTTGCGTTTTATTATATGAAAAGCTTCGGAGATGTAAAATTCTTGGATAGTAGGTGGTGCTGTAATAATTTTAGCGTTATCCCATATAGGGTTAGCATTTGAGTTAGCATAAATGAAGTCGACCAGAGTAGAACTATTTCCTTCTTTGATATTATGTCAGAAATAAAATATTTTTTATTAGTAAGGAACAGGAATTTATCAATTAAGAACAAATTGTGTTCCTTTTTTCTTCTTGTTTACGTCTGCTTCATACGACTGCATGTCAAGTCTGGTCATTTGAAGCTAAATCACGTATCAATACTCTTATTAAAAGCCTGAATTCTACCTTAAAACTTTCGCGACCGCATATTTTTGTCTTTTTGAGATTAAGGTCCGCCTTTGGGCGTTATTCTCCCAAATTACAATATTATAGAACAAAATTTTGGTATTCACATTTATAATACAAATGGATACAAATTATAATTATACTCTTTCTTATCAAAGTATTTGTATGCATAGTATATATATTGTACAAATATGAACAGTGGGTATATTCTTAAGAAATAAAAAACATGCAAATTGCGAAAGAAACGCCCACTGGCGGAGTTACAGATTTCGGAATGACGTGAATCTACGTCAGCGGTCGCGAAAGTGTTAAGCAGTGGTCGTACTCTCTGCCTTTTTTTTCAGGTCACTCTCAGGAATAAGAAATTTTGAAATGCATTGATACCACTATTTTTCTTGTTTTCAGTTTCAATAATGCCATTCTCCTATTTTTAAATATAAAGAATTTTTTGTTTGTGACTAAAACAAAAATTTGTTCATGAAAAAGTTTAAGAAACTTTAATTTTAGATGTTTCTGAAAGTTGAAGTATTATTATTATTTTTAACTGTATTTTTCTAAATGAATGTCTTTTTTCCCTTAGTGAATCAAAAGTAGGCCATTATAGTATTTAAAAGCTATTTATCGTAAAATATTTTTTATGAGATTAAAGTCCTCGTTATATTATTAAAAAACGATTAAAGTTGAACAATCATCTTGCAACATCCATATTTATTATGGAGGAAAACTTACAAATAAAGTATTATGCGAATATGATTTATCAGTTTTAAAAAATTAGCCGTACGTTGGAATTAAAATAGCTATTCAAGCACACACAATTTCTTCGTGAGTTTAGATTAATTTATATTTAAAATTTTCATACTTTTTTTCTTATCGGTTACTGACTAAATGAAATATATTATATTTCTATGCGAAATCTTAACATTTTTATATTTAAGCATATCTGACAACATAGTAATTAATATTCGATAGTGTTGTTAATATAGTTAATTGAAATAAATAATTCTAGTAAATTTTTCCAGTAGCTAAATAGTGATAAGTTGGCAACTATGGTTGTTAGTCCGCCTTTTTTGTTCATACCAGTAAATTTAAAGAAAAGTGTTGCCAGATTCTGAGACATTTTTTTCAATGCTCACCAATAATTTTGTGAAATGATATTTGATACATACAATAGACGATTTACCTTTGATCGGATTAGGTAATCGTTATATTAAATATTAGTGTAAGAATTAATTTAACTCCTTACGGTCGCATATTTTTCAAAGACACGCCCTTAAAGTCTGCATTTTTGTCTAATAAAAAAAAAAAAAATAAATAAAAAAATAAATAAATAGATTGAAAAAAAATGTATGAATAATATGTAAATTTATTCTCTACATATTTTCAAATACATTATATGCAGTTTGGTACTGGCTGGTGCTTTCATGTACAAAATGTTAAAGGAAAAATACACGTGGGGCGCGGTCGCTGCCCGAGAATATCACAGAAGCGAGAAGGAAGGTGTTAATGTATATAGGAATCATACCTTTTTTTCGAACCCCGTAATATCAGAAATTAAAAAAAAAAAAAAAAAGAAAACACAAATGCGTCTTACAATTCAAATATAATGAAGCTGATTAAAGGTTTATCAAATTGACGAAATCCTAAGCAAAATTTAACAATGGTTTTAAGAACTAGAAGTTAATTCCAATCAATCGGCACCGGACTCATACTGATGATTTGAAGCAAAATTAATGAAAAAGGGAAGATGCGTTTTTTAAGACTGCCCTACACATTGTATTAGTAGGAACGTAATTATTTAGTATGTCTGCTTGAACTTCAAATTAATATTATTCATGTAATAAGAAAATCATGCATGTAAGACATGCGTTTTTTCTTTCTTATTTCTTTTCTTTCAATCTTTTTTTTTTCTACAAATAGTAATTTTAAAATTCGATAAGCAAGAAAAATAACTTAATTTTATAAAATATATAAATTGCTATTATTACATTAGAAATTTATTTTAAAATTAAACAAACTCTTTTTTTTTTTTTTAACGATATGAAATTTCAATTTCAAAATACACTATAAATGAAATAGTACACAGCAGGAACAGAAATAACTATTCATTAAACAATACGTACACGAATGTACTAATCTATTTAATATAAAACATTATTTCCTGGTTTTACTGATGCAAAAATTATTTTACATCTTCTTCAATAGTGAGCAAATTGAAAGGCAAAATACTAAAGCACCTGGCAAAAGATTAGTTTCAAAAATTTTGTATAAATTATTTGTGGTGCAATAGTTAATTTAACTAGTATTGTGCCGAAAAAAAATTCTAAGATCAAGCAAAAAATCATTATTTTTGCCACAGTTTATTTGATGTTTATGCAAACTTAAACATAACGCAGAAAATAACAATTTTAATTATGCATAAAAAAAAAAAAATTACGTCAAATATTATTACTTTGTAAACAAAAATTTATTTCCATTTTTTTTAACAAACTGCAACGTTGAAAAAATATTAAGGTCAAGCATACTTTTACAGCTTATTTTATTTATTTGCATGGGCATTTTATTGTTGTCTGTGAATCTGCTCAAAGAATTCGTATAGATTACGGCAGACTGAATTTCAATATTTGTTAAAATGGGGAGAGGTAGGCAATTAATCTCGATTGAACAAGGTAAAATTCTCGGATTTAAAGAACGTAGTTTAAATTCTTTGGAAAAATATAAATATTAAACATCTAATAACATTTTTAAATATATTGATAATCACGCTCGGTGGAAAGACACAGACGCTCTTTTGCATTGTATTTTTGACAAGTGAGAGCTGTTATTTGGTGAGCTGTTTAAAAAAAAAAAAAAAAAAAAAAAAAGCTTTATTTTTCGTGAACGATTTGAACAGTTCTGCATTAGCCGTATAGTACCATCCAGATTAACCCGTAATCATTACAATTGAAATATATATATATATTAAGAAATGTTTTTAAAGCTTTTTTTCTGAAAAACTGATGGCTAACATTTCCTTTCACCACATTTTGCATTTAGATTTTTTGATAATCAATTAGATAAACTTATAACTTTAAAATCGAAAAGTTATAAGTTCAATTAATTGGTTACAATGTGTTGAAAAATATTTTGTTTTCGCAATTTGCTATAATTAAAAGAATTTGAATTAATTACGATAGTTTCGAAGTTGCATTACACAATTTATGCAAAACCGCGAGGTGTAATGGCTGTTCTTCTTATATTTTCAATGCTACCTGTAACTAATAAAATCAAATAACTATTTTTCATATTTCACGTCTTGGTGATATATTATTATTTTTTTTTTTTTTTATCATTTAACATTTTTGTTTTTAGGAAGTGTTTTTTGCAATCTTTTTATACGTTTTTAGATTTGTATTTGTATAAATTGATATATACAATTTTTTTTTGTTATAACAAAAAATACTGTTATTTTATTATTATAATTTTTTTTCCTTTGAATATATAATATTTATATAGACAATTATATAAATATGTATAATATTTATAAAAAAAAATTTCCTTATAATTTTTCTTTCTAAGAGACTACGATACTTTTAGCTTTCGCTGATATCTCTTGAAAAAACTTGCTGCTCTTTCTCTGCTCTGCACTTGCTGGACAGTTGCCAACTTAGAACCTTTTGGCTACCGAAAAATGTTTATAAGAAATTTTATTGTACTTAATCAATGGAAGCTGTTACAGTCTGCTGATTAAATGAAATAAACATATCTATTGAAATTTTAAGGTGCTAAGTTGGAACTTTAACTTGCAGTGCCTCCTTCATGATAGACTCCATGCACTTTGGTTCATGTACTTATCTGATCCTTTATTTATTTTTTTTTTTTTTTTCTGCTTATAGTTACATTGGTCGTACTCCCACAACGGCACGTTACTACGAAAGTACCACAAATATTTCTGCATTTAATTAGTGGTGGCAAAAAAGGCGAATATTTTTTTTATGTCTAAGAGTGTCCTGAAACAAGGGCGGAGAGTACGATCCCTGTAGTTATTTAATTTACCATAAGTACGAAATCTATGTTATTTTCAACGGAGACTTCATACAGAAAAGTTTTTAAAATGTTTTCAGCTTGTTTAGTTTCATTTATTCGTTGAAAACATAAAATATGGATTTAAAAAAAAAAAAAAAAAAAGGAGTTGATATCTCATTTGAAAAAAAAAAAAAAAAAAAAAAGGGAGTTGATATCTCATTTGAAAAAAAAAAAAAAAAAAAAAAAAAAAAAAAAAAAAAACTACAATATTAGCAGCTATGCTTTATATCTTTGTATAAGAATATTAATAATATTTTAAACTTAAAATGAGTAATGAAAGATACAGATTTTTGAAAAAGAGTCCAAAGAATCATTTTACCCTCACCAAAGGGCAAAATGATCTTTTATTTAAAAATAATTGTAAATTGTTTTTTATCTGTAAAATGAGGAATATAAAAGCAATTATGACAATACATAGTGGAATAAAAAAAAGTTTTACTATCAAATAGCATACGTAATTTATTTCATGATTTTTCTTTTTTCAAATGTCACAAATAATTAAAAAATAAATGGAATATTTGAAAATTATGATTAAAAAATAATAGGTATAACAATAGACCCACAATAAAGTCAGAAATAAATTAAATAATGTATAAATTCCGCCACATCTGATCCTGATAATGGATTCATAACGATCCACATAATGGATCCAAAACTATTCACATAATTGATCATTTTACCGGACCAGCTATTTTAGGTCATGTTACTGAATGACTCCGAGAAGCAACAAAATTAGTAAGTGTAATATGCATCTAAAAATATATTTTATTAAGTAAACCAAAACATATTTCTGTACACGAAAGGTTGTGTATCTAAATAAATAGGAATAGTGCTTAACTTATGTCGTAGTCTCTGCCTTTTTTTCAAGACAATTCCAAGAATGCGAAATTTTCGCCTCCTTTGTCACAACTTTTTTCTTAGAAAAAATCTTTATTATATTTGTAAAGTAATATGTTGTGATTAAACAGTATAGAAATTATTGCATAAAAATTTTGGTAGCAAAAAGTTCATAAATTTCTCCTTTCTCAAAGTGTCCTGAAAAAAAGGCGGAGACTAGAAACGACCCCTGCTTGTAATAGATTTTACAAAACCCACTTTTTCAAAGAATTCTATTCAGATGCATAACACTGCAATCGCTTGAATACCGCAATTGCTTCTTCTTGACTTGGTAAAATTGGTTTATGTGTTACGCAGTAGATAGCGCTACTTGATTCGAAGAAATCACATATTATCACATCTTATTGTTTTATCAGCATAGGTGCCAACATTTTAATTTATTCCGGAGTATTTTTAGCCCCGCCTATATTTCATATCACTTTTATTTTTTAAGAGTATTTTTTTTTTTTTTTTTTTTTTTTTATCAAAGTTATATATATTTGAGAAAAACTTTCTATAAATAAAATGGTGCGAAATAGAAGCGGGGCTAAAAATACTCCGGAATAAATTAAAATGTTGGCATTTATGTACCAGGTAGCATCATTTCAGGCTACCTTCCCTTACATTATACAATGGCAAAATGATACCGGAAATAAATCGCAGCAAATAATTGAACATAGAAAAACGAGTTAGTTTTGTCGTTCAATATAGTATACAGGAGAAAATCTCTTCCATACACCCATAAGAGATATCATGGGGCCTGGTCATTTCCCCTGATTTAAAGGGGGTGAGAGAAATTTGGTTTTTCCCTTACAGGTCGATTGCGCCGATGAGTTCCCCCACATATCTTTCTCCGTCTCTTCCCCTCCACTTCTTTTTCAAGACATGCTTCTCAAAGGGATTAGAGCTATTTATCTAAAAGAAACACGTGACACTTTGTAGAGAAAATTGAATGGAGTTAACAGTTTTAAAATCTTGTTTAGCTTATGATTTCCTTCCTATAAGCGTTTATATTTTATTGTGTTCATGCTGCTAGATTGTAAATTATGCTATTATGGAATTAATTTACAGCAAACGTGGTAAACCACTAATTTTGTTTTCTAATTTCAAATTTTTAAAAAATTCTGTAAAAACCCGGATATAATTGTTTTCCTAAATATTTATAAAGCTAAAATAATAAAAACAAAATAATTTTTTACACCCCACCTTGCACCCCCATCAATAAAAAATATATGTCAATTTATGATGCAATATAATTGTAGAATGCAAGAGAAACAAATGAACAGCTGCCAAAATTATCTATAAATTTAAAAATATATATTTAGGATCCAAACGAAATATGAATTAATCCACAGTACTCATACTTTAGTCATTAAATAATTATACATGGAAATGAAACTTTATATAAAGCAATATATATTGAAAAGTTAATGAGCTTTTTAAGGAGCCTGATATATAAAATCCTACATAACAAATATGAAACAAGTATAACAGAAATAAATAAATGGTAACTAGAAGAAGGAGCAGAGGCCCCTTACGGCTATATATAAGAAGAAAGAAAAACAAATACTGTAGTACTTCAATTATTTCTTTATTTTTGATTCTATGCATTTCATACTGCAAAGTTATTTCGATTGAAGTATATTGTAACAATTTTATTACAAATTAATAACACTACTATATAACATTTAAGGATTTAAATAACTATTTTAGCTTTAATATGAGAGTTATAACTATAATTAATACATAACAAGTTTAAATTATCATTACAATAATCGTATTTTTTTAAAAGTAAAGTTATTGATGAAGGTGCTTAAGATAGTAGTTAAATTATTAATCAAATTAAAATTCATTTTAACGAGTGTCTTTCAAAAACATAATATTAAATGTTATCTCTCACAATTGTTGATATCCTATAATTGTCTCTAATCTCATTTAAACAACAACAACAACAACAAAAAAAAAACTTTTCTACATTACGATCTTAAAATTACTATGTTAATTAATTACATTTTTCAAAGATATCTCGTTAAGTTTTAATTTTCACTTGCTTATTAATATTATTTTTTTTTTTATTTACAGTAATTATTATCTTCATTTTAACTACAATAAGGTCTCCACTTGTCTGTGGTAGATTCTGCTCTTTATTCTTCTTCTAGTAATTATTACTTTTTTTTTTTTCTGTTATAGTTTGTTTATATTTATTACACATAACTCATCAATAAATACAGCAGATACAACTCATTAACTTTTTCAATATCTTCTGCCGTGTAAAAGGCTATATTTCTATAAGTAACTGTTTATTGATTAAATCAAGCCTTCTTTCCTTATGTTTGATCACAGTAATATAAATTATATATATACATATATTTATTCAAACTTTCTCCCTTCTTTCACCACTAGTTGGTTATAAATAATTATTTATAGTGATAATTAAAAAACAAAAAGAAAGAAAGAAACACATTTGAAAGATTTTTTTTTTTTCTTTTTTTTTTCTCTTGAACCCAGTTTTCAATTTTTTATCGCAAATTATTACAAACAAAAATTTTATTTTAAAACTTAAAAATAAGAAAATCAAATATTCCCATTGTATTCCTTACGAAATCTATACAAAATATCTTATTAATATTGTTAATACAAAAGTAAATTTATATTCTAATATCATGAACTGATAAATCAATACTTGAATTTTTGGTAAAATAAAAATAAAAGTACAGCACATATCCATTTAAATAATTACGCTATACATGAAGACCAGTTATGCAATATACATATGCAAATGAAACTATTTTCTTCCGAGAGATTACTTATAAAAGTTATAAATGTGTCACATATTTTTTTTTTCTTTTTGCACGCGTGTGTGTGAGAGTGTGTACTATTTAAGTCACCTGGAATGAAGGTCACATTTCCCCCCCCCCGCTTATCCGTACATGTCCATCATAAACATGGACAATGGACACAGGAAAAGGGGGTGTCAGGGCAAACGACCTGTGCCGGCGAAAAAAGGGTGAGGGGAAACGACCCATTTTTCTGTCAAGATATCATACGTCAGGGGAATCGACCTCCACCCGATATCATATCACTCGAAAGAAATTAAACTGTGAAGTAGTTCTTCCGAGTAATTTTTTTATAATCGAGTTATTCGAAAGATTACCTATAATCAACTGGCACATCTCTTTATGTCTGCAATAAATATACACTGCAAATATATTCCTACAAATTTGTAAAATGAAATTTCTAGTGTAAAAACGATTTATGTAACGTGCAGAACTTGCGAATGAAAATACGGTCATAAACATTTCTCATGGTAATCATAAAATTTTAAACTAATAACTACATAAGAAATTATTTAAAAAGTTAAACAAATAATTGACGCCAGTTTTCAAAATATTAAGATTTATTTCAATTTTTTTTTTAATACATGCGATTAAACAAATATATTTCTTTTTTATTTCACAATGTGCCTGAGCATAGGTTTTGTTTAATAAATTAACGTCACGCCTCCTTTTATTTCCGTATGCATCACTAAACGTAAATCTATTTCAGAAAAAAATACATGAATTCACTCCATACCTTATTAATATTCCGCAATTTTGACAGTTCAAGGTTATTTTTTTCTGTACCACTTCTTTTATAAATTAATTTTCTTCATATGTAATTGCAATTAAAAGGAAGAAAAATACTCTCCAAAATAACTGGCATAGCTGCACACCATTGGGATTTTTTGACAACGGTAATTTTTTATTTTTTTATTTTTCCCCTTATTTATTCAGAAAAAACGTCTACAAAATCCTATAAAAATAATCTGATGTGTCACACACACGACTTTCTCTTACCCTGAAATTCAATACGATAAATACAGGTTGCAGATTAAAAGGAAAGATAACGAGTACTGTTATGTAAACCTGCGTTAAACAATTCATATTTGGCTTCTGAAGAGTTTTATATGATAATTAGTTCTGTGTGAGGGGGGACTACCGCTCCCCTCAACCCCCCGTTTCATTAGTGCACCTACATTTATATAGAATTTAATTCGGTTATTAAAAAATAATTCTGTTTTTAAAAAATAATTTATTAATAAAAAAAATATATCTTTTATGATAATGCAGACGATTTCCATATTAGAGAAGTAGTATAACACCAAATATCTAAACCAAATATCCAAGTTTGAACTTTCTGCCATAATTTGTTTTTGAGATATGCTGATAACAGACACACACACATACATACACACACACACACACACACACACACACACAGACGCACACACAGACACACACACACAGACAGACATACACACAGACCATTTGCTAAAAACATGATTTTCGTATTCAGGGGCCTCAAAACATGTAAATATAACAAAATATCGCATTCGAAAATTTGACCCAAAAACAATACTTTCTGTACCTTATGGGTAAGCGAAAGTAAAAATATATTAAAGATACAGATGTCAAAAATTCGTAACAGTTGTCAGCAATGTACTACAATGAATAAAAAAAAGGGCTCACAAGACTGCATAATAATTATTAGAATTGTGACGCGTATGCATACCTACCAACTTTCTAATTAATATTCCGTAGCATTCTTAGTACCCACCCTTTTTTTTTTAATCCACTTAGAGTAATTTTCTCCAGGTATAATTCAGTTGAAATAAGAGAAAAAATAACCTGCAAAGAATCAGATGAAAAAAAAAAAAAAGAGGTGGGTTCTAACAGTACTACGGAGTATTACTTAAAATGTTGGCAGATATGAAGGTGTGATTCACACTCGAGAAAAATGTATTTAGAAGTGTACTCAAGAAGTTTGCAATTGAAAAATGTCAGTGCAGAGTACAATTATAAATTTTTTGTTCATGCCGCTTATTAAATTAAATATTCACTTTCTGTAAATTATTTTTTATTCCTCGGCTTTCACAATCCTATTTCTTTTTAGAGTATTTCATATTTACATAAGAAGTGTAATCTGACAGAAACAATGTTTTTTGACATACAAACAAAAAGCGGTTTTTTGAGATAAGAGATTTGTGTGCTTAAAAAGAATTCTCTTGCGTACTTGTAAAAGCAGATACTGTCAAGATTAAATGAATAATACAAAAACTAAGCTCTTTACATTTCTCTTTTTCTCAGGAATCAAGTAAGTTAATCCTAACATAAGAGATAATCTTAGAATACACTCAATAACGAGAATATTTTTTATATCATTTATTTTGAGGATTATTTTAAGTATAAATGTGAAAATTAAAAAATATATATATACATACATTAAAAAAAACTAGAATCTTAATTTAACACTGTTCTGATAGTTAAATTTAACTAAATTATGATAAGACTCTATTAATTTTTATTGATTATTCTGAATGATATATGCATACACCAACTTGTGCATTTTTTAACCTCATTAAGAAAAAAAAAAAAGCATTTTATTTTAATTAATCATATATAGTTCCAGAAGTTATATTAAAAATTTCTGGTAGAAAAAAACTATAAACTAATGGATACCGTATTTTCCACCATAGGTCGCGCAGGTCACATAAATCAGTTAAAAAATTTAAAGAAAAATTAATTTACAAATAAAGCTATATTTGTGAGAAACAAAAGATTGTAACAAAATAGCTTTTGCAGTAAATTTAAATTATCGGTGTATAACTGATTTAACAAACTTAAACGCCGGAAATTACGGTATATATAACATACCTGTCAACAATCTCATTAGAAAGCGTAAAACTTTTGGCACCCGCCTTTTTTTTTTTTTTTTTTCACAACAGTCATTTTTTAGAGTAATTTTATTCTTATTTTATCGTCACAACTTTTGGAGAGAGTTACTCTAAAAATAAATTGGTCTAGATAGAGAGGCGTTAACAATTTTACGCTTATTTATGAGGTGGTTGCCAGGTATGATATATAATATATTTTTAATCATGTAAATCATACAGCTGATCTAAAGCCTCTCATGGTTCCCACAAACCGAATTTTTATAAGCACTCATCCACCACAATAATCTTAAATAAAACTCCTTCTTAAATGTGCAGTGCACATTTAAGAGAAGATAATTCAGCCGTGGCCCATGCTCATCGATGCCAACATTTTAATTTATTGCTGAGTATTATTAATTATACCTTTATTTTCCCACCACATTTATTTATTTATTTATTTATTTTAATTTCTAACTTATAACTTTGATAAAATGAGGAAAAATTACTCTTAAAAGATAAGTGGTTTCAATTAAAGGCGGGGCTAAAAATACTCCGTAATAAATTAAAATGTTGGCTTCTGTGCATGTTATTTTATGGGAAAGTTTGTTTCCATAATTCATACTTTCCATCCATCTCATTAATAACCGTACAATTGTTAACGACCCCTGTAAACACTCCCCTTTCCTCACACCACTATATTTTTATAGCAATTCTCTCCAAATGTTGTTACGATTAAATAAGACTAAAATTACTCGAAAACGTTACTAGTGTGAAAAAAAGGCGTGTACTAAAAATTGTATGGTTCATAATGAGATTGTTCGCAAGTACGATAATTACTCATTACCTAATAAATGTTTTTCAATTCTGTTTTCATATTCAGAAAATTCATAAGCGTTAAACTAGTACTTTTTTTTTCTTTTTTTTTTCTTTTTTTAATTTTTTGTATTTTATTTGGTTGTTAAAAAAAGGGGGGAAAAGGCACTTTGGGAAAAATCGCATTTTTAAATTCAAAATTAAGGTGCAAAAATTAAAAAAGAAAATCAATTTTTTGAAAATGAGTACTAATTTAACGCTTGCGAATTTTCTGACTGTGAAAGTGGAATAAAAAATAAATAAATAAATATATAAATAAATAAATTAGTCAATCAATATTTTGAGGTAACAAATTTTCCCGTAGAATAACATTGGCAACGGCTGCCCGCGGGATTAGATATTGTCCCCTGTTAAAAAGTGTATTTTTGAATTATAATGGTTGAAAAGTGATCATAAAAATTCGGGTCGTGGGAACTCTGCTTTTAATTGAAAAATATTTTTTTTTTTTCAATTAAAAAATAGGAATTAAACATCAACAATTTTGTTTTCGACAATTTGTACTTTTAGAAATTTTTTAAAACTCTTTTTCAAGCGTGAATAGTTGATATATCTTTTTAAGTATTAATATTTATTTACAGTTATTTACATTTTTGATTCTTTAATTATATGTTTTTTTTTTTAAATTTTAACTATACCTAATCTTCAACCACATTTCATGAAACCATGGAAGCATCTGCGCAAGTGCTAACTCAACGAGTCAAATACTAAAATAGGGGTGACAGTAATCTGACTCTGAGAAAATGAGCCATAACAGAGCGCGGAATTACTGGATGTTTTCCAAATTTCAAACTCTCGGTCAAGCTGGAATCCCTCCAACATTTTGAACGCGTCCTCATTTCTAGTTTAGGATATGTGGTTGCACTGTACAGGGACAGGGATGGATCACGAGCGCAGAATTCATACCACTATCAATGTAAGAAAATTTTCTACATTTAAATCAACAATATTATAGATATAGAAATTTCTTAAACATATTCCGGTATGAATTTGTGCCAGTGTTTTATCCCTGCGCCTATCGAAGAAATTTGTAAAAGAGGACAACTCACCGGACAATGCTTTGAAAAAACTGAATTCAGAATAATTCTCAGCATAAAACTTTTAATATTCTGCATTCGTTTAGTTATTTAAGGTAAATTCTGGAATAATGTAGAAATATATTCACCTTGTTTATAATAAGGTTAATACATATTAATACAGAAGCTGGCTTTCATCGATACGTTAATACATACAAATAAATCATAGTTTTATATTAATACGTTTCTAAATTTGATTCTTGCATTTACTAATAAGTTTCGAAAATAAAAGTAAGTTATAGTTTGCTACAAAGGAATTATTGCTGAAATAGTTTATTTGTAAAATATAACTCTGAAATGGAAACACTTTAAATAAATTTAAAAAGGTTTTTACAGGTTACTATTTATTCTATCACTAGTACACAAAGCATTCACACAGTCAAAATAATACGGAGCAGCATAATTTTAAGTTCTTATATATATATATAAATTAAAACCCTTTCAAACATTGCATTATATGAAACCAAGTACCACATGAAGAAATATAAAAACGACATGAAAAAAATTTTGCTATCTACATTTTTGGCGGAATTCCACATAACGACTTCAGTTAAAATTATCATGCAGAATTAACCAACTTCGAAACATATATATATATGTATAAGCACAAGTCTTAATAATATGTATGTATAACAACAACAACAACAACAACAATAATATATATATATATATATATATAGTGTATTTCGCTTGCCAAAAAATGAAACCTTGCATTTTTTATCTCAATGTTGGGGTGGTTACTCCTGACCGCCACATTCTGAGAAATTTATTTTATTTTATTTATTTATTAATCAATGATTTGCGTCTCATTCCATAAATTCAGTTTTTCTCTCTTTTATTTTGTCCATTTTGTTATCGTCAGTTCAAAAAGAAAACTTCTGATTACAAACATTAAAAAGCTCCTTCTTTTTATGCTTCTGTACGTTTTGTGTTTTTATTGGAATTAACCTAAAATCAGCATTTTTTAAATTCATATCTAAATTAAAAAAAAAAAAAAAAAATACTGGTCAAATTATTAAAAGTTTAAGTTAACAAACTACCAAACAGGCTTTTGTGGCAAATTATTCGTCTGTTTATTTTTTATTCTCATTCTTATTGTTATCATAATATATACCGTGAGCCCCATAAGTCTGTATATATTTTAAAAATTCATAAATTTGAAGGGAATGGTAGAATTGAACGCGGTTTGCGAAAAAGTACTTCTAGTGAATGGGATTTTTTTTTTTTTTTTTTTTTTTTTTTGGTAAAGAAAGACATAATACCGTAATTTTTGGTAGATAACCCGTAGGTAAGATGCGTTATTTCTCCACCAGAAATTTTATTTAATAGAGAAATCTATACTTTGTCGACGAAAGAGCTCGTACAAATATAAATTTATTTATGAATTGAAATATCTGGTGCAAAACTGGATTATATAACCAGTGGGGTGTCTACCAGAGATTACGGTAGTTAAAACTTTCCGCGAAAAAGGGCGCTGCACACGATCAAATCAAACATTTTCGTGAAAAATAGTATTTATTTGCATAAATGTTTCTAGGCATGTAAATTCTATTACACGTGTTCGCTTTTACCACAAATTATAGTTTGCAAACGAGTTACAACACCACCAACTACAACTTCAGTCGGTGGTTCTTACCTGAGAAAAAACATTTTCACCAATAACGCTTTAACCATCAAATCAACATCGCGATTAAAACTTTGTGTATGCACAAGTAGGAGGCAAAATAAGAAATAAGCTGTGTTAATCGCAAAACTGTGCAATTTAAAGGACTCTGATATACATATTTCTCACAGTGCCCTCTATCGAAGAAAAATTTAACTTTTTTTTTTTTTTTTTTACTTTACGAAGAAAATTCTTCACGAGAACTTTTTCACAAATCGCGTTGAATTCTACCGATTTTTTCCCTTTTTATGACTATATGAAATGTCTATACGCTTATGGGACATTCGGTTTGTATATGCAGAGCTGCCAACCTAATCCGGCAAACCGTTAGTACCGCCCGTTTTTCTACACCACTTAATTTTTAGAGTATTTGTTTTCTTCATTCATCGTAAATATATTTTAAGGGAATTACTCTAAAAATTAAGTGGTGTAGGAAAAGATTCGGTGCTAACAATTTGTCGGATTTGGTGGGCAGGTCTGTATATGTATATGCATTTTGAAAGTTAATAAAATTAAATAAACACATATATTTCTGTAAAGGAAAAATTCTCCAGTTATTTCTAAAACCTATTGATATATACTTTTTCAAAATTATATCTCTCCGAAATCTTGACACTTCTTAAGAACAGAGACTTTAGGAAGAAATTTTTGTTCGACTTATTCCTAGCCTGCAGCCTGAATTTGCAAGACACAGTACATTCAGTAGAGGTACGTAGCGATTAGGATTAAAATCCCGCAGAACTGTGGTGCTTTAAGAACCTCGGGTTTATTTTTGGAGATTATTGCAAATTTTACAAAATTCTCCGTAATTAGTACATATTGATGCTTAAAGCTTAATAATTACAAGACAAAATTACTTTTTATATACCACTTTTTTAAATTTCCCGACGAATCATATAAACTTGAAAATTATCTATGCATACTTGCCAACCATCTCATTATGAACCGTACAATTTTTAGTACCCGCCTTTTTTCTCACACCAATAATTTTTTAGAGTAAATTTAGTCTTATTTAATCGTAACAACATTTGGAGAGAATAACTTTAAAAATATAGTGATGTAAGAAAAGGGGCGTTTATTCAGTGGGCGTTAACATTTGTACGGTTATTAATGAGATGGTTGGCAGGTATGTCTGTATTAATAAATACTTTAAAAAGAAATCTAATGAATTATCCCATCAACTTGAAAGAAAATGATCAAATACGTAATAAATAGAGAAATTATAAGAAATTTTCAAACATTTATTAATTGAATAAACGTATTATAAGAATACGCTGTTATCGTGTTTGAACTATTCGAAAAGTTTCAAATGTCTATAGTCGGGAAGTTACTTAAAAGTCGGTTGCAAGGTTTATACTGAACAAACAAGCAAGAAAGAGAGTTAATATAAGCGTGGTAAAATCTACTTCCAGATACAGAATTGCTTTCCATACATTGCGAAATCTTAGTAGGTGAGTTCTTGCGAAATTATTACTTGAAAGATATTCCTATGCCTAGTTAATGGAGTATTTTATTAAGTTAAGTATCACCATTAATGTTGTGGGGTGGAATTTGATATACATAATAAACGAAAAACCTTGTGATGAGGCAACCGTTACAATTAAATCTTACAAGGAAATATTCAAAAGGTGTCTTCTTCAAAAAATATTGAAAAAAGTATTTGCGATTCTACTCTTCATAAAACATCAGGACGTGAAAAAATTGTCGGCTGAAATGAATTACAGCGACCACAGAAAATTATCAAAATTAAGCATATATGGCAATTTAGCGCTGTTAGGCGTTCTGTTCGCTAGTACGGAGATTCCCATGTATGAACAGAACCGTGTTTTGCTTCTCCGCCAAGTACTCAAAATCAATCGTCTAACAATGTGAAATCGCCAAATATGCTTAATTTTGATAATTTTTTGTGGTAGCTGTAATTAATATCAGCCGATAATTTTTCCCCTTTCTGGTGTTTTAGGAAGAATAGAATCACATTTTTTTTTTTTCAATATTTTTTTTAAGACGACACCTTTTGAATGTTTCCTTTTTAGTAGTGGATTTTGTATAAAAAAGGTCCATAAATTTCACAATACCACTTAAGAATGATGTTTATTTGCAAAAATATGACAAGAAGTACGCTGGTAAGAATTAAGTATGTTGGAGTAACTTTATTGTCCAAGACGAGGCACAAGTAAAACATTCATTGATATATCATCTGACCTGTAATTTTCTTAAAGAATGAGCAAAAATCAATGCTATAATTCGAAGTTTACAATCATATAAACTACATGGAAAAGTATTCTGTAGAAGAAAATCTACACTACTTCTTACTAAATTTTGCGGATTTTGTGTAGTTTATTAATTGTGTATTAATGTATTTATGAATTAAGACTTAAAATACTTAAAATAATAATTAAAATAATTAAAATTGAAAGACTTAGAACAAAACAATTTAAGTATTAAAACCTAAAACACAACGGTAGTACATAAATATTTGATACCTAATAAGCAAAGGAAATCAATAATTTTTATTTTATTTTTTTTATTTTCTTTCTTAACCGACCAAATAATCACTTAATTGTGAATTACAAAATATAGTAAACCAAACATAAAGATAATAAATATATGTTTACAAACAAATGCGTTAGTGCAGGATATATTAAATTCTGACATCTACACTATTTCGTACTAAATTGTGCGGATTGTGTATAATTTATTAATTGAATATTAATTTATTTATGAATTAAGACTTAAAATACTTAAAATAATAATTAAATTAAATTAAATTAAAAGACTTAGAACAAAAGACATTAAGTATTAAAACTTAAAATACCACGATAGTACATTAGTAACCAAAAAAAATATTTGATACCCAACAAGCAAAGAAAATCATTGATTTTTTTTTTTTTTTAACTGATAATATAATCGCTTAATTGTGAATTACAAAATATTGTAAACAAAACAAGAAGATGATAAATAGACATTTACAAACAAATGCGTTAGTGCAGGAAATATTGAATTCTGAAATTCGAAAGAAAAATTACGTATCGAATCTAACATAAAGTAGACAAAAAAAAAAAAAAAAAAAAAAAAAAAAGAGGGGGGGGGGGGGGAGAAGGAAAGAAGAAGACTAGAAAATGAAAACATATGAAGGCTGTACATCACCTAGAAACCTTTTTTCTTTTTTTCCATGCAGGGATGGAACACGGGCGCAGAATTCATACCACTATCAATGTAAAATTTTCTACTTCTTAAATCAACGATATTATTGGTAGAGAAATTTCTTATGCAGATTCCGGTATGAATTCTGCGCCCGTGTTCCATCCCTGTCCATGTTATCCAATACGATTTCGTTGCTTCGTTTTATAAGAATATCTTATTCAAAAATGAAGTTTTTTGAAATCTGTTTTTTGAATAGTACTCTTTAAACATGTCGCCTTTCAAATTAGTGAGCAATTTAAAAAAAAATAATAATAATAATAAAATAATCTTAAATATTTCGTTTAGAGATCGAAACTCAGAGTACTAAATTTATGTAATGAAATAAAATATTTTTTTTTTCAGAGAAAAGAGAGAGAAAGAAAAAAGTTCACTAAGCTAAAAGGTGACATTTTAAAAGAGTAATATTCAAAAAGCAGAATTCCATAAGCTTCCTATCTGTATGAGCAACAAAATGGAGCAACAAAAATCCCGTAGGATAATATGGGATGGAGAGAAGGAGAAATATAACTGTTGTGCAATCTTAACCCTTTGTTGTCAGTAGATGTACATGTCATACCAGCCAAGCATTTCATCGTAAATCGTATTTTTTTTTTTTTTTTTTTTTTTTTTTTATCAATAATCTATATTTGTACATTGAAACATTAGTTGAAATTTTCAAATACACTGTCAAATATATAACTTTCAAATTATAAAAATATGAATGAAAACATACTTTTCAGCATATCAAACTGTTTATAAAATATCTTTTCATTCCGACGTTTCAGTTAATATTCAATTTTTAACCATCTTCAGGAAAATGATGTATATAAACTATAAACATAATCAAATAAAGCCATTCTTGGATATTACAAACACTATTCATAAAGATATTAAAACGTGATTACATAACTTATATAAAAAACACTCTATACATCTTAAAATAAGTTAAAAACATCTAAATAAACCACCATCATGCACATTATAAGAAAAATAAAGCTCTTTAATAAATGGAATTTATATACATCATTTCTCTGAAGATGGTTAAAAATGGAATATTAACCGAAACGTCGGAATGTAAAGATATTTTATAAATAGTTTGATATGCTGAAAAGTATGGTTTTATTCATATTTTTATAATTTAATTGACAGCATATATGAGTAGAATATATTTCTTTCTTTATATAACTTTCATTAATCTTACTTTATGTACTGAAATGTACTTATTTCAAGGAATTGATTTTTCTTTTACGTCACGCTATCCTAAACTGTAAGTAAATGCTTTCTTTGTAGCACACTGTCTACCTGCAATATGCATACACTTTGAATTAATTTGGATAATATGACACACAGTTTTTAACATTGTTTTGTTCTTTCTGAAGTGCGCTTTTCTATGGATTTTTAGAGTTTCCCCCCGTTTATTACGTTCTAATGTGCGATGAAACTATGTGGAAAATTATGGTGGAACAATGTGGAAATAGGTGTAATGTGGAAATGGCAAAAAAGCGGAACTCTTTCGTCCCTGACCCTGCCATATATTTGTATAGCCACCATTTTGTAAGAATGTAATTGAAATTTTATATGCTAATAAAGTAAAGAAGTGACGTACACAAATAAAATAACATTAGAAACAGATTTCGTGAAAAGAAAAGAAAATTTTAATAGAAATGTAATTTTTATTATTAGTCTTATACGTATTAATTAATGTGTGATATAATATATATGTATAATTTTTTTTAAGTATTTAAAAAACAAAAAAGAGGTAAAATATTTTTTTGAATAACAAAAACGAAAAATGAACAATTTCATTTTAAACCTACGGTAATTATTATTATTATTATTGTTTAATTTCTCATTTATTCGTAATATACAAACATGATTATATTATTATTGTTATTATTATTATTATTATTATTATTTTACTTGTTTGTGTCTGTCTGTTTTAACGGAATGCCCAAAATGTACTTAATTATTTCATTTTAAAACAAACAATAAACTTTGACTCTGTTTTTAAAATTTTATTTGTATTACCAGTGAATCTAACTATTACAATATGCAATACTATTATATTTAGCTTCTTCATATTTAATATGAATGCTAAAATTTTTGGGAAAAAATTAATAAAACTTAATAATATGAAATTTGATTACAAATTAACACTGATAATTACGGTATTTCAAAATGAAATAATTGAACTTTACAAATTGTAAAGAATGTTAAAAAAATAATTACTTCATTAAGTTGTGCATTTACATTCATCTAAAATGAATTCTTCTCAAAAAGTAAGAGTAGAAGAAATTATAAGTACTATTTAACTAAAAAGAGACTGTCGAAAACAATTCATCTTGCTACTAAGGAGAAAAAGAAATGAAAAATGAAATAAAAAGTAAAAGGAGAAGAGGATTTTTGCTGAATTTCGAAACTAATCTCCTTGTTGTAGGAAGTACAAAAAAGGAATTACCGATTCAGTTTTGCTGATTTTGGAAATAATTTGGGTATTTTTAACAACTTTTTTTTTTTTTTTTTTTTTTTCCAGGTGAACTTTTATTGGTAGAAAATAAGTAAATTATAATCAATTTTAGTCAAGAAAAAAATAAATAAATAAATAAATAAATAAATGATAAATAAATTAATGTTTGTTTTCTTACAGTCTAGGATTACACATTAGGAACAGTTTTTTTTTTTTTAAGTAATCTTATGTACTAAATTTTTTAAGTAATCTTATTACAAAATAAGTAAAGATAAAAAATTACTATATGAATATATTAATGGAAAAGCCAAGGGAAAAGGCAATATTAAAATCACAGGACGTCTGTCATACGTAAATAATTCATTGTTGCTGAAAGTATAGGCCTTAAACAATTGTCTTACCTTTTTTATTACTATTACAGAGCTGCCAACCTAATCCGGCAAATTGTTAGTACCGCCCCTTTTTCTGCACCACTTAATTTTTAGAGTATTTGTTTTCTTCATTCATCGTAAATATATTTGAAGAGAATTACTCTAAAAATTTAGTGGTGTAGGAAAAGGGGCGGTACTAACAATTTGCCGGATTTGGTTGGCAACTCTGCTATTATTATCAATATCTTTTATTTATTTATTTATTTATTTATTTTACTTATTTATTTATTTTAAGAAAAATATATTAAGAATTTAATTATTCACAAAAATGTACCACTTTTCTTTCTACTGCATAAAAAAATTTCTAAACAGAAAAAGTATGTTACCAAATAAGTTTAAGCATAAATGTCCAAAATATCTCTCTCGAAATAAATTCGTGTGAAATTCAAACAGACACCAACTTTATTGAAGAGATATTATCTTCTTATGTAATCATAGTTACTCATTAGGAAAAATTACTTTGCAAAGGAAGTGGTGCGGAAAAATGGCAGGTACTAACAACCCTATGGAATAAATTAAAAAATAGGCGGGTATGATGACTTTCTACATACACAAACATATAGAGGGATTCCTAGATGCACCAACAAATTAGGAGGATAATAGAAGAGCTCATACGGGTCATAAAAATGTACAGTCGCAGGGATGGAACACGGGCGCAGAATTCATACCACTATCAATGTAAGAAAATTTTCTACTTCTTAAATCAACGATATTATAGGTAGAGAAATTTCTTAAACGGATTCCGGTATGAATTCTGCGCCCGTGTTCCATCCCTGCAGTCGGGAAAAAAAAAAAAAAAAAAAAAAAACGCAGCACTCGCTGTAATTTCGTTATTATTTGACGCAGAAAAATTTAATAGACACCATTTCACAGGAAATTAAATGCACTTTCTGTAAACGTTGTCGAATTTTGAATTTGGGGTTATCTACATATTGAAATGAGCGCCAACTTCGATTTTTTCAATAGCAACACCCAATTTTGACTTCATATTCGAATTTCTGAGAGTCCGGCAGTGCGGAAAAGTGCACTATTTGTAAGCTTTATCTTCAGTATTCATAGTGTTATATCAAAAATGTGTTAGTGGTTATCTGTAAATGTAAATATATTTAAAAAATTTTTAAGACTAAAGTATCTTTAAAATAATAATCCTCCCCCCTACAAAAAAAAAAAAAAAAAAAAAAGAGTAAGAAAGAAAGAAAGAAAGAAATGAAAATAAATAAATAAAAAAATAAATAAAAATAAAATAAAATAAAATAAAGCAATATATGAAGTAAAAGTTTAAGACTTTAACTATGACGGCAGTTAAGAAACGATTTTACAAGTCTGTCTTCCAATTCCTTTTTTTTTTTTTTTTTGACAATTTTTACATTCAACCTATTTTTCTATTTTAAACAGTAAAACCCGCCTATTTATTTATATATATATATATATATATTTTCTAGTGCATACTTGCCAACATTTTAATTAATATTCCGTAGTATCGTTAGCCACGCCTTTTTTTTTTTTTTTTTTTTTTTTTTTACATCAGTATCAGTATTATTTTAGAGTACTTATCGTCTTAGTTGATCGTTGTTGCATTTGGAGAATATTACTCTACAAATTTACTGGTGTGAGAAAAAAGTGCGGGACTAGCAACACTACGGAATATTAATGAGGATGCTGGCAAGTATGTTTAAAGGATTAAAAATGTATCACCAGATGAAGTATTTAACACTTGTGTATATTTTTGTCAACGTAAAATAACGTTTACAAACACGGTTTAACACGAATACTCAAAGTCACCTTTACTTTTCTTTTCTGTATGGTTTTCTTTTGAAGTACGATAAAAGGTGGGGCTTTAGAAAACAGGAATTCTTGATGCTAAGACTAATGTCTAAAAATCCTCATTTTTGTCTCATTTCTTTGTGTTTGACTTTGTTGTTATATAGTTTCACCCGTATATAAAAAATTAAAATATTTTGTTCAATTTTCTCTGTTATTTTTTAAGATTTGCTTCGTTATCTCATGCAAAACTTTATAAGAGACGGCCCCTAAACCACTCCAAATGAGAGATTTATTTATATCTCGAAAACTAATATCTGGAATGAGCTGCAAATTTCTACACCCATATTTTTCAGCATTAGGATTCATTTTATGTAAAAGTTAACATAGATCATAATTCATAGTTGTCATGAGTATGAATTTATTAATATTTTTCATAATTAAAAATATTTTTCAGAATCAAAAGTAATGATGGATTATGTTTGGGTTTCTTCACTGTATCTCGTAAAAAAAAAAAAAAAAAACATATATATATCGATCAAGTTATTTTATGTGAAGATATTAATAAAAGTTTGAAATATGAATTTAACATTAGCACCTTCAAACTTTGAACGCTTATAACTCTATAACAATATAAGTAAAATATACAACCAATATACTTTTACGCATCATCGCGACCCCAGGAATTCAAATATAAAATAAAAATAGGGTGTTACTATTGAAAAAAATCAAAGTTTGTGCGTGTTTTAATATGTAGACGATTCGCAATCCAAAATTTCACTTCATTTTCAGAAAGTACTAACATTTCCCAATCAAATGATACCTATTGCATTTTTGTGCATTGATTAGCAACGGAGTTACATCGAGTGCTGCGTTTTTTTTTTTTTTTTTTTTTTCCCGACTGTACATCAATCTTGTCCTATCTCCAACTGTTTACAAGCAACTGTGAATAGGTTGAAAAAGCAGAAAATCGTACAATACTTTTGATTTTTAAACTTTTTAAACATGCTACACAGAAATAAAGAACATATTTAGAGAGGGCGTAAAAAAATCTTAGAAAACGAGATTAATTGTGTTGGACTATCTGGACTTAGTAATGCGTTACAAGTGCTGAAACCAGAGTTTCCAACTTTTATAATTTATTCACGAGCATTTTTTGCCTCGCCTCTTTTTCATACCGGAAATTTTGAAAAATGATTTTCTTCTTATTTAATCGTTGTCACATATTAAAGAGGAATAATCTAGAAAATTTCTGGTGCGAAAAGAACGCGGGGCTAAAAATGCTCGTGAATAAATTATAAAAGTTGGGATCTCTGGCTGAAACAGTGATAAAAATGCAAAACATGTATCCGCCAAATTATTAGTTTGGTGAACAATTGTATACCTCTCCAAATCTTTAACACCCTTTTAAAAATTATATAAATGTCTTGGGCCAGACAGGGGGTGGGGCACGGCTTCATCCCGGTAGCGCTGAGTAGTAGAAGAAGACCCACTCCCTATCAAGACCCCCTTATCATATATCAGACCTGTTCATTCGGCGAAATCCTACGGGATAAAATGTCCGTGCTGATCATCCACTTACGCAGCTAGCGCTCACTAGGTGGCAGCACAAGCCGTAGATTGTACATCAACTGTTTCATAGAAAACGAATGTAAAACATTCAAATTTTAAAAATCAATAAAAATGATTAATTTATACGGTAATTTGAAAAAAAAAAAAAATCCTTTAAAGAATTCTAAGAATCCATTGCTTATTTTAAATTGCTTTTTGACTTTTGAAATAAAAGAAAAATATTTTTTCTTTTTTCTTTTTTTGTACACAAGTTGACGGATTGCTACCATTTTTTCGTTATGATGTAAACATACAATGATACCTGTTAATTTCATTGTATTTTTTTATTGATTTTTTTCATAACATTTGCAATAATAACCACAAAAAAGGGGAGTGGATGAATATTGTTGAAACTTTTGTAAATAATTCTTTTTTGTCAATAACAGTTGACTGTAACTTATTTTACATATAAATATGTAAGGGGGAAATTAACTAGTATCGTAAAATACATTACTTTTTTTTTTTTTTTTTTTTTTAATTAATCCTGCTAAATATCATATTGTTAACAGGCCTTTTATTATGAACCATGTATTACAATTTTAATATTTTGCAATTCAGTTACAAATTGTTAACTTTTTGTTTACTATACTATTTACTATACAAGTACTCACCAAAAAAAAAAAAATGTTTAATTATTAATTATTAAATTTTTAACAATCTCAAAATGGTCGATTGTAATTATTTTCTGATATTGATATAACATACATAGAAATCAGCTGATTTAAATACAAATGGCACTATATTACTTTAGAATATATGGCCATTGTTAATTGTTTTCAGGATTTTAACGTAAATTAAGAGAATAAAATGTTTAATTTAGATTATATATATATATATATATATATATATATATATATATACTGAAATAAAGTGGTTTGTAACATAAACCCAGGCTTTTTTATTTAAAATAAAACTGTGGTGAGAAGAAGCAAATAATATAAATAAATTATTAATAACTGATTATTTTGATTTCTTTCTTTCTTCTTTTTTTTTTATTGAAGAAGTGTTTGAATATATATCAAGGGAAAAATAAGAAAAAAACATACAGGAAAATAAGTGAAATTTTGTTTCACTTATTTTCAAATTTCAGGAATTTTGAGTGAGATGTTTTAAGATATAGTGGGAATCTTGCAAACTCACCCTCTAATGTCAACATTGTATAAAATAAGAAAAAACATTGAGTGTGATTTTCTCACTCATTTTTTTTTTTTTAATTTAAATGAGATATTACATTATGCAGATTTCTTTTTCAAAAATTACAAATATACGAATAAAAAATTGTAAAAAATCAAATAAATAGAAGTTACATAACTTTTTCTTTCTTTTTTTTCTTTTGCATTTGTGGTTAAAGTGCTATGCTGCTTCAATATTTAGAATCTAAACTTTTATCAGAAATGCATAAGGAATTGCTCAAGTGCCTATCTCTTAATATGTTTCAAAATTCATTATTTTTATTTTGAGAACTGAAAAAGTGCTCGACAAAGTGCACTTATTGAAATAATAAAATTTTGTCATATATAAATGCAACTTTTAGCAGCTATACATTGCAGTTGTTTCTAAATAAAATATACACTTCTTGATATATTCTCTTAACAAAACTTTACAATTAAGAATTGTTTCGTTTTTTCCCCCTCAATTTGTTTCCTTTTTTTTTTTTTTTTTTTTTTTTTAATAAGAAAAAAAATTACAGAAGTCAGAACAGAAACAGAGGATCATAGGCTTTAAAGCAATGAATCTTAATGAATATTACACAATGCAATTAAAAAAAAAATGTGCGAAATACTCAATTAACTATGTGGATTTTTTTTTTTTTTTTTTTTTTTTTTTTTTTTTTTTTTTTTTTTTGAGGAGGGGGGGGGGGGACCCTTGCGATATATTTTTGAGTGAGATGTTTTAAGATATAGTGGGATTCTTGCAAACTCATCCTCTAATGTCAATATTGTATACATTATATCTATTTGATATTCAAGTAATATAAAAGTTGTTTACTATTAGGTGTTTATTTCATTAATTTGTATCAGAATATGGCCACAGGAACTGTTTTCATCATGTTAGCAGTAACTGAGTATATATAATACTTATAGACAAGAAAAAATAAATAAAATAAAAAATCTGAGTAAATTTAGTTTGTTAAATAAACCCCAGCTTTCACTTTATATAAAATCATGTTCAGAAGCAAATATAAATACTAATTTATTAATAATTGCTTATATCTTTATTTCTTTTCTGTTAAGATGAATATATATATATATAGATATATATATACATTTTATGTACATGGTCATTTGCTGAAAGGAGCATTTAAAAATTTCTTTACTTTAGATGTCTATTTATTTCGTTACAAATTTATGTGGATTATTTCAGAATATGGCCAATGTCAACTGTTTTCAGAATGTTAACATATTTCAATATATATGGCGTGTTTTATAAAGATATTTATGATAAAGAGCAAATATTTTAAATAATTCGTTTTTAGTTTGTTATATCCATGGGTTTTATTATTATTATTATTACTATTAAAAGAAGGTTCAACATATTCATTCTATGTATAAATAACCATTAAGAATGAAGGTAATTTGTAAATCATTAATTTTATGTGAAATGACAAATGAGCTCATATTAATTTAATAAGAAAAATTTCATGAAAGAATAAAATGCTCAGAAATTATTGTAATTTTCTATATTTTTTTGATAAATCATAGATGACCTATTAGGAATAGATTTAGGGGCTACTGCATCTGTTTTTGTTTGGCAGTAATTTTTTATGTATGGTTTTATAAATTTTGTAGTATTAAATTACAAAACTTTGTAGCATGATCTTCAGAATTAAGATTGCAGTAGAACATTCGATTTTTTGTCATGTATGGCAATATAATATTTGTTAATGTTGAAACAGTTTTATACGAGTAAATAGTATGCTGCATCACATCTTGAATTATTTTTTCTAAAAATGATAAGAATCCAATCAAAAATGGTTTGGGATAACAATATGTCTTTTTATCTAATTTTTTTTATTATTCCTAATACTGGGCATTCACTAAGGGGGGGGGGGTAATTAAAAGCTCATTACAGTAACGACGATTAATATCTGTTGAATCCTGTATGCATTGAACCTTAAAACCAGCTAATATTGCTAATGTTTCAGATTTTAATCCTCTAATTGGAGTGAAAGAAAAATGTTGCAAATTATCAAGATTATCTTTTATTAGTTCATTTAAATTTATTGTTTGTGTTAATGTTTTGTTTTCAAGGCTTATTTTGTGTGTTTGTTTAATTAATTCCCCCCTGTCTCCAAAATTATCATTTTTAATTGCTGCATATTCGGATGACATTATTCACCAGTTACTAATATTTTTTGCAACGATTTGATGCAGTTCTCTGCATTTGTTTGGTCATTTCCCCTATAAATTTCCTAATAGCACTAAATAAAGATTCTATGTCATCCATGGAAAACTTACGAGTCAAAATATAATTAAATCCTTCATTTAATAGGTGTTTGATGCATTCGACTGTGGCCTTTGAGGTTAACATTATTGCATTATATGTTCTTTCAGTTAAAAAATTCAGTGGGCTAGAATTTTTTTTTTTTTCCAATCTTCAAAATAGTTAATAAAATCGCTCTCTAGCCACTGCAACCGTTCATCATCTACAGAAAACAATGCAGCCATAAGATGATCATTTTTATGAATAGCAGCACTTGTATTTTTTACATTATGCAGATTAAACCATTTATTGATATATTCCATAAATTTAATATTTTCATGACATTTATCAAAACATGTTATGCTATATATTTTATATTTGTCATGTAAAAATTTCAAAACTGCAATTGTATCATATGAAAAAAGTTGGGCTGCTAATTTAACATTCATTTTTTGCGTATTAGTTGGCTTTAAATGTTTTTCATTAAGGTGACGTACTGGTTTCATGACCCAGTTTCCTTGTAGTTTAGCAATTTGTTCCAATGGGTAACTTTTAATTGAACCGCCATCTTTTATCAGAGCTCTTTTTTTGTAAATAAACTGGTTTCTTATATTTTTCTAAACATGGCAAAAATCATAAGATAAAAATAAAATTCTGTTGTTATCAAAAGGATGGGTGACTTTAGGTTGTTTATTAATTGATTTTAATTTTTTACACTCATTACTTTTTTTAGAATTTTGATCATTAAAACTAAAATGTTAAAACATTGCTACATTGGTTTGAAAATTATCAGCCACTATTTTTATTACAAGAAATCCCACCTCCTCATTTTCCTTAATTATATTTAAAGTGAGCTCATATAATTTCTTTCCTGTTCAACCATTTGTAAAGTAATATCCCACTGGTATTCTATAATGGGATGTTAACCCTGATAATACAAAGCCAAGTAAATGAGTGGCTAATTTATCTTGCTCATTTTTATTTTTATTATTTGTAGTTACAGCTCAACTACACTATCAGAAAATGGAACATACGTTAATTTAGGTTTTATTTTCATTTCATCTAGGAGGAGGGAACCATGTATTTCTTTACCATTTAATGGGCTCTTCCCACCGTCGTCTACTCAATCACGTAAGAGAGGAAATCGAATAATCGAATTCTGAGAATCAAATTCAATTAAATATTGTTCTTAAGAACAAAAGTGTGAATATTGAATATAAAATAACATAAAAGTAATATTGTGCATTTGTAAATAGTAGAATAATTGTATTTGTAAATTTAATAATTTTAAAAATCGCTTTATGTGTTTATTTATTTTCAACTGTAAGAATCGATTTTTGTATGTTTTTGTGTAACTGTTACATTAACTGATGTAGCAATAAATAATAGTTTGTTCTTGTGGAATGTTTATGGATTATAATTTGAAATTTTAAAATGTTTTCATTTAATTTCATTGCATAAATGTGTTACAACAAATTAATTAACTTAGTTACTGGCCTAAATGGATTTACGTAGTACGATATTGCACTGTTACTGATTTAAGTGCCAAAAACCATCATGTTCTTCATGAACATCAATGACAAATATGAACTAAATGATGATCGTAAATCTATACAGCAAACAAAAGATGATGAATAATGATATAAAATGGATTAAAAATGATAATGTATAAAAAATAACACAGATTAAATACGATTGATCAAAAATAAGAATAGAAAATATGTTATTTCAGCAATCGCTCTAGATAAACAAGGCTTTGTCTGCTATTTGTTTTTCCTCTATCATGTGACCTCTGACGTCAGGTGGAAAGAGCCCATTGTTTTATTTCAGATATAAGCCTCTCTTTTATAAATGACTGCATGTTTTGAGTACTGCATGAACCGGCATACCTTTTCAAAATTGAGGGTGAAGGTAAAGATACGATAATCATGCTACGAAGCATTCTATAAGTTGCTGGGGACTTATGAGATAAAAGTATGGCATATCTAACTTCAGACCATGGTAACTTCAGACCATGTCTTTTTTTTTTTTTTTTTTTTTTTTTTTTTTTTTAAGGCTTTCAACCGATTTTTTAAAAAGAGAGCTTTATTATCTTTACCCTCCTGTAAGTTTGTGATGCCTATTTTTTCAACCATTGATTTATAATAATCACATTTATCATTATATTTTCATTTTCTAATTTAAAAATTTTTGCTTTTAAACGCCTGACTTGGCGTTGAGTTGATTGTAATTTCTCATTATATCTCTAGAATGCTTCATGGTATACAGAGAATTATTAGCACTAGTTAAGGATGCTTTTAATGGACTCGATGCGGCAGCTTTTGTGGCCAATATGTCTAAATTAAATACTGATATATTATGATCATTAGAGGTTGCAGAGACAGATTCAGAACTAGAGCTTTGAGTGATTTCTGAAATATTAAAATTATTACATGATATTTCAGGAAGGCAAGGACATACATTTTCATTGCATAATTTATTTCGTCTTATTAAGCAAATAAAGATACGCTTAAGGGGTGCAGATACAGGTGTCATGTATTTAGGGTAACTGGGGAAAATACTGGGTATGCTTCCGGGGTTCTTCTTCGTAGAGGTATGCTTCTTTATTTTCAGATCTTTTCTAAAACAATTTTCCTCAAAGTGTATACTGCAAACAACAGATGAGTGTTTTGGTTGCCATAAGTTATTTCTGTCTGGGTCTAAAAATAAATAAATAAATAAATAAATAAAAAATAAAAAAAGTTGAAGGACAAATAATTAAAAATATTTGAAAGTTATGAGAAGGGAAGAAAATAAAAAATCCTCCATGCTTTTAAAATAGAAAATTATTTAACATATATTTTTCCATATAAGTCAAAGAATTGTAGAAGAACAGTTTGTTAAAATGTCTAGAACAGTTTGTTAAAATGTCTAGAACAGTCTGTTAAAATCATAGAATAATAATAAATTATTATTATTCTATGGTTAAAATTTTAGGGTGAAATAAAATAAAAACACATTTTGCTAATGTAATAAAGTTTAAGTAAAAAGTACTCCTAACATATAATTTAAAAAGAAATAGGGAAAACTCTACCTCAACAATATTTGTTTCATAAATACATGAATTCTTTTCACGGAAATCAGAAAGGTTAAGAATGTACAAATTTTACATTAATTATAGTAAGTTTTTTAAAAATAATTCTATAAGCTAAGATTTACTTTTCAACTTTTATTTAAAAAATATTCATCTTACACATTTTAAGTTTTGTATTTCGACATTAATAATCATTAAACAATTAACTATTAATGACTTAAAAAAAAAAAAAAAGTGTGGTTTAACAGTATGAAAGGGTATAATTTAGTACTATAATAAAACTAATTTTAAGGATCTAGTTCATTTATATGTAATAAATATCTTTTCTGGAAATTATTTCAATCCATTTTTCGCGAACTGACTGGTCAGTGGGAAATTCACGGAAGGAAATTTTTTTCCCGTTTGAATCAACAGGAATTTTTTTTTTTTTTTTTTCGATGTACAGTGGTACACAACAGTAACTCATAATGCATATAGAATGCTGATAAAAAATATCAATAAATACAATATTAGATAATATAAAATTTAACGAATAATATGAACCCAAATGTAAAGCTAAGACGCTAATCAGATATCGGAAATGCTGGAATGGCTGGAATGCCGGCTGCCCGAAGCCAGTGATGCCAGATGGTCAAAAATTATTTCCTCAAACAGGTCTTCAAATTTCCCCAAATCAGGGTTTTTTTTTTTTTTTTTTTTTTTCCCGAAAAAATCTCCAACTTGATTTCTACTACAAAGGAAAAAAAAATTAAAAAAAAAAAAAATAAATAAATAAATAAAATAAAATAAAATAAATAAATAAATAATATATATATATATATATATATATATATATCAGGCAGATTTAAGTGGAATTTTATTTTTCCGACTGAGTGAAAATAATGCCGTGATCGGGAGTCGAACCCCGGATCTTTGACTTACAAGGTCAAGGCTCTACCAATTGAGCTATCCAGGCCGACAACACGGTCGGTCCGCATTACTCACTCAGACAACCTTTTGGCAGAAATATCTGGTCTATCATTTAGGTAGCTCAACAGAAATAAGCCGCAGGTAAAGGAAAACGCCATTAAATGATGGGAGAAACAAATACAATTTTTATTAAAAGGGGGTCTGAGTGAGTAATGCGGACCGTGTTGTCGGCCTGGATAGCTCAATTGGTAGAGCCTTGACCTTGTAAGTGAAAGATCCGGGGTTCGACTCCCGGTCCAGGCATTATTTTCACTTAGTCGGAAAAATAAAATTTCATTAAAAATATGATTTTCTTCTAATCAGTTGATTGAGATTTTAATAAAGATTTAAGTGGATTTAAGCTCAGCTTTTTCTCCAAATGAACGCAATTTTTGAAAAAAATCCCCAAATAACAATAAAAGCTATTGAAAATCCCTGGTCGTAGGGATAAATCATTACTTTGCCAACATTGACAGAAAGTTGAACTCCCCAGATTAGTCCCCAAAAATTTTAGAATTCCCCAAGAAAGTCCCCTGAAAGGTCCCCAAAATTGCCCCCAGAAGCCTCAAAAGTCCCCAATCTGGCATCACTGCCTGAAGCTATTATTTTCAAAACAAACCGCCCGTCTTGTAGCGCCACCTACGAATTTCAGCAGACCGGGCAGCAGTTCCAATGGGCAGGTCTTATTTATGATAAGGTGTCTTGCTCCATATATTAAACCTCCTTGAGATTCTTCTACCTCCATGAGCGACGCGTAGAGACCGATAGCGTGTTCAGTAGAGCGCCCGAGATGGATCAATGCGACCAGGCGATGCGTCACTGATCCTGGATCAGGCCAGGAATCTACTGAACGATTTGGAACAATTCTGACGTAATTGGAGTAGCGAATCTATCTAATTTGACCTGTATTAGCAAGTTATTTATTGTATTTATGTTGTTTATTTTGTCTGGTCTTTTAATACGTAATTCCATAAAATGCTAAACTATATTACGTTTTTTCTTAAAAAAAGAAAGAAAGATCTTTTGGGTAATAACAATTTTCCTTCTTTCTTATTATTGTAGACTTTTTTATTCTGCTAACATAAAATAAGAAGTCATTAATTGATTGTACTGATAAATTACTGATATACATTACTTTGGTTATGATTTTCCTAAATTTACGTACAGACGGTAACAAAAGTGTCCGAACACTAGCAAAAAGTCCTATATAAAAAAAGTACACTTCATACGGTTTTGTTAAATAAATCCTTATCGAATCATGTTCTTACACTGACTACGAACAGGATTCGATAAGGATTTATTTAACAAAACCGTATGAAGTGTAATTTTTTACATAGGAATTTTTGCTAGTGTTCGGACACTTTTGTTACCGACTGTAAAAACAATTGTATTCATGAAAATGTTAAGAATGTTACGTTACATTTATTTTTTAAGGAGCAGAGTGAATTTATCTTAAATGAGCACTTCTTGATATAAGAAAACACTTATCTTTCTCTTCGATTTTTATTAAAAACAGAAATGTACAACAAAAAACGTTTTTGAAATAAAATAAAATAAAATAAATAATAAATTATATAAAATATGAAATATGCTGTTTAGTTAATATAATGGATTTATATAAAAAAATAATTTTACTTTCTTCTTCTATTTATGAATCAATATAAAGAGCTTTTTCTCTTATTGCCGACTGAATATTAAAATTAACTAGCAATGTAAACACTGCTTAATTTTATAGCTACTTCTTTTACAGTCTGTTTTGTTTATTAAATTTAATAATTGACATCTTAAACTAATTTTTACCAAAATTAAAAATATGTGGAAGGATTTTAATTTATTTACTTATAGTTAACTTATTGTTTTAAAGGTAAAAAATGCAATTCGTTTACAAACTTTTCTATTTGTAAACAAAAAACAATGTCTGAATCTGCGTCTGAAAAACCTTTGTTTGAAAAAAAAAAATTAAATAAATAAATAAATAAATAAAAATTAATTTTTCCAGCTTATTTTTATATATTAAATTAACAAAATATAGTAGCGTCCGGAAAAAAAAAAATAAATAAATAAATAAAAGTATTTTTGTTTCAATTAAAATTGCGTGAATTTTGTTTTAATTTTATGTTTAAATGTTACGTTCATCAATAAAAGAAATTACGTATCAAAAATCGTGATTACGTAAAAAGTAAAAAATCTTTTTTTACAAAACTAGGGGCTCTGCCCCTGCTCGCTCCGCTCACCAACCCTCGAGGAAAGCTTCGTCTCCGCCCGACTCGCTTCACTTATTAACCCCTGCGACGATCTGCATTTCGCTGAATAGGAATTGCTGATATTCGCTTCTTTACCTTTCACTGAATAGAAAAATTAATACAGCATAAAACAAGTTAAAAAAAAAAAAAAAAAAATGGAAATACCCATATTCAATTTCAAATTGAAATACATAGTATTTAATACATTTATTTATTTATTTATTTTTTTAAATGAAATAATGTTCTAAAAATCAGATATTTTTTTTTTTCGGAAAAGAAAGAAATGGACTGTTCCCACCTGACGTCAGAGATCACATGATAGGTGAAAAACAAACAGCAGACGAAGTCTTCTATATCTATAGCGATTTCTGAAATAACATATTTTCTATTCTTATTTTTGATCAATCGTATTTAATCTGCAATATTTTTGTATACATCATCATTTTTAATCCATTTTATATCATTATTCATCATCTTTTGTTTGCTGTATACATTTGCAATTATCATTTAGTTTATATTTGTCATTGATGTTCATGGAGAACATGTTAAATACTCAGATTTTTTGTACTTAAATAATTGACAGTGCAACATCGTACGGTGTAAAGCCATTTAGACCAGTAACTAAGTTAATTAATTTGTTGTAACACCTTTATGTAATTAAATTTAATTGAAAACATTTTAAAATTTAAAATTAAAATCCATAAACGTTCCACAAGAACAAGCTATTATTTATTGCTAGATCAGTTAATGTAACAGTTACATTACAACATACAAAAATCGATTCTTACAGGTACAGGTGAAAATAAATAAACACATAAAGTGTTTTTAAAAAAATATTAAATTTACAAATATAATTATTCTACTGTTTACAAATGCACAATATTATTTTTCTTTTATTTTATAGTAAATATTAACACTTTTAATCTTAAGAACAATATTTAATTGAATTCGATTCTCAGAATTCGATTCTTTGTTTTCCCCTATAAGATGACTGAGCAGACGACGCTGGGAAGAGGCCATTCGTTACATCTATATCGTTTTATGTTACAGATACAGTATGTGAACTTCTTGAGGACATTTTGGTTTTTGTCACTGTTTGACGATGGATTTTTTGGTAGAATTGCTTGTTTTTTTTAAAAAAATAATAATAAAAAGAACCTTTAAATTAAATTAGAATAACCTTTTTAAAAAATTAAAACCTATTTTTTCTAATGCTCATACTTTTTATTATTGAATTTCTTTAGTTAATTTATGGCAGTATATACTCTCTGTATATATTTATTGAACTGCTAGATAATAATTTTAGACATTCGAAAATATCGAAAAAAAAAAAAAAAGTTTATTATTATTATTATTATTATCATTTAAATTTGGAAAAACCTTCTGCAGCTTCAATTATTAATTATCTTCGGTACTTTTCCATTTTGCAGGTGAAGCGATAAAGTTGCCAAGAATGATGTAAACGACGCCGAACATTAGGCACCTAAGACAGAGTAATTGTTTCAAAACACTTCGAATATAAATAAGAAAAAAAAAATAAAGAAACTTAGGTACAACTAGTACCGAAAAGTACCTTCTTTCCTATTACATCTTCTTACATTAACGAAGAATAAAATCTATAAAAATTTTAGGTGAAATTTTTCTTGCCATAATTAGAAGTATGAAATGTATCATGGAAATGTCTAATTCTGTAATGTTAAAAAATTATCAATGCTAAATAAGAAGATTTTTCGTTTATAATTCAGTTTGAATTTAAATCTAAATATTTTTGTATACAAAAATCTATCCAAAATATTTTTAAAAATGTTTTCAAATAAAAATAATAATACACTTTAATGGTAAAGAGAAACGCTGTCAGTTATACAGACACGACATTATTTCGTTATTCACAAAAAAAAAAAAAAAAAAGGACAAATAAATAAAATAAACATAAATATTGCCAGTAACAAAATTAATTTTCTAACAGCAGAAAAAAAAAAAGGATGTTTGCGGAATTTATTTTATTTTTTTACACTAGTAGTAACATTTTTATTTCCCTGTGGAGCATGACGTCATTGTGGAAAATGATGTAAAATGAGAAATTATTTCTTTAATGGCAAAAAGATTACCTTTATAAACTCGAGGTTTCCTATTAATAACTTCGTTAATTAAAATGATACAGATTTCTAACTACCTGAAATGCCTTCCTTGAAGTATTTGGAACACATTGATACATCCCATGATGCAGAGCATTTTGCCCTCCGCGAGAAGATTCTTTCGCAGACAAAAAAATTTGACGCCAGCTATAGAAACTTTCTTTTAACATATAGAGATAAATAAATAAACATAATATAGTTTAGCATTTTATGGAATTACTTACCTTATTTTCTACAGCACAAATAATGCACATAAATAGGTACAGTCAGCCAAAAAAAAAAAAAAAAAAAAAAAAAAAAAAAAAGCCACCCCCCCACCTAATTTCGCCGTAAATTATCGTAGAAACATGCGACTGGTAACGATTAGTTTGTAATAACGTCTAGTTTATAATGTTATAGTTAGATTTTACTTAGGGGGTCGTCTACATATTAAAACGGACATCAACTTCATTTTTTTCAATGGTAACCCCCCTTTTTTATAACTTATTTGAATTCTTTGGATCAAATCATCACGGAAAATGGTATAGTTTATATATTTCGCTCAATTTTTCATTGAGTTATAAGCCGTCAAAGTTTGGGGATGCTAATGTTAAATGAATGTGACAAACATTAAATCATATCTTCCGGACTAATTATGATATTTAAATTCTATTTTTTTTATTCGTTAGAATGAAGTGACCCAAACATATTCCATGCAAAATTTTGATAAAAAAACATTTTTTGAATTATGAAAATTATTAATAAATTCATATTTGAAAAAATTATGAATTATGACCTATGCTAATTTTTGCACGAATAGAACGGGCATCATCAAAAACATGGGTTTCTAAATTTACAGCTCGTTCCTAACATTATTTTTTGAGTTACAGTGATATTTCATTTTTTACTGCAGTTAGGGGGGCTTCACTTGTTATAATTTGTATCCTGTGTGAGTCAATATTTCTATACATTTTGACGAAAAACTATTTTAATTTACCTTTATGTTATTATAATTGTTTTCTAAGGAACATTTCTATGTTTATTATACAAATTGGCTTATTTTTTATAAAATTATCGCAATGCAGGCAAGAGATTGGGAAAGAATTCCAAAAGAAATGTAGCCCCGCCTCTATATTGCGGAAACAGTATTAAAAAAACTAGTTTGCATTCTCGTATATGACTCTATATGTGACGCTGGCATGCACAAATGTCAATGGCATTTACTACATTGAATGCTGAAGACAAAATTTAAATGATTTAATTGAAGTATGTAAAGTAATTTTGTTTTATAATGTAAAGTTTTAGAAAAACTGTGTAAAGGCGTGGCCTTTCGTTGCAAAAACGAGTTTACTCGATTCTGAAATGTTAAGTCTTTGTTCTTAAATATCACATAACTTTTTCTAGTTTCTCACTGCTACAATTCTATTTTATCCCTTTTGTCTTTTGTTTTCAACTTAAATATTCTAGGATTCGTGCATCTCAAGTTATATATCATGATTTAGAAAGTGCGGTAGGACGATGATTATTATTTGAAAGAGCAATATGCAGTGAAAAATACTTTTGTTTTTGCTTTCTTTTAAATTAATATAATTAATTTTTATCAGATTTTTTAAAACATATTTTCTGTTTTAATCTTGTTGTGACATTCTCGCATTCGTTTATTCTACCGTTTATGCTATTTAAATTTTATCGCATGACGTAACGTAATAAAATATAAACTTTTTATATATGTTTTTTTTTTTTTTTTTTTTTAATACCGAATAATATAGTGGATTTTTTTTTTTTTTTTTTTTCGATTGTTCTAATCACGGCGTAAAACTGGCGATACATTTATCACGAAAAAAGAATTTAAAACTAAGTAATATGTCTTATAACTTTTAAAGATATAGATTTTACGCATTTAAAATTAAGAATGCAAGTACAGTAGACGACTGCAGAACGGGGAATATTCATTCTAGGCAATAGGAAACCGTTTTTTCTATATCCATATTTATTTTCATATGAATATACACAATAATTATACTCTTTCTAGTGAAAGTATTTGTTTCATACTATTTTGTTTATATAAATATGAATATAAGGAATATTCTTAAGAAATATCGTAACACACAAATTGTGAAAGAAACGTCCACTGGAGGAGTTACAGATTTCCAAATGACGTGAAACTACATCAGCAGTCGCGAAAATATTAAATATCCTTTCTCAGATTTTAGTTTAAATCTTGTTATCTATATTTTTGTATATTATCTATTGTTGGTTTGTACGCCTAAAATTAAATGTAAAACTTTATAGTAACACTTTCATGCTGGGCTTACTGTATAATATAAAAATATACCCACCAAGAAGTAGATAATTCTTTTTCTTAAAAACTCTTTTTTTTCTCTTTTAACCGCTATTAATATTATTTTCATTATTACTATTATTCTTTTACCTTAGTACCTAGATTTTTGTAATTCAACATTGTATTGAGGGTTCATATGATTCAAGCTATTTAATTTTCTTCGTATGAAGTGATATTCTTTACTATTCAGTGTTTAATAAATAGAAACCAATAAAAATCTTTTAATTCATAAACTAACACAGAAAGTTCTGCGAATTAGAATCGTTTTTTGTTTTATAATAAATATTTCTGAACTTTGTTTCCGGTGTGAAATTTAATAAATAATGTATAGTGCGTGGTAGATCAAAATTTATTTTTTCTAAATGTATAGACGGTCCCCTAACACATTTTCACGTGTAACTCTGTTTAGAATTAATTTAAAGTATATAAATAGGTATGTTTTCCGAACTCCCTTGATCTCAAAATTCGGAATATGAGGTCAAAAACAGGGGTCGTCGTTGAAAAAAATGAAGTTTATACCTGTTTTAGTATGTAGATGACCCCTTAATTAAAATCGAACTACACCATTAAAAACTAGACGTTGATGCAGATCGATAGGTACCAGCCACATGCTTCTACGATAATTTACGGCGAAATTAGGTGGGGGGGTGGCGTTTTTTTTTTTTTTTTTTTTTTTTTTGACTGACTGTACATTAGCATTCATCATCAGCTAATTAAACAAATAAACAATCATTGTCAAAAACAGATGTTCATTGTTCAAGTTAATGCTGCGTAGTGTCAGTCAGAGCCTGATTTTCATCTTATTGCGCATTGGATCAATCACGTGACCCAATGGATCAAGAAATTTCTCTGGGCTTTCTTATCTACGACAGGTCGAGATCGGTCCATACCATTGAACCACGGACTTAGATAACAAGGAGCCTTCTCTCCAACGGAGGCCGTCCCTCAAAAATGGACCCGAAATGGTCGCTATTATTCGTTCGCCGCTAGGGGTCGTATGTGTTCTCTGACTGTCCACAAACGCCGCATTGTGAGCAGACGAAATTTTACTTTTATTTTCAGTTTTATTTTTAATTTATTTTTAATATTAGATTTTTTTATTATGTCACACTGTTACGCACCGGGTTGCACCTCTGGATATCGAAGTGTTCGAAAAAAAAAAACAAGGAAATAGGGGAAAAGAACCCAAGTTTATTTCGTCCACCTAATGTAAGCTATTGATTTTAATGTTTTATTGAATGATAAAATTGTTGTCTTATAAATATTCTATTACTATACAAGAAAAAAAAAAAAAAAAAAAAATCGGATTTATTTGGGATGGTTCTTAGTAAAATTCTGTTTGATAGATTTTTTTTAATTAATTAAAATGTAATTTTCAGGTCACTTTGCTTTAATATTTTAAAATTTGAATTGCTAACAGTATTCCTTTTTTAATATTATTCGGCTAAGACATGCGAGCTTGCAATCTTCCGAATTTAAATCATGTTAATTATAAATCACGTATATATATATATATTTTTTTTTTTGGAGCTTAAAAACAAGAATTTTAAAAATCTTGAATTGTAAACCGATTTTGGCAAGAGTTAAAAGTTGGTTAAAAATGATATGAGTTCACAGTCATACTTTTTTCAATTCATTTAAAGATTACTGAGTTTTAAGATTTAAAATATGATTTTTTTTTTTTTTTTTTTTTTTTTTTTTCAGGCCACTTTGCATTGACATTTTAAATTAATTTTACAAACTGCCAATCTTTTAACTTCTAATTCATGTTAGATGATAAATGACGTTATATTATTATCATTATTATTACCATATTATAGAAATGTATTGTTTTTAACAAAAAAGAAATTTTTAATTGGTTTTGTCAAAAATTAAAAATAATGATTATGATTTCACAGTAAAAAACTCCTAAATTCAGTTGAAAATTGGAGATTTTAAAGAAAAATTATATTTAATTAAATTCATCACCAGTCCCATGTTCACATTTCATAATTTATAAGCTAGTGTTCTTCCAGCTGAAAATTAGAGATTTTATGTAAAAATTACAGTATTAAATTCAAGATAAGTTGTTTTTATAAAGTTAGCTTTTCACTTAATCGCCGTGTCATCTCGTCGGTGTATCGAGCTATTCCCTACCCTCCTAAAATAATATATATGTAATATGTATATTTAAAAAATAAAATAAAATAAAATAAATAAATCATGCATATTATAGCATGAGCATAGTTGTGAAAAAATAGAATCAAAGACATCCAACAAATGTCAGATAAAACTTCCTTCTTAATATGGTATGCATTTCATTTGTAACCAAATAGATACATATTACATTTCTCTTAAATGTCCAAATTTAAATATGCACTTAAGGTATAATTTTATCATAATCATAAAACATCAATATAAAAAAAAATACGTTATTTAATCTTCATAATGTTAAATACTTCATGAACAAATGCATGACTTCCAGAAATCCGCAAGTTGTAACCAATGTAACTATCAAACCGACAGTAAAATTTTTAATATGAAAAGTTCAAGATAGCACTGATATTAACCCCTTAACGCGCGCTGTCCTCGTTACTAGGATGCAAAATTTAAGATCCAGCTACAAAAATTCATCCCGGTAATGGATGGTCATTTTTTAAGCGAAAAAAAAAATGTCTTACTTTTTAAGACACCTTTTTGCATCAGAAATTAAGATATTGCAAGTGTCTTAAAACGCCGCCATGTTTTAGGCTTAAAAACACCGCCATGTTAGGCTTAAAAATACTGCCGTTTTTAAGGCCTTTTAATAAATATATAAATAAATAAATATGGCGTGCGATTATGTTTTTCTGTTAAAAATATATTTTAGAATTGTTTAGAGCATTAATGAAATATTTATATATAAAAAAAAAAAAAAAAAAAAAAAAATGTCCCATTTTCCGGCGTTAGGATTCGAACTCACACTGTCTAAAGAAACCGAAACTTCGGTAAGCATCGTCGGAGTGAAGTATTTACCAATCACGCTACCGTCGAATGCAGTAATATGTGTTTTTATGATATGATATACTGCAGTATTCGTGAAACTAATCGCAGTGTTATGTTTCATTTCTAATTTTTTCCCATAAAATTATTGATAGTATGGTATCCTAAACTTAATAAATATTATTATCTTAAATTTCATATTTAAAGGACCAGAAGTTTTTAATAATGCATAACAAGTATGTGAAGGTTTCATCCCTCGATGATAACGATTTCTTTCCTTAAAGTGATATTTAAATAAAAACGAACTGTAATCATGAATACAGGAAAATTTGTAGTTTTACATTTAGATGTAGATGAATTTGTGAAAGAAAAAAGTTTTAAACTGAATAATGATAAGAAGAAAGAAAGAAAAAAAAATATGCACAAATTATTCATGATTGTTCACTTATAAATTCGCTTTCTTCTCTACAAATTACTTGCTACATCCGTATTCACACTTTTTCTTTTAATATAAAAAAGCTTTAAAGACAAAGATTTTTTTTTTTTTTTTTTTTTTTTTTTTTTTTTTTGGGGGGGGGGGGGAACAAAATAAGCTTTGTGTCTAAATATGTTGTTTATGAATTGTGTTAAAGATAATAGCATGCAAATATCATTCACATCCCAAGAGTATTATTCCATAAAAATATAATTTCATAAAGCTACCATAATTTAATTAGTTTACCTGCTTATTATATAAAATAATAATATATTTATTGAATGTGGAAAGAAGTAGGATAAGCATATTTTCTTAATGTAGATTCCATATGAAAAAATTTCTAAGTAATGCAAGTGTCTGAATTTCTAAAGTGTCTGAAAATTCAAACGCGTTTTGCTGTCTGAAAATTCGCGTATTTACGTGTTTCAGACATTTTTGTGCCTGAATAGAAATTTCAAGCATATTTCAGTCTTAAATAAAAATATCTATAACGTCTAAGGTACATTTTAAGACATTTACGTGTCTTAAACGCCGTTTCAGTTGTTTTTATGTCTTACTTTAAGACCCTTTTATTTGCAGTGTGACTTCCAGAAATCCGCAAGTTGTAACCAATGTAACTATCAAACCGACAGTAAAATTTTTAGTATGAAAAGATCAAGATAGCACTGATATTAACCCTTTAACGCGAGCTGTCCTCGTTACTAGGATGCAAAATTTAAGATCCAGCTACAAAAATTCATCCTGGCAGGGATGGAACACGGGCGCAGAATTCATACCGGAATCTGTTTAAGAAATTTTTATACCTATAATATCGTTGATTTAAGAGGTAGAAAATTTTGTTACATTCATAGTGGTATGAATTCTGCGCCCGTGTTCCATCCCTGTCCTGGTAATTTTTTATAAAAAAATTTACGTTTATAAAATAGCAGAAAAGGCCTTTTTATTAACCTTAAAATTTAAAATTTCTTTTAGTTTAATTTAGTTCATAAATTCCAGTGGCAGTATAATTTAAATGATCGGAATTGTCTTGCGCCGCAAAGGGTTAACAATGATTCATTAGAAACAATCTCACGAAACACAGAAAGTCTATTTTATGCAGATTTCTTTCTGTTGATGATAAATTCTAAATGCATTAATGCTATAAACAAGAAATAATAATTGTTCATAAATAACAATAAATAAATAAAATAAAAAACCGATTTTTGCCTATATTTTAAAAAAAGTAGTAAAAGGTAATATACTTGTAATAGAAGCTTATATTCTATCACATGTTGTGTAAAATTTTGTATCTTACTTTATTAGATACATTTTAATTTCTTAATTCAAGAAAAATTAAACTTCATTATATGCATATTTTTTTACTGAGTTGCTTATTCTCTATAGAGGTCTGCACGGGCCGGGCTCACGGCCCGAGCACGAGCCCAGTTCAAATTGTTCTCGGGCCGGGCTCGGGCTTAAAAAATTTTTTCTTGCTCGGACCGAGCTTTTGCTCATTTTTTTTTTTTTTTTTTTTTTTTTTTTTTTTTTTTTTGTGTGTGTATACTCGGGCCGGGCCGGGCCTGAATGAAATATTCTCCGGGCCGTGTCGGGCCGAATTTTTTTCTGGTTTCCTTGTTCATCAACGAAAAAGGAAAATGATAAAAATATTTTTTTCAGTCACTTATTTTACATAATTTTACAGGCTGGTATGTCACATAAAGTTCTATTTTGTTAAAAAATGTCTGTAACTTCAATTTAACTGTCTATTAGTCTGTCTGTTCGAAATCTGATTTTTCGCTAATATTTTTAGCATGCTTCGAAATTAATATATTTTATTTAAAGTAATATTAGATGATTTCCTATTCAAAATAGTATGCGTGTCACTTTGCGTACACGTCAGTTTGCGTACACGCACATGACAAAATAAATTAGATACGTTACTGTGTATAAGCTTTTCTTTCCTATGATCTGTTGAGTTTAGGTGGTATGAAAGATATAAAAATCCATCCGTTGTAACTTTTTATCTAAGGCTCCTTTTTCTTTTCTCCAGTGGATGAAAGTAGCATAAAAGTGCATTTTTAGTGGTATTAACCATTTTAAATACCTTCCTGTATTGTTTGATGAATGCTAATATTTTCGATTTGACTTTCTGTTTGTCTTTGTGCCTTGTCTATAATAATGAATTTCTGGTTATATATAATTATCTTGTAAAAGTTCAGCAGTTTTGTTAAAGAACGTACTATTGTTTGGTTGTATAAAACCTCTGCAAGACACATACTAAAAATCTTTTTCATAGAAAGGCAAGTATTTTTTTAAATTTTACATATTTTTGAATCGGGCCGGCCGGGTCGGGCCTGATTTTATCGGTTTTTGTCCGGACCGGGCTGGGCCATACACGGTTTAAAAATAAACGGGCCGGGCCGGGTAAGCAAAGCTTCCGTACGGGCCGGGCCGGACCCGGGCCTCAAAATTTCGGCCCGTGCAGACCTCTAATTCTCTATTTATTTTTTTCTTTTATTTTTTAATTATTTTCCAAGCATACTTATTTGTATTTTTCTTCATTTTTTAGGCCGCGGTAGCCCAGTCGGTAGAGCTCCGGCCTCGTAATTGGAAGATTGCGGGTTCGGTACTCGAACCGGCCAAAGACCGTCGTGTACACTAATGGTGGCTGGTGCACGTAAAATCTGTCGTGGCCGCAAAGTCCTCCATGTTCCCATCAAAAATTATACCTCTGGGGGTTACCGAAGCGGGAGAGCCATCCCTTCCGTGGAGGATCAAAATTGTGATGGCATGTCTCCGGACCACCTCAAGGGGTGTGTCCCAGACCGTCGCCAATTGCCCATCTGCGCAGCATTAGTGCGACGTAAAACCCAACCATCCATCCATCCTCATTTTTTATGCATTACAGTATCAAAATCTCGTTTCATAAATGCTATTCCAAAATACGCATAAGCGGGCTTCACACTGGCCGTTCCGCACCGCTCCGCGAAACTAGCGCATGCGCAATGATGAATTTTGTCAACGCAACGGATGAACGCAAAGCTCTCTTGCGGAAAACGTAGAGATCTGTCTGTGCTAGAAATGAACGTTCTAGCCGCCGTCGACCGCAAGCAGTGAACCAATCAGATTGTTGAATGAGAAACTCACTTCCTTCATGCTTGCCTCGCGTGTAACTTTGGATTGTTTATGTTTGCTTCAGCATTTGATATGATGTTTTGAATTTTGAATAAGAAAATACATGATTTCTATCACTGAAATATCTCAAGATACAAACATTTGTTTGATTTGAGTCAGCTAAAAGATTACATAGAGAGGAAAAATAGTACATGAAAGGTAAATATAAATTCTGACCTTAATAACGTATCAGGTTAATTGTATATTTATTTTAGCATTTAAAGTTTGTTTTCGATAAATACTAATAATTCGTTGATATTTAAAGACTTTTTAAACTTATGCGAGTTGCTTATGCTTTATTATTTACTAATTGTTTCACTTTGGAAAGTGCCTACTATCTGTTATATTATTAAATAAGTATTTAATTACTATTATTATATACTCGTTTTACTTTGTTTGAAATAGGAAAAGTATGCTTTTGTGTAAAATTTTCAGTTTTCCTTCACAAATTTCTGCTTTTTTCCCCCTTCACTAATAAGTGATCCTAATTTTTCAGATATTATTGATGTATACCGCTATCATGATTCGTATTTCACTTGAAATTTTGAGAATTAACCAGACTTAGTAACAATAAAACTGTAAGTTAATCAACAAAAAACAAACAAAATGTTATTAAAACGACGATTTTTCTTTCTTCATATTTTCGAATGTATTTTGAAACTTTAATGTTATGTTATGAAAAATAACGAAATTTTTTTTTTTTTTTTTTTTTTTAGTTTTTATTGCTCAATTTCTCTGAGTATTTCAAAAATTTAATTTCGTAGATTTTATTTATTATTATTGAATTGCAGTTTGAAACATGCTTTTAATATGTATTGTAATTTAAAAAAATAATGTGGATGCTTTTGAATTAATTATTTTTTATGCAAAATTTATGTTTTTTTTTTTTTTTTTTTTTTTTTTAATTTTGCTGAAATATGATGAATAGATTGTAGTGAATAATTTTCTCTTTGAATTTTTATATGTATTTTTTCTAGTTAAACTAATTCCATGCACTTGTTGTAAAGTATAGAAATTTTACTGTGATTGTTGATAACAGTGGATGTTACTTAAGATAAAAGCAAGATTGTAATATATAGCAGAAAATCTGTTTATTTATTTTTCTTTAAAGAGGGTCTAGATATGGGTTAGGACCCCTTATAAAGACCCCTCTTGCTCTAGTGCAGTCAATTAGCCTTAATTCATATTCTATAACCAATCTTAAAAGAGGGGCACCAACCTTGTAGCTTATGATAAGCATTATAAGCACAAGATTGGTAAAACATTGTTGAATTTTAATTTCCTCTTACACGAATGATTGTCACTTATGAATTTCCTTTAAACAAGTTTTGAAGCACTATCTTGCTACTTTCTTACTTTTTAAGACTGTTAAATGTAATGTTCAGGATAAAATAAAACTAAATCGTCATGTATTTTTGTCCATGCTCATCATTTTGATTTTTTATGATAAATTTTACTTCTGATTTCAAATTGTCATAATAAATTTTTTAGTACAATACTTTAATATGCAGTTTTCAGATAACACACAGCACTACACAAAGCCAGTTAATTCTAATAAATTAAGAATTTGGTCGCTGTAGAAGTTTTAGAGAATATATGTATATTTTATTATTTCATGTTTAAATTTTCAACAGTATATGTAAGCATGTTTTTTCCAGTTTGATGAAGATGAAGCATATGTATATGGCAGGTTTACTTGAAACAGTCTTCCACTTTTGATTGCCAGCTGGATTACATTTATAGGCACAATTTTTATACTGTGTCTATTTATGTAATCTTGTTAGCGTATGTGCCTAGATGCCAAATGAAGCGGTATGCTAAAATCCAGGTGTAAAGGAAGAAGAAATCTAAGATAACACATACATCTGAAGATGTGCCGAAGCTGACTGCTAAAGGATCCTTATGGTAAAGTTTAGGTAAATTGTAATTTTTCTTAAATTTTAATCCTTCATCAGCTTAAGCATTTTCTTTTTTTTTTTTTTTTTATTATTTATTTACATAAAGTTCTTAACACTGTGTTAAAATTGTTATAATTTCAAATGCACAGTGTGTAGGATTGGTATCAAATTATATATATGTGTGTTTTTTCCCGATGTATACACATACGTACATGTGTATTAGTGATTGCTGCAATACAGAATTTTGTGTACTTTTTATGCACGGTCAAGTTTAGGGAATTAAGCTAGTAAACTATTATTCGACACTTTTATGGTAAATCACTGCTTTTTATTATTTCATTAAATTCATTGAAATTCTTAATTGCATAAATTTTTGAAATATATTTAGGAAGACTGTAAAAATTAATTTTATCATAGAAATAATTCAAATTTCTAAGTTAAAATTTTTCAGGTTATTTTTACTTCACATTGTCTTGATAATGTAACAAGATTTTTTTTTATCTTTTAACCACTGGCGTCCCATCAGTGGCCGAGAGGTTCTGCTCACTAAGCTGACAATCAGACAGTATCAGGTTCAATCCCAGGTCTCTAGTTATGCTTTTCGTCTTAGCCACTTAGAATTTTCTGTGATTTTCTCCAAAAACTAGCACAAGAATAAGCTAAGACAATTTAGTAGAGCCCCTCGAAGGGTAATTAAACCTTAACATGTACACCACAACACCGAAGCTGATAGACAGGACACACAGGGTTTCAACCCAGGAATACTAATGTATGTTTGGAAGTAAAGCCGACGGACTGCATTAGGGTCTTAGGCTCTGAAGGAAAGTCCTCTCTGTGGAGGTCTTTCTGAGGTGATCTAGTCCGTATTTATACAAGTTTAGGAGAAAATCATGGAAAACTACTAGCGGCTAGAATGGCAAGTGCAATTTGGGACTAAATCCAACACCTCATGTCTACTCCCTTTGAGCACAGAACCACTTGGCTACTGGTGGACTGGGCTAGTAATGTAAAATACCTGAGTATTTATTTTTCAAAGAACTCTGTTAGAATAAAACATTTGTATTTATGTATAATATGATATTGCTAAGTACAAAAAGAGATAGAGAGAGGAAATATATGTAAAGTTAAAAGCATTTGAGCATTTTAAAAATTTTTTTAATTTTATAAACCAAAAGATTTAATCATAAAAAACCTGTTTGTAAACCTGTTAAAATAATCCTAAAATAAAACAAAAATTGGGTCTAAACTTTTAATGTTTATAGTCATTTCTTTTAATGTAACAAAGTATACTAAAAGTTTTGTAATAACTTCAAAAATAAAATATTACAAGTATATTGTGGACTTTGGTAAAGCAATGTTTCGTGTTTTAGAGCTTTTTTTTTTTTTTTTTTTTTTTTTTTAAGAAAGAAAGAAAATAAACTGTTTAATATTTATGAATTTTCTGAATACAAAAATGGAATTTAAAAATATGTGTTAAGTTCAGGAGTTATGATAGGATAAAATTCCACATAGAATAATCCTGGCTTTGTCTTCTGGCGACGATAAGTAGAGAGAGTCCCGTTAACATTTAAAAAAAATAAAAACAAGTCCTTTTTCATTCCTATCTTTATTTTTCACCTTTTAGCATAAAATTTAAAGTAACATTAACATGTGTACAAAGGGAGTGACTAACTGTTCATGAAATCAAAACTGACTTGTAGCATGGTATCTGTAAGAAAATTAAGAATTCAAGCTTCTCTCGCATCATCTATACTATGGCATAAACATAGTTAAAAATTATTTTATTATTAGTGACATTGCTTTACACTAGAAAAATTACACTGCTTAAGTTTTAGAATATATTTTATCATGAATGCTGATTAAATTTTTTAAAATAAACTTCATCAAAACTTTTAATTAAAAAAATATTGTAAATTATGTCATACATATGAAAACCTGTTCAAATACAGTGACAGATCCAGAACTTAACTTTTGGGGGGGAGGGGGGAGGCTAAGATTTTTCAAGATGTAATTCCAGATTAATGAAAAGTTTGCAATTGTACTGTTCAGTTGGGAATGTCAGTACTTTGAGGGGGGGGGGGGGTTCAGCCCCCTAGCCCCCACCTTAAATCTACCACTTTTCAAATATATTGCAGGAATCAAAAATCAATCCAATATTTCTATATTACTGTTTAAAAAAGTCTCTTTGAATTATTAAAAAAAAAAAAAAAAAATCATAAAGAAAAAGAATGCAATACAATAATCAACATCCTTCAGTGTCATTAGTTGAATTATTGTATACAAAAAATTCTGTATATGTGTATTGCGTTTCATTTCGAGATAAGAAAATTATCACCCATTCACAAATACTTGTTTTTTCAAAATACCCAGTTTTTGGGTTCCCAGGCCTCGGCTAGATACCCAAAAATATTTACCTATTCACCCACAGGGTATTTAAACATCCCACAAATCTACCCAGGACAGGACATATCAGTCCGCCTAGCCGTTCAGAGTTTTCCGTAGTTTTCTTCAAAGCTCTAATACATACCAGCTTGGATTGCTTATAAAGATTTCCATTAATGGTACTTTACCTAGGACACGGAACCTCATGTAATCAATCGGCTTTAACACCTACACCATTCCACCAAAGCTGGTAGGTAGGACCTGCCGTGTTCAAACCAAAGTTCCATTCGTCAGACTCAGTGGCGGATCCAGAACTTAACTTTTGGGGTGCTAAGAGTTTTCAAGAGTTTCCAGACCAATGAAAAATTTACAATTGTAACATCCAATTGGGAATGTTAGTGCTTTTGGTCAGACTAGTTGCTTGGAGTTTTCCATTGTTTTCTTTGGATCGTGCATAAGTGCTAGCTAGGATCATTTAGAAAGATCCGCATGGAATTCACTCTGCATAGAATTTAAATATTGTGTAAGAAATAGCTTCATTTTATCCAAATAATTTTAAAAATTAAAGAAGTCATTCTCATATCAAATACAATAAATACATCCATTTCATCATTTAATTTTTTTCTTCCAAATAAAGCATGTCTCAATAGTGGTCAAGTAGTTCTGCTCTCGAAACTTGTAGATTGGCAGTGCCGGGTTTGATCTTGCGTCACGCCTGTCTAGCCATTTGGAGTTTTCCATGGTTTTCTTCACAACTCACGTAAATTTGGGCTAAAATATCTTTAAAAAATCATGATGGAGGCAATTAACTCTACAATTCCACTTAAAAATAAAACATAATTAGCATGGGGGACAAAAATAAATTCTTTTATTATTTGGTAAAGAGAATATATTCTTTATCTCGATTAGTGTATCGTATTTAATATATTTTACAAATTTCTTCAGCTTTCAGTTCGTGGATTTAAATAACTTACAATCTGAAATTAATAATAATAAAAAGAAGAAGGAACATTTAGAAATATGGAAATGTTGTACAAGAAATAGGTGTAATTAATCCAAATAATCTGAAATTACATATTTTTAAAAGATGAAAATTAGAAAAAAAAAAAGTATAGTTATTTTAGAAAACACAGAGAATTTTTGAACATTTTATTATTTATTTATTTTCCATTCTAAAAACTAATCTAAATCTTTTCAATATACGAATTAAAAGAATATTAGAATGTTATTTAAGTATTGACTTTCTGTCTTTTGATTAAAATTGCCAACATTAAAAAAAATAATAATGATGGAAATTTTTAAATTAAAGTTGGAATGAATGACTGAGAAAAAAAAATGCATAGAAATACTGCAAGCTTATTTTAAATAAAATTTGAAAATGTTTTTCAATCACATATATAGCACACATTTCAACAATTAATTTTTTTCTTTGAATTAAAACATGTTCCAACAATGGCCAAGAGGTTCTTCTCTCGAAACTAGTAGACAGGGATTGCCTGGTTCAATTCCAGGTTGCACTTGCTACTTATCTGTTCAGAGTTTTCTGTGGTTTTCTTCAAAATTTGCTTAAAAACAGGCTAGGTTCCTTCAAAAAGATTAATAGGGAAGTAATCTACCTAGGCGTAGGACCCAAGTGCAAATAAAACATTATAAGCATGAAAAGGGGGGAGGAGTGCAAAATAGATGTCTTTGTTACTCTGTAAGGAGAATTTTATCTTCAGCCTATGCACAAAAATTTCTCAGGTTTTCAATTCATACATTTATTTTTTACAAAATTATTTATTTATTATTTTTTTACATTTGAAACGTTATTTTTTTTTCTGAATAGTGATTTAAAAAGCCTCATTTTACCTTTTGATTAAAATTGTTGTCATTATTTAAAAGTAATAGTAGAAATTTTTTAATTAAAGATGAAATGACCAGGAAAATTAATCCTAACATAGAAATAATGCAAATTCGTTTTACATAAAATATAGATATACATTTCATTAGTTAAATTTCTTTCTTCAAAATGACTAGTAAGTGCCATATTCGATCCAATATCGCGATCCTCAGCTTAGTTGTTTAAAAATAATTAGCTTGGGGGGAAGGGGGAAGTAAATGAATTTAGAAAGTAATATATTATTATTATAATACTTATTTTGTTAGGAATTTTGTTTCTTCATCCCAGTAAATAAATTGCATTTCATATATTTTACACATTTCTAAAATTTCATTTTATGGATTTAAAGCTCTTACATTCTAAAGAAGCTCTTACATTAAAAAACAAAAACAAATATGGAAGCATTTATAAATTGAAAAATGTAAAAGAAATAGCTGAAATTTACATTAAATAAAATTTGGAAAAGTAAGAAAGAAATTAAAGTATGACTATTTCGAGAAATATTATGTATATATCGATGTCTATTATAATTCAAATTCTTTAATTTTCTATTTCCAAATTCGCTTTGAATGAATGTATGTAATGTTGCTCGCTGAATTCTAAAGAAAATCAAAACTCAAAACAGATGTTTTTTAAAACGCTGGCTATTGCCTGTTACTGCCCTGCAACGTGATTGGTTCATTTCTTTGTACTCTCCCTGCCCTCCGGATTCTTCTGATGCCAGTAAACTCCTGCGGAATGTAACGGAGTTCACTGACGGAATCTCTGCGGACGACGGACAGCGGAACGGAACGTCCAGTGTGAAGGCACCTATAATTTTTGTTCCAATTTGCGTGGATTTCTGGGAATCTCCTGCATACACATTAAATTTAAAATTAAAATTAAAAAAATAAAATCCATTTACGTATTAATCTAACTGAATTCGGCTTTTGGGATAGGTTTTACCAAATATTGTTACTATTCTTTCTAAATCTAATTTCTTTGATCTTGCACTGTGAATCCCTTAAATCATCAAATTTTGCAACATGCTTTCTGCACTGCAAGTTCTGAGGTAGTTTTTCACTATTCTAACATTTATAAATTGAACCGACAGATGTTTCAGTCGTTGGCTGAATTATTTCATGAGTATTAATATATTTTATAGTTGGTTGGTTTGTTGGGTTTTAACGTTGCACTAGTGCTGCTCAATAGACAATTGGTGACAGTCTGGGACACACCCTATCCCTAAGGATGGCCCGGAAACATGCCATCACAATTTTGATCTTCCACGGAGGGGATAATATTTTTTTATGTAAAAAAAAAAAAAAAAAAAAAAATGCTGAATGAAAAATTGCAATATGACTTTTGAAGATAATAATAATAAAATATAAACAGTCATCAGAGGCTGAAATGATAAAATAGAGCAAGAATATTCTTTATTCTTTCCGAAATTTTTGATTTTTATACAAACAAGCATTAAAAATCAGTAAAAGTTGTATTGTTCCTCGAAAATTTTGTAAATAGTGTTTATAATTAATTATTCTGTTGATGTAACATTTTTTTTTTTTTTTTTTTATTGAATAAAACTCTATGTAACTTGTTTTTCATTCCTTTTTTATGTTAATTTTCTTATATAATAAAAGGTTTTTTACATGATTCCTTGTCTTTTCTTTTGATAACAGAGTAAAAGAAAATCATCGTATGCATTTACTTCAAAAAAAAAAAAAATTATAAATATATATATATATATATTCCACACTTTTTTTTTTTAATTTCAACTGTTACAGATAACATATATATCTCCAAATTTATGTATAATCACTGGTTATTTCGCTGTGCAAAATGGAAAAGAACTATAATAATGTTTAAATGGTTATATATATATACAATTGAACTTTGTTAACGAGAATCTCAAGGAGGATAAAAAATTTGTTCATGGTATCAGTAGTTCATGCTATCAGTAACTAATCTTCATATTACTAAAGTAATCTTCATTTTTACGGGGATCGTGGAAACAGTTCATGTTAAAAGTCATTCATGGATTGGATTGAATTTCGGAATAAGGCTGATTGACTGCTGTAGGTCCAAGGCCTGAGGGGAGTGCCCTCCATGGGGTCTTTCTAAAGGGTTCTAGCCTGTATTTACGCAAGTATCTGAGAAAAACACGGCAAACTCTGAACGGCGAGGCTGACAAGCATGACCTTGGATTGAACCCGGCACCTCACGTCTACCAGCTTTGATCGCAGAACCGCTCGGCCGCTGGTGGGCAAAAAGTAATTCATGTTAAAAGTGTTCACATTAACGAGGTTCGACTGTATTATAGTACTTCTTATTCCAATGAGATTCAGATAAATATTTTAAGAATTTAATTAGCTTTAATTTCCACAGAATTTGTAAACTGAAGTTTCACATTTTTTTTTTTTTTTTTTTTTCACATTTTTATCAACATGCTATTTTTATTGCCATCTTTTTTTATTTCTTAGAAATAATTCTAATAAATATTACATGCATTATTTCTTATGCAAGCTATGCTAATATTGATAAATTTTAATAACATTTTATTTTTAACGCACTTGAGTCACATTGCCCATTTATATATAAAAATTAAGGATTAAAGCATATATCATTTTCCTTGGGTCACATTGTATAATACATAGTGGCAAACCTTATATTTCAAAAATTAAGAAATGAAAGAAGAAAGAAATCTCCTAAACAATTTATAAATTGAATCAATTTTTTTTAAGTAATTTTTATTACCTTTCAGAAATGTCAGGTTCGACTATAGGTCGTGCTCATCGACCAATACGTTTGGAGTTTTCCGTGGTTTTTCAAAAACTCCCGTAAATGCGGGCTACAACCCCTTAGAAAGACCCCCCACGGAGGGCTTTCCACCTATTGGCCTAGGAACTTAGCGTAGGCAATCGGCCTTAAACCCAAACATTACTTTTTAATTATGTTGTTATAACAGGTTTTTTTTTTCTTCTTTTTTTCCCCCAATTCTTGTTGCACAAGTAGAAAAAAAAATGAATTCTAGAAAGAGAAAAATGTTCTCTAAGCTTCAATATAATAGTTTTTTATTAAAAATATTACTATAGGAACTTGTATTAAAAAACTGAGAGAATACTTTAGAAATTATGAGTACCAGGCAGCTATAATGTTGTTAAGGAACAGAGTATTATTTTACATGCAGGAAACAGTGGTATCATACTGTTTATTGCAAAGATGGATGTTCATAGAATTACATTATCCAGTATATTTTTCATAATTCCATTTGCACATTCAGAAATTTCTCGACCATTAAATCTGTTCTAGTTCTTCAAAAATTGACTTATTGAGGCTGGTGGACGTGAAGTGTCGAATTCGATCCCAAATCGCGCTTATCGGTCTAGCTGTTCGGAGTTTTGCGCGTTTTATTCTTTTTCCTGAAACTTGCGTAATTGTGGACAAAGGCCCTTTAGAAGGACAGCCACGGTGGGCAGACCCAGGCCTTGGACCCTAATGCAGTCAGCTGGCTTTAATCTCCAACACGAACATTGATTTTAAGCTATAAAGTCAGATGAATGACCTAAAAGCAGTTTTCGAATCCTTTAGAAGAAAATATTCAGAATTTAAAAAATTTCCCCATACAGTATTATGGGCTTTGGTTCCAAAAATAAATTAATAAAATAATTAATTAAAAAATGCTCCTTTAGCTTTTTATAAGGGAATGCTCAAATTATTATGATTGACTCTGCTTTTCATTACATTGATTTTTATATCGTGCATATTTAAATATATATATAAGTTAATTTTATTTTTTGAATAAATTATTTGCTTTAAATGAGTAGCAAATAATACAAGATTGAAAATCTCTTTAAAGTGCAAATTTTAAAATGTAAAATATTGATAAAAATGAAAAAGTGCTGCATTTCGGTTTATGGATTTATTGGATTTGAGAATAAGGTCGATTGACTACTGTAGGTCCTACGTCTGAAGGGGAGTGCCCTCCGTGGGGGGGATCTTTCTAAGGGATTCTAGTCCGTATGCACACAATTTTCGGAGAAAAACACGAAAAACTCTGAATGACTAAGTAGATAAGCGTGACCTGGAATCGAACACAGGCACTCCCGTCACTCATCTTTGAGCACAGAAACGCTCGACCACCATTGGAGTCTCGGAAGAGGGAAAAGGGCGGCCTTTGTAAAAATGTCATAATAAATTTTTAAAATTTTTCTTTTTTACATACTTTTTTTTTTTTTTTTTTTTTTTTTTTTTGATTGGAAATGCTGGCATAAATTTTGATTTTTGAAATACATTCATTGTTTTAAATTATAAAAATTCATATATTCATATTTATTTTTTAAATATCATATGTGTTCATTATACTATTTCGTCTTTTTTTTTTTTTTTTCCGGGGTGGGGGTGGGGAGCGAATTGTTTATATTTATAGATATATTTACATACTAGCAGGCGACGCCCGCTTCGCTGGTCCCTATTTTTAAATGAATCACTATAATTACTGAATTCTCAGAATTGCATTAATTTTTATCACGTGAAAAAAAAAAAAAAAAGAGAAACAAAATCTGATTAGGAAAAATGTCGCACCGGGTTCTCACTGTCTTCGGAAAAAATTCCCAAAATGCTCTAACTCTTATTTCTATTATTTTCCCCCTTCGCCCCCCTCCCGTCGATCCTAATAATTTTACAAATTCGAAAATATCCGCAATCGATTTGTAAGTATCAAAAGCCTCTATGCACCAGTTTTGAACGATCTATCTCTATTTTTTTTTTTTTTTGCCCCTCCCAATAATTTAAAAAATTAAAAAATATCCGCAATCGATTTGTAGGTATCGAAAACCTCTATGTACCAATTTTGAACGATCTAACTCTATTTTTATTTTTTTTGCCCCGCCCTCTCCCCTCCCCCTTCTCGCCCCTCCTAATAACTTTACACTTTCGAAAATATCCCCATTCAACTTGTAGGCCTCTAAAACCTATCTGTACCAATTTTGAACGGCCTAACTGTATTTCTATTTGTTTTTGCCCATAGCCCGCCCTTACCGCCCCACCCCCTACCCGTCACTCCTAATAATTTTACAAATTCGAAAATATCCCCAATCGATTTGTATCTATCGAAAACCTCTATATACCAATTTTGAACGATCTAACTCTATTTTTATTTTTTGCCCCACCCTCTCCCCTCCCCCTTCTCGCCCCTCCTAATAACTTTACACTTCCGAAAAGATCCCTATTCGACTTGCAGGCCTCTAAAACCTATCTGTACAATTTTGAACGGCCTAACTGCATTTCTATTTATTTTTGCCCATAGCCCGCCCTTACCGCCCTTACCGCCCCACCCCCTAACCGTCGATCCTAATAATTTTACAAATTCGAAAATATCCCCAATCGATTTGTATCTATCGAAAACCTCTATATACCAATTTTGAACGATCTAACTCTATTTCTATTTTTTGCCCCTCCCTCTCCCCTCCCACTTCTCGCCCCTTCTGATAACTTTACACTTTCGAAAATATCTCCATTCGACTTGCAGGCCTTTAAAGCCTGTCTGTACCAATTTTGAACGGCCTAACTGTATTTCTATTTGTTTTTCCCCATAGCACCCCCTTATGGCCCCACCCCCTTTACCGCCCTTCCTAATAATTTTACAAATTCGAAAATATCCACAATTGATTTGTAAGTATCGAAAACCCCTATGTTCCAATTTTGAACAATCTGACACTCTTTTTATTTTTTTGCCCCCCCTCCCATTTCCCCCTTCTTGCCCCTCCTAATATTTTAACACAATCGAAAATATCCCCATTCGACTTGCAGGCCTCTACAACCTATCTGTACCAATTTTGAACGGCCTAACTGTATTTCTATTTGTTTTTCCCCATGCCCCCCCCACTCCTTACCGCCCCTCCTAATAATTTTACAAATTCGAAAATATCCGCAAATGATTTGTAACTATCGAAGACCTCTATGTTCCAATTTTGAACGATCTGACACTCTTTTTATTTTTTGCCCCCCTCCCTTTCCCCCCTTCTCGCCCCTCCTAGCTTTACACTTTGGAAAATATCCCCATTCGTCTTGCAGGCCTTTAAAACCTCTCTGTACAAATTTTGAACGGCCTTACTGTATTTCTATTTATTTTTGCTCCATAAGCCCCCCCCCCCCCCCCCCCCCGTTGCTGCCCTGAATTTCTAAAATTCCAAAAATTAGTTTTTAGATAGTTGCATTAGCTATATTTTAGAGCAAAAATTTCACGTATATCTATTTTTTTTTTTTAGATATATAGGATTATGCGAAATCACGTTTTACGCATGTGAAATCACGTTTTGCCCCCCCCCCCCTCGCTTCCCTTTGGGACCGAATTTTAAAAATTCCAGAAACCGATTTTTAGACATTTGTATTAGCTATATTTTAAAGCAAAAATTTCACGTATATCTGCTTTTTTGTTTGAGATATATAGGATTATGTGAAATCACGTGTCGCCCCCTCCCTCCCCCCTTGGGGACCGAATTTCAAAAATTCCAGAAATCTATTTTTAGACATTTGTATTAGCAATATTTTAAAGCAAAATTTTTACGGATATATGTTTTTTTGTTGGAGATATGTAACCACTATGTAACATTATTTCATATAATTCTCGCGTTAAAGCGCTCTTTCAAGTCTGAAGTAGAAAGGCAGTCGATGCGAGCGCCATCTTCTAAAAGCGACCAAAATACGGCCATTCTGATAACACAGCGTCGGCGGTCCATAGTGTACGTCCATGCATTGAAAGATGTAACCCTGAATCAGTCGACACCACTGAACGCTTTGGCTCGAAATCAATCGACCGGTCGTGGATCAGACGCTCTACTGAACACGCTCCAAGATTACCAAGTACCAAGATTGGTAACTTTATCCGCCATCCCAAACAAGACGCCAAGCAGTATCATGCACTTACTCTAACTTCATGATCATACATAATGCACATTCAACGAGTGTATGCAAATTTATATACTTAAGGATTTTCTTATGACGAACATCGAATTATGCATGAACGCAAATGTGCGGGAGAAAAACAATATGTGTGAAAAATTTGTTCTAAAGGATTTTTTGAAAAGAGCAGATTGAACAAATCTATGCATCCATACAAAATGGAAAAGCTATACGCATGTCAAATATATTCTGCAGGATTTTCCCAAAACGAACATCTAAATATCCACAGAGAGAAAAGCCATATGTGTTTGAAGTATGTTCTAAAAGATTTCCCCAAAAGTACGATTATGTTCTAAAGGATTTTCTGAAAAGAGAAGATTGAACACACATCAATGCATCTATACAAAATGCACGTAGTTCGTACAGTTCTTGAATTTTCTTGATTTTCTGCACCAATCAAAATTTGTGATATAAAAAAGGCCTTAGAACTCGAAAAGAAAAAAAATTGAATAAAATTATTTGTGGGAGAGTCTTCGAAAAAAGTCGTGGCCGTACGAACCATGATGGAAAAACCATACCTGTGTCAAATATGTTCTAAAGGATTTTCCCAAAAGTGTTATCTAAATATACACCTACGTATTCATACAAAAGAAAAGCCATACGTGTGTGAAGTATGTTCTAAAAGATTTTCTGCAAAGAGTGATCTAAACAGTCATCTCCGCACCCATACAAAAGAAAAGCCGTACGTGTGTGAAGTATGTTCTAAAGGATTTTCCCAAAAGGGAAGTGTAAACATTCATCTACGCACCCACACTAAACAGAAGCCATACGTGTGTGAAATATGTTCTAAAGGATTTCCGGTAAAAGCTAATCTGATGAAACATCTACTCACACATACAAAAGAAAAGCCACACGTGTGTGAAGTATGTTCTAAAGGATTTTCTGAAAAGGGAAGTCTGAAGACACATCTACGCACCCATACAAAGGAAAAGCCACACGTTTGTGAAGTGTGTTTTAAGGGATTTTCTGTAAAGCATCATCTGAGAACACATCTACGCACCCATACAAAAGAAAAGCCACACGTGTGTGAAGTGTGTTCTAAAGCATTTTCTGAAAAGGTAAGTCTGAGTAGACATGTACGCACCCATACAAAAGAAAAGCCATACATGTGTGAAGTATGTTCGAAAAGATTTTCCCTAAAATGTAGTCTAAACTATCATCTGCGAATACATACAAAAGAAAAGCCACACATGTGTGAAGTATGTTTTAAAGGATTTTCAAAAAAGAGTTATCTAAATATTCACCAACGTGTCCATACAAAAGAAAAGCTATACGTGTGTGAAATATGTTCAAAAGGATTTTCCCAAAAAGGAAGTCTGAACAGTCATCTACGTAGCCATACTAAAGAAAAGCAATACGTTTGTGACGAATGTTCAAAAGGATTTTCCCAAAAAGGAAATCTGAACAGTCATCTACGTAGCCATACTAAAGAAAAGCCATACGTATGTGAAATATGTTTTAAAGGATTTTCCCATAAGAGTAGTCTGAACAATCATCTCCGCACCCATACAAAAGAAAAGCCATACGTGTGTGAAGTATGTTTTAAAGGATTTTCTCTAAAGAGTTATCTGACCTATCATTTACGCACCCACACTAAAGAGAAGCCATACGTATGTGAAGTGTGTTTTAAAGGATTTTGTGTAAAGGAAAGTCTGAGTAGACATCAACGCACCCATGCAAAATAAAGGCCATGTGTATGTGAAAAATGTTCTAATGTATTTTCTGGAAAAAGTCATGTGAACACTCATCTACGAAATTATGCAGAAGAAAAGCAATAAGCTTTTAAAGTAAGTTCTCAACAGGGATGAGGTTTTTCAGCTTTTTTGTGTTTCTGGTGTGCATTTGTTACGTAAGCTAATGTAATAAAACTTGATTGAATAATAAAGCATGATCATTTTTATTCTTATTTTGTATATTAAAAAACATTTATTATTATTATTATATAGTACATTTCTCATAAAAATTTTATTATTTCATGTCAACCCATACAGCCACTGATATCCATTAGACATCTAAATTATATCCATTGATCCATAAAAGGTACAAATTATCTTAAGAATGTCCAATAAAGTCCTGGACATTCTGTGCTAATTATCAGGCCCCGACTTACGGCAGGGCATACGGGGCAAATGCCCTGGGCCCCCCTTCTGGAAGGGGGCCTCCTACAGGCGAATACAGAAATTCTGCAACCTAAAGACCTCTTATGCCACTGCAAGGCCCCCCCCCAGAATAGGCTTGCCCCGGGGCTGCAGGTAGTCTAAGTCGGGCCCTGCTAATTATAGATATGTATTAAATACTTTAATGTAGACGAAATTTGGAACGCGTGCCTTTTTCAGTATCTAATAGACGTAACATGGTAGATCAAAAAAAGATTTAGGTTGGTTGGGGCACTAGTGCTGCGCAGATGGGCAATACAGAAGATTTAGACATTCACAGTATCCATTAGATCTAATAAGTCCAATTATTGGGTATTTGGAGATTTATTGGAAATGTAACAGACATCTAATGAATTTAGAAAAGAGTGACATTTGTCGTGATAGTAGCAGAGCCTGATTAAGGGGGAAACACATATTATCTCCGCTCTCACCGGAATATTTTTACAATTACTTTTTACTTCATGTCATAGAAATTCCACGCTTTGACGATGAAACATTTTCATAAAAAATAATTGGTGTAAAACAATCCAATTTACTCACCGTTATTAGACACCAGAATTCTTTTAAAATTATTTTTAATGAGAATTTTCTGTTTATTATAGGAGGAAAGTATTTGTTAAAAAATAACGGTGTAAGTATAAATAATGTGTGCTTCCCTCTTAATCTGGCTCTAGCTAGTAGATGTGTGTCGGATATTTATGGATGTTTAACTTTTTTTAACTTTAAAACTTTTTTTAACTTTTTTTAAAACTTTTTTAAAACTTTTTTTAACTTTTAATTTTTTAACTTTTAAACATGTTTGTAGATGTCTTATGGATGTAAGTGACTGTGTGGGAAGGTTTTGCTTTTGCGTACAGTAAAAATTGTACATCTGGGTGTTACCGAAGCGGGAGAGCCATTCCGTCCTTGTAGGATAAAAATTGTAATGGCATGTCTTCGGACCACCTGTAGATGTGAGTCCCAGATCGTCGCCGACTGCTCATTGCGCAGCACTAGTGCGAGGAAAAACCCATCCAGTTTTTGCGTACAGTTTCAGCTTTTTTGTCTTACTAATCTCATCCGTGTCTCATATAGAAGAAAATCCACAGGATTTTTTTTTTTTTTTTAATGTTATCAATGCACTTACACTGGGAACAGCCACGAACTTCCGTATTGTACAAGGTTTGATCAAACTAGCGATCCGCTGTTTGGCGGAAGAGCCAAACTGAGCAGGGTTACACTGTTACGGAGAAAAATCCTCCTGACGTCCTGATATCTCTTTTGCGCATCTCGTCCGAACTCTCATTGTTTATATATTAACATTGAGACGGCACAAAATTGTATTTTACAGTGAGTTTTATTACATCGAAGTAAAAATAAATCTTAATTATCAAAAAGTTTGTATTATAAATAAAGAATTAATTATTTAGGGGAATGCTCTACTCACCCCACCTTTTCGTAATAAATAATGATTATTGTTTGTTATCGTTATTTCGGCAGTTGAAAAAATAGTAAATGAAAGTATTCCCAGTGTTATTAAATTTATTAACGCCAATTTGTGTACGCGAATTGTCAGATTTATTTTTATTATGAAGAAATAATGGTTCAATAACATCGTTGTTTTGTGCCTAGTTCGATAAACAAACAGTAATTATTGACTGTCGTATTGACTATTGATAGTAAATAAACTTAATGCATTATTCATGGACCCTCCGTGGCCGAGTGGATATATCACAACACTGCTAATCGCCTTACAGCGTAGGAGAGCGGGTTCGATTCCCGCGTTGGCCCTGGGTGTTTTCTCTAATTCTTCGTATTGTAATTCTGTCATGCGCTATCTGTCGTCATCTGACGAAGATTTACAAACGGACTGTAAGTCAAGCATACAAATCTGATGTATATGTTATCAATAAACGAACGAAACGATGCATTATTCACTTTCATTGTTTTGAAAATAAAAATGGAATTTTTTTATAAAAGGTAAAACGATGTACCACTGATTACTGAAAAATATAAATAGGCTTAGAAGCTAATTATTATATAATGCAAACAAAAACGTTTGAGCACGATAAAGGTAAATGATTTATTTGTAGTAATATTTTAATTTTGAGTAAGTATGTATTGTAAATATTAATTTGTCACAAAAGCAGCTAATTTATTATTACTATTTTAAAATAGTTTTCTATGTTCTTCTTACTAACAATATGCAGTCATCAAAACAATTCTTTCCTACCAGTTTTTTGTATATATATATATTTTTTTTCCGAATCTTCTACCCCCTTCCCCTTCCGAAAATTCCAGAAACAGACGGATCAAGAAATTTAGCACAAGGTTATAAAAACTATTTCAAAATTTTCATGTAAACAATAATAATAACCTTGAGATATAATAAAGGCTTGTAACTCTAACATATTTTTATTTATTTACTAACATTTGTGAGTTAACGTGATTGAAATTATTGGGTCTTCAAATTAAATACGCAGCATGTGTAAAATCCCTGATGAAATTTCAACTCTGGAAAATACTTAAAATCTATGTCATTCTTTTGCCAACAGTTTGCGTAATTTTTATCTTATTCAAATGAACTTTTGATAAAAGTTGCTCAATATGTTCAGCCTTCAACGTATGGAATAAAAACATTTCTATCTTTTGTGCATGCACAGTACAATAATATTTACCATAAATGCTCATATCTCGACGAGTATTACACGTGTGAATTTTATGTTTCAGAATCAGAATAACGTTTTGCAATGTTTTATCAATTTTTCAGCAAGTTTTTTAAAATTTATAAAAATCTGTTCTAGTAATAAACAAAGTACATGTCAAAAAATTATTAATTTTTGAAAAAAAAAAAAAAAAAAAAATCTGCCTAAATAATTGAGCAATTCTCATACAAAAACATACAAATATTCTAAATACTATGTGCAACAGTGTATTAAAGTTACATAAGTCATTTGTAGTTTTTTTGTGATACAGAATGATTCAAAGTATTTTTGCTCTTCTTCAATTTGTAGCTGGTCCCCTAATTGTACTCAAGATTAATTCGTTAATGAAAAATATTAATTTCAAGCCATTTATTTTAGTATTCTTTTAGATAACCGAAAAAAAATGTCAATCAGCTATATGTTGCAGTTTAATGATATATTTATGCTAGAAAATTTATTAGTATTTTAAGACTGTTGATGTAAGATAGGTGGCCCAAACCACCATAACTGACATTGTTGAATTTTTTTTCGTCAAGACCTCTTCAGATGATGTCCGCAGGATTATCTTGGGAGTTAACATGATACCAACAATCTCGATTTGTCAGTTTCTGAATGATACTTACTCGATTTCTGACAAATGGTTTAAGTTGAAAAAGAGGCTTGCTAATCCATGCTAATACAATACTACTCTCCGACCACAAGAAAATGTCACTTATGTTAAATTTCAGAGAAGTGATTACTTTTGAAATTATCTTCGCTAATAATACAGCAGCAGAAAGTTCGAGTCTCGGAATGGTAACTTCCTTTGTAGGGACCATTCGAGACGTACTACATAGAAGACTAACCTTAATTTGTTTGTTGTCACTCATGCAACGGAGATAAATCACAGCTCCGTATGCACGGAGCTAACTATCATTATTTAAAGATAGCTATGACCTTGAAAATTCGTTTTTAGGGGCAAAAAATCTATTGTGCATTCTTTTGAAAAGGTAAAATTTTTAGAGGGAGGGGAAAATGAGGGGGCACCACTTAGTGAAAGTTCGGTACGGCCAGAATTTTGAAAAGATTATTTGCACGTTAAACGAACAGGTTCCTTCATTTTATAAAATAAAAAGAGGGAGTTAAGCAGAAGACCCGGGTTTGGTTCCTGGCTCTGGCATTTTTCACATAGTTGATATACAAAAAATCAACCTTATACACTATCTATGTAAAATGAATTTTCATAGCTGATAAACTTTGAATAAAAGTTTCTAAATTGAAATAATGTGGTCTATGGAATTTTGCAACACTTAATATTTTCACCTGTTATACCTGAACAGGGGAACCGCCCCGGCTCACCGCTCGAAGAGCGATGTTGAGCTATACGAAGACCGAAGTCCACGTAGGGCTATCCTCACCTGTTATACCTGCGTTTACAGACACAATGACCTTGCGAATGGTTATTAAGTGAGAAATGTCGAGCTGTTTATCAGCTAGTGTTGCTTACTGGATCCGCACATTAAGTAGAGGGCCCAGGTTGGATTCCCCGCTCTGGTATTTTTCACATATAAAAAATCAACCTTACACATTCCAATCTATCTAAAATCAATTTTCATGGTTGATGAATTTATGAATAAAAATTCCTAAATATTTATTTTCTTATCTAAATGTTATTTTTCTAAAGTAGAATGATAGAAAAAGTTTCGATTTTGTAATCTTTGAAATAAAATCCTATTAGTTTGAAATACTGATTTTCAAGAATTATTTTGTTACTAAACACAAAATTATACAACATTTCTATGCATTCAAAAACATTTTTAATTTCTAAATATATTTATTATGCTGACTTAAAATTGATTTTATAAGTCATATTTTCAGATCTTTAGATAAAAATTTCATATTGAATAAACTTTTTGATCCAAAAATTCCATATTGCGATTTCACTTGATTTGCATGTTTTAAGGTCTTCCGAGTCCAAAAAGTTAGAAACTGAGCTAGATCATTCAAAATTGGTATACATAGGTTTTTGAGACCTACAAGTTGAGTGAGAATATTTTCAAAAGTGTAAAATTATTAGGAGGGCGGGAAGGGGGCAAAAAATTAGAAATTGAGTTAGACCGCTCAAAATTGGTATGTATAGGTTTTTGGGGCTTACAAGTGGAATGAGGATATTTTCGAAAGTGTAAAATTATCAGGGGAGGTAGGAAGAGGGGCCTTTATTTGATAACACTTTATTTATAGGATAATTACTCTAATATATGATACGAGAAAATATGAAAATATGAATCTAAATAAATAAAAATGAAAAAAAGGCGGGGCTAAAAGTGCTCCAGAATAAATTAAGAAAACTGTCAAATTTGTAATGGTCAATTTCGAAAAAATTAATTTAGCTGCAATAGGTAAAATTAACAAAAAAAAAATGGCCTATTCAAATTGATTTTAATTAAGCTTACAATAAACCATATCGATATTTACATAACGTTAAAAACGCCGATGTAAAAAACTGTTGTGTAGACTGCAGTTTCAATAGCGTAGAACGTATCGTCAACAGTGCAGTCATCATTATCATCATGAGAGCTTCAGGAGTATCTGCGATATTTTTATGATTTTTATAGATATGGTAAGTGTTTCATGTAAGTGTTTAGGCTGACAGATTATTTTAGGTGAATTAAAGTTGAAATCATGGTTATTTTTTCAACAATGCTTAACAATGGCCGATTTTTTAGTTTCTTAATTCTGAATATATCTGATGTGCTCTTTAAGGTGAAATTTAAGTTCACGTTTTGTTTGACTAATATATGATTGTCAACATTCACAAGGAATACTGTATATACCCCAAGAATTGTGTGTATCAATAGGCTCTTTTAATCTGGAAAGACTAATTTATTTATGGGTGAGAAAATTATTTTAAAGTTTATTGTTTAAGAACATTAGCTATAGCAAAACTAGATTTAAGAAAAAAGACAAAACAATACTGATGTTGGAAGAGGACTTAGACGTACATAGAAGTACGAGAAATATGGGGATTTTTGATTTAAAAAGAGCTTTATCAATAAAGGAAAGGTTGTAACTTCTGTCAATTACAACTGCTGTAAGATATTTGATTTCAGAATGGAGGGATTCAGGATCCTAACAAATGTTAAGGGCATGATTGACATAAGTATAAAATACGGCCATTATCTGGGTAAGCGGGTGATATGAACGAGCATCAGAAGGTAATGAAACAGCAAAATGTTTACGATAAACAGTAGTTCAAAAGACTTTTTCAGTGCCAGAGACCAGTGTATCAAGGAACGGGAATGAAAAATTATTTTCAATTCCGTATGTAAATTGAATGTTATTATCAAGTGAATTTAGGATCAATATTGTGCCAAGAAGTATCGGTCAGATTAAAAGTATCATCCACATAACAGGTGCAAAATGGAAAAGAGAATTTTTCAAAGAGAGAATTTTCAAAATAATGCATGTTATGCATCAGTGCATGTTATGCAATTAATGCATCAGCAAGAACTGATGAAAGAGGAAAGCCCATGGTTAAAGCATCAGATTGTTGGTAAAATTTATTTTGAAATGTAAAGGTAGTTTGAGATAAACAAGTGAGAGTAAGATAAATTAATTCTTTGATTTAAAGGCTAATGTAATGGAATTCTTTTAATCTCTTTTCTAGACAGGAGAGAGTGTCACTAATCGCGACATTAGTGAAAAGTGATTTCACATAAAGAGAAACCATATTGAGGTTTGTGTCATGGAAATTATGAATAATTTCGGGAAAGCTGGTGGATATCTATAAAAATCATAAAAATATTACTAATTGCAATTTTGCTGTACTCCCTCTCTCTCAGTGTTGGAAAAATTACATAAGATCTACTTATTCTTAATTTTTACCTAGCTTTCTTCCTCCCATATTCCTAATGCCTTACAGCTCTAATTCCCTAAATTCCTATTGGTTGTTACTCTGAATGTATAATCCGCTTCCTTTCCTATATATATGAGAAATAATCCACTTCGTCATTACGCACGCCGAGCTCCTTGAGTTCTCCTTAGTTGAAGAATACCGACTTGTTTGATCCTGCAACCCATCTTCAGGCTTCTATGCATTCAGGTTGAGGTAAGCGGTGGTTTCGATCACTGCAGGCACTCCCTAAGCTCCCGTGATGATGATTATGATGATGACTGCACTGATGACGGTACGCTTTACGGTACCGAAACGGCAGTCTGCACTTAATAGTTTTTTAACATTGACACGTTATGTAAATATTGATATTTCTATTTTGCGTCAAGTTTAGTTATTTATTTAAACTATACCGGTTGACCAGCTCCGGATAATATATTTTGTTTATCTATACATGATTTATTTTCATGTATTCAAAATGCGACACTCCTCCAATCAGGTTTTGAAACTTCTCTTAATACATTTCAATAGTAATTCACTTTCGATCATACTTCTACGCATTAATTTACAGTTTATTTATTACGTAGACAAAAAGTTATGTTTATCAGTATCATAAAATTATGATATGTGTTCATTTGCATTTTAACTTAAAAAAAAAAAAAAAAAAAAAAAAGTTAACAGAAATTACTGGAATTAAATATTGTTTGTCCTTTAAAATACGTAAAACTCCTGCATAAAATATTCTAATTTTCAAAGCAACAGAAGCAAAAAGACTGAAGTAAGCTCTCTTAGGCATACATACTTAAATCCTATGCATAGCGCTTGAGAACATGTCTGTTTCATTTTTTTTTTTTTTTTTTTTTTTTTTTTTTTTGCATTGCATTGCACTGCACTGTAAAATAATAAAAGTTTACTCAGGCCTCGCAGCGTTCATAAAATTTTAGGAATCACTTTGCAACATTGTCACCACTATTTTAAAAGAACACTTATTTACCAAACAATTTCGCATGAAAACCTTGAAGAAAAAAGTTTTTAGCGATAGTGGTGGCAGTATAATGAAACACGAGTAAATTTTTAAGAACGCTGCGAGGCCTGGTTAGCATTTATTTTATTATGTTGTATTCAGTATTGTCAATAAATAATTTTTCTTTATATATTTTTGACAATTTCGATACTAAAATATTATGTTAAAATAATTGTTTTAAAATTGTGGTGACCTGTACAATAAAAACAGGGCGGCCACAGGCACTTTTTTATTTTATTTTCACACCACTCTTTCCAAAATAAATAAATAACACAATATAATATAATTTTTATTATATTTCTGCGGGTAAATCTGCATTTTTCCAGCATAAATTTATTATAAATTTTATGATATGGAAATAGTGGTACGGAAAGATTATAAAAAGACTCGCATGTGGCAGCCATGTAAACACATTTTAGCCGAATTGTTTTACAGATTTTGAAGGACAAAATCCTTCTGTATTTAATTACAATAATTTCAATTATAATGGATTTTTTTTTTTTTAATGAAAATACAAATGAATGCATATCATAATACAATATAGGTAAAATAAAATATTGCCTGTGAAATAAATGTACGCTAAACTATTGCGTAAACATGATCAAAAGTAAATTAGTAATGGCCTTCGTAAGGAGTGTCTTAAAACGTGACAGGAGGAATATCGCTTTTTCAAACATGTAAGGAATTCAGACAGCCAACCAGTGTTGCCAGATCTGGCGGATTTTTTATTCAATAATAACCAATAATTTTTAATTGTAACGTTTCCCTAATCACTGTGAAAACTAATACTCTAGTATGTATATCAAATATCACATATCAAAATTATTGGTGATTATTGAATAAAAAATCCGCCAGATGTGGCAATACTGCAGTCAACTGATGCGTTTGGCGGTTATATGTTTTGCATGTTTGCCATATCTGGCAGATTTTTTATTCAATAATAACAAATAATTTTTAATTGTAACGTTTCCCTAATCACTTTGAAAACTAATAGTCTAGTATGTATATCAAATATCACATATCAAAATTATTGGTGATTATTGAATAAAAAATCCGCCAGATGTGGCAATACTGCAGTTAACTGATGCGTTTGGCGGTTATATGTTTTGCATGTTTTATTATCAATATTATTATTTTCAAGTTTAAATTAAAAACTACTGAAAGTTTAAAATTAGAGAGAGTTTCACGTGTACATATATTATATAAAAAAAGGATAAAATCACTTTTAACCCTTTAACGTTCACTACTTAATTTATTTTAAAAATTACTAAAATAATTTTAAAAATGGCTTTTAGATACACAGCTGATCATAAATATTTAAAAAATAAAAAAATAGCATTGTTCCTTTTCGAGAAATTTTCGGTTTGAAACATCTGTAATTAAACCTTATTAAATTCAAATAATATTTAATTTAATAAATAAATCACTTTAGACCTAAACATTATCGACAACAAAAACTCGTAAAAGTTGCAAAGATCCCTACATTTCAATTTATTCCGGAGTATTTTAACCCTTTGCGGCGCAAGGTAATTCGGATCATTTAAATTACACTGCTATGTTATAAATGTAAATTTTTGCTAAAATATTTCCGAGATGAATTTTTGCACTTGAGAATTGAAATTAGGTGTTCCATCAGCGGGAACACTGCGACTGAAAGGGTTAAAAACACGTAGATAAAATTTTTTATTAAAACTGAACACAAAGCTTTTCGCTATTATCAAAATAGCATCATTAGGTGTACTTAAGTAACATAGTAGCCAGCATTATATAATTGAGAGGTTCAATACGGTTAAAGTTAAAAAAAAAAAAAAAAGGTTCAGTCCACAAAAGATCGCACAGGAACTACATGGCAAAAAACTTGAGAAAAAAGGATTTCAATACAATTTTCAATAATCTTACGAGCACAACGTGTGCCATATTTTATGAAGAGATGCAGCGTCCTTGGAGTTAATAACTTTATTGTACTTGATAATATTTACTGCTTCTGTCATTAGAAGGTCTTGAAAGTCACGAAGGGCTGAAATTACTTCGGTCTGGGTCCACAGAGGAATAGCTTCTGGGTGCTCGTAAAGGAAATCAACTAGAATAGAGCTTTCTTTCTCTTTAACACTTCGAATATGTTCATTTATTCTTGCTTTAAGCGTGCGTCGTGTTTGCCTAATGTAGTAAAAAAGTTCATCATTATATTTAATAGGAATTTTATAAACCCCACCAGTAGGTTTCTTGGTATCCCGGTCATTAACAACTAATTTTTTAATAGTACAGGGGGAGGAGAAAGGAATGTGTAGATTAAATTTACGTTAAAAAAAGTGCTTAAAATTTTTAAATTCATTACAAAAAGGAAGACTGTTGGTATATTTAATTTTGGGATTTTGGTTAATACTAGTATTATTATAGATTTTATTTTTTTTAAAATAGTGTTTTGACTATACCCAGCGTTAATACCTAAGTGAATAATTTTATTAATTTTTTTATTTTCGTTAAACTGAAAAGAAGTATAATTAATGGCACGAAAAATATAAGAGCGAAAAAAAGCTATTTTAAATTCATTAGGGTGAGCGGAAGAAACAGGGATGGGTGAAGGGATAAAAGAGTCTTTGCCACTCTGTAGCCCCTCAGAATATATTTAACAGTTAAAATAATCCTCCCCCCTTCTAAAAATCAAATGTATAGCTATAAAATCACCAAAAAGGAATAAAAATAGGGGGCTGTCCTTAAAAAACGGTGGGAGATAGAGAAACATGGGCGTCATATTCGGAATCAGGAGGTCAATTTACACAAGAATTTGCAAAAATGGTGTTGTGGGCAATTTTCATGCTGAGTAGCGTTATTTTATTTTAAATCACATTATAATTAAAAACTAAAAAAAAAAATACATAGGAATCGCTTAAAACTTTGCCTCTGTTCCCCACCACTTTCAGCAGCGTCTGTTCTGTTAAATATATATCGGTTTCGGGTCCCCACTATTTGCATTTACGCCTTAGCCTGTTATTTCAATTAAGGTTCTGACTGGATGATAAGTGGGACTGCTATCATTCAATAACTGCATTTTTTGGACAGTCATTTCTGGGAGAGATTATCGTCTTCACTGTATGACAACAAATGACAACATCAGACAATCTTCCCACCTGCAAAAACTTTAATTAAATCTTTCGCTACCGCTAACGTAGATTCACGTTATTTGGAGATCTGTAACTCCGCCAGTGGGCGTTTCTTTTGCAATTTGTTTATTGCTATATATCTTAAGAATAGTCCCTATATTCATATTTCTACAATTAAAATACTACGGATACAAATACTTTCATTAAAAAGATTGTAATTATTATGTATATTTATATGTAATATAAATATGGATACAGAAAATCTTGTTCTAAAATAATGTAACTTGAAAAGATGACGCATATAGGCGGTCCATACTCTCTACAATGCAAAAGCATGCGGTCGAGAAAGTGTTAATTAAAAAAAAAGAAAAAATCTAATACAAACGTCGAAAATCGGGTTCGAGGGGCACCAGGAAAGGTTGAAATGGACTTCCGTGCAAAATTCAGTATCTTTCAGTAATAAATTTTAAACGATTCCAAATTATTATTATAATTTTTTTTTTTTTTTTTTTTTTAGTTTTTAATTATAAAATGATTTAAAATAAAATGATTAACATTTTTTGAAAAGTCCTTTAAATATTGTGATTAACGTAATAAGCAAAGTCTGCTAGTGATGAAATATACACAATTTTACCAGTTCTTTATATATATTTATAAATGCAAAATTCAGTAGCTGTTTACCTACAACGTGACTAATACACCTTTAAGTTTAAATTTCTTTTTTCTTACTTTCTCGTCATCCATACGATCCAGTGTATTGTAAAAACACTGAAAGATTTTCTTTTATCAGATGACCCATTTTCTACTAATTATATACAAAAAGCAACGCATTGTCTTTTGAAGAATCGAGTCTACGTCCTCCGCATTATTTTCATGATGCTCTAATCCATTGAGCTGACGGGCCACGGAACATTTGACAGGTTTATGTTTCTATTTGCAGAGGTAATAATTTCAGAGGTTTATAAATTTTTAATTAATTTTAAAAGACACTAATCAAAAATTCATAAATCATGTTTCGAGGTTCGTTAGGAGAATTCAAAACGAACCTTTATACAAAATTTTGTAGCACTGCAAATAGCCGTTTGCCTACAAAAAGATGGACATACATGCAACACAAACACACACGCACGCATCTTCTTATATTATATGTAGAGGTTAGCTGGCAAATCTAATACTTATGTAAATTAACTCTAAAAAAAAATTGAGCAAACTCGAAAAAAACTAGCTGTAAATTGATGTGCCACTTTGGTGAATATGTCCGATATCCTTTTACCATATTTTTTAAACGTTATTAAACATCACATTTAGATTCTATTAATTTAAAAAGAATACTTAAAAAAATGGGCTTCACAAAATATATAAGGAGAACATAGATACCAATGTTTTAATTTATTCCGGAGTATTTTTAGCCCAAACTTTATTACATTACATTACATTAATATTTATTACATTAACACCTATTTTTTAAGAATATCTTCTTCGTATTTTATCGAAGTTTTATATTGCAGAAAAAGTTTCTATAAATAAAGTGGCGCGGATATAAAGGCGGAGCTAAAAATACTTCAGAATAAATAAAAATGTCAGGAGTCGTACTCTCCGCCCTTTTTTCAGGACATTCTTAGATATGAGAAATTTCCACCTCTATTCCCACAAAATTTTAATACAATAAAATCCATACTTGCCATCCATCTCATTAATAAAGGTACAATTGTTAACGCCCCCTAAAAAAAAAAGGCTCCTTTTCTCACACCACTATATTTTTAAAGTATTTCTCTCCAAATGTTTTTACGATTAAATAAGACAAAAATTACTCTAAAAAAATATTGGTGTTAAAAAAAAGGTTACTAAAAATTGTACGGTTCATAATGAGATACATGGCAAGTTTGAATATCTATCCTATTTAATCGCGACACATTGCTATAAAAAAATCATAAAAATTTTTGCATGAAACTATTGGTGGCAAAAAAAGCGGAAATTTCTCATTCCTGAGAGTGTCTTGAAAAAAGGGTGGAGAGTACGACCCCTAAAATGTTGGCATCTATGGGGGTACATACTTGCCAACCTAACCCGGGCAATTGTTAGTCCCCGCCCCTTTTGCTCACCACTTAATTTTTAGAGTAGTTCTCTTCAAATATATTTACGATTAAATAAGAAGGAAGACAAATGCTTTAAAAAACGACTGTTTTGAAAAAATAGGCAGAATGGGGCGGTAGTAACAATCTTCCGCGTTAGGATGCCAAGTATGGGGAGTACATAGGTTTCAAGCCTCCCGTTTTTCAAGGGAGTCTTCAAACCGGAAAAACTTCATAGCTGTTTTCGACAATATTAATCGTCGGAAATATATATAACATATTCCATTTAAAAATACTGGTGTCAGTTCTGATTTAAAAGGTTAAAATGTTGGCAGCTCTGAGAGTATAAAAAGAAAATAGCGGTCCGAGATTTTTTTTTTTTTTTTTTTTTTTTTTTTTTTTTTTTAATTCTAATTATTTAGCTGAAATTTACACCAGAATGCCTTGTATAATATTTACGTATGTTATTTATATTATTATACTGATTGTCGTATGGTTCACAAACGTCGTTTTATGTTATTTAACAAAGAAGTTCGCCGACATGGCAATTTCTGTGAATTAGCAAACGTTATAAAGGGATGGAGCGAGATTTCTCTAAACGTACAGTAAATCGCAAAAAAGCAAAGCAGAAAAATAAATAAATAACCTTGGCGAAAAAGTTTCCTTTCAAAGACAGAATTCTTATACCATTATCCAGCATCAACAATTACATTAATACTCAACCACAAAATATCACTATTAAAATAATGGTAGCAAAAAATGTGAACAATTTCACCTCTTTTCAGGGGTAATGTGCACCTGAATTTTTTTATATAAATGATTGCGTATTTTATTTTTTATTAATTACTGAAATTTACTAGAAAATCAGCAAAAGTATTACCGTTAAAATTCCCATCCTTAAATATTCACATTCACATTCAAAATTTTAATTTAAATGCGTAATATTTAGAAATGACTGTGAATAAAATATCTGTTTTATGATGCAATACCAGTTTGGTCTGATTGGCGTGGAAAATATTTTTGATTAACAGATTTTTCAGTTCCACATTACTAAACCTCCAATTTTTTAAAAACTTCGAATATTTAGTAAAATTTCGAATATCCTCTCTTTTTTAACGGTAATATTAAAGCCCCATTAGTAGCACAGCAATAGAAACCAATATTGGGCGATATTGGTGCAATATTGGCCAATATTGCCCAAATATCACCCAATACTGTTTTCCATCGCTACTGGGAACATGGCACCTTTGTTTATAAAGTAACTGCTTCTGATAAAGAAATACTGACATTAATTTTTGCATCGAAGACTATGATAACTCTACAAAAATCACTATCACTTCTGGGTAAGAGTAATTGGATGCTACAGCAAGATTAGGCAGTTATAGCATAACAATTATAAAAAATTAAATTTCTAGTCACAATGGGATAAATTCTAAGATTTCTTTCTGTTTTGTTAATGTACTAACTGAAAATTAAGACAGTTTATTTAGTCTTTTTAAGTTTAAATTGCTAGAAAAATTCAGGAAAGCATGCAGTTCTATATTCAGGCGGGTCCAAAGGTGCCTTTTTCAAGGCAGAACTGTCACAGACAGATTAAAGGAGCCCTGAGGCGGGGCTGTGTGCGATTCATTGATGTAGGGAAAAAAATATAAATATATATATATATATATTAGACAGAGCAGGACCTCCAGATTTCCCCCAAGTTTCTTTTCGTTTCTACATATGTACCACACCTTTCAATTCTCTGCCCTCCTCCGGCTGGCATTTTTTCCCCTCCTCTCTACATCATGTCATCACGCCGAGTTCTGCATGAACTCCCTTCCTTTAAGAAAACCGAATTTGTTTGATCCTGCAACACCTAATCATGCTTTCTCAAATTCAGGTGAAGATAAGCGGTGGTCTTGATCAGCGCAGGCACTACTGAACTGCACGTGATGATGATGAAGACCGTTTATCAAAAATAGATGTCAAGAAATTTAGGGACTGTCTTGGTATTATTGTCTGTAGGCAGTTGTCAGATTAAGGTCTTTTTTTAATCAATAGTCACCAGTTAAATTTCAGAAGTGATATTTGACGTGATAGATCAGGTCTGTCCAACCCTAAACACTTAGTGGGCCGCATTGGAAATCTAGTTTATTCTTTCGGGCCGCACCGTATGTACAGTCATAAAAAGTCCCCCCCCCCCCCCTTTTCCCGACAAATTTCGCCGTAAATTAGCTGATAATTTACGGTGAAATTAGTTGGGGAAAAAAATTATTACTGTTATTACGATTTTTTTATGACTCTACATATGCATATCTGTATATAATTCATGTATGTATATACAATTTTCGGGGAAGGGTAGGGTGAAAATTCGGAGTAGAATTCATAAATTTAAATTAATTTCATTTATAAATTAACAATGATATCATGAAAAATTTATGACTGTATATTAAAACTATAATAAAAAGAATGAATAAAGGATCTAATAATATTTCATTACAACAGTTCTTTAGCTATCATAATCGTTGAAAGGTATTTTCACTTCGAAAAGTCAGACGGTATTTATTAATTTTTGATCCGTTAACCAAAATTGTCAAACTTTAAATATCGTTAATCTCCTGGCGGGCCGCAAGAAACTACGTGGCGAGCCGCGTGTTGGCCACCCCTGTGGTAGATGGTCAATATTCGAAGTGGTTAAGAAACCCAAAGAACTTATACTACCGATAAGAAAACAAGCTGTAACTGAAGCATAACTAATGCCCCTTGGTCGAGATGATAGTATGCTTGTTCAAGAAGCTAATTTACATGCTGAGTTAGTGAGGAGCCTGCAAAGAATTTCAAAAACCTGTACATGCGTTGTTGTGTTATAGTGATCACAGGGTGCCATGTTTGTATTTTAAACAAGTTCGTTGACAGGTTCTGTAATATTCAGCGATCGAGCGGGATTTTGAGTTTTTTACACTTTGATAACAAATTATATTTCATCATTAATCATTTCTAACCTTTATTAATCACCGTTTATACGTTAATCATTTATTTTTATTTATTTATTTATTTATTTATTTTTTAAGATCATTATTTTTTCCATGCCGTAAAATTTAATCATGAGTTTCAAAACTTCATTGAAGAATCCTGATTGTTTTAAAAAAAAGAGAAATTATATTCCCTATATGTTATATTTTGTACATTGTACTATATGAATTAATTATTAATGAAAGTATAAAGATTGAAGTGATAGATTATTATTATTTTTTAACTGGATGAATGCATTCTGTCACAAGTGTGTTTTTTGTGAAGATTTGCTAAACCACTGAACTGACAGAAAAATCTATTCATTCTCTAAAGGTCCTAATCAGTTAGTACATAAAAAAAAAAAAAAAAAAAAAAAAAAAAAAAGTTTTACTTATTTGAATTACGTTCGAAATTTTGTTACAAAAATATTTTACAGTAGAACCTCGATTAACCGAAGTAATTGGGAGCAAACTTACTTCGGATAATCGAAATTTTCGGTTAATCGAGAATTCATCAATAATCATCTAAAATATTTATCAGCACTCGTTGTTTGGAAAGGATGGCTTGCATACAAAAGGAATGTGGGAAAAAAAAAAAAAAAAAAAACTTTAAAAATACATGTTTGTTAAGAGAAAATTTTGGATGATAGTAGAAAGTGAAAAAAAAAGTGAAGAAGAAACCGACTTCGGTTAACGGAGAGTTTCGGTTAATCGAGGTGAGTTTCGGATAATCGAGGTTCGGATAATCGAGGTTCTACTGTATTTCCAAAATGTTATTACGCTAATGAAGTTACATCGTAATTATGATTTAAATTGAATTTTTTCTTTTAGAAGGATTTTAATGAACTATTTTGCTCTACATTAAAATGTACTATTAACTATTTCTATAGTGCAGTAGCAATAACCTTATTTAATTAATTTCATACTGCAATAATAATAGCAATTTCAAACATTATATATTCTGAAAAACTCTAAGATGAAAATGAACTTTCGGATAATTTTAAATAAATAATCATTATAAGAAATAATATTAAATGAAGTGAAACTTTCTCTATTATTTATTTAAAACAATCTCTAATCAAGAAAACTCATACAAGATCCCTCAAATTTTTTGTTATCCCTTACGCTCAACTTAATTTTTTTTCATTTGAACTTAACATCATTATTCATTATTAAAGTTTAGCAAATCTTAATAATAAAAGCCAAAGTTTCCCTGAAACTAACACTGAAAATAATGTCATAATTTAAAAATCTATTGGAATGGAGAAAGTAAAATTTTATTCATGATTTTCATGCATACATTTCAACAAATTAAAGAATGAAAAATCACAATGTAACGGGAAATATATATATGTATATATTTTTTGCAATGGCAGCTAGCAATGTATTGAGCTAAAACAAAAATAAAAGCTTTATTCATGGTTTGTATAATTAACGTATTTTGATATGAAATTAGTGGTGTTAAAAAATAAAATTTTAATATTCATGAGGCAAACTTGCACACGCGTTGTACGAGACTTCACTGTATATAAATTAAAGCCACAGTGTGGTACAGTTATTTTCTTAAAGTATGTTTTCTGTCTGTACTTTTTTCATTGATGAATTTATGTTAAATTCTCAATTTAGTTTCCGTTTTCATCTGTTTCTCTAAAAAAGGTATTAACAGCATAGTTACAAACATTTTATTTTATTCCGGCCCATTTTTAGCCACGCCTTTATTCTGCATCACGTTATTTTTAGAATTTTTTTTTTCTATGCATAACTACGGTAAAATAACAAAAAAATTACTTAAAAAAAAAAAGTGGTATGGTATAAAGGTACGACTAAAATTGCTCCGGAATAAATTAAAGTGTTGGCATGTCTGGAATAGGATGTTGACCCTGATTTACATAACATTAAGATTTTCCGGCATGACGATGAATTTCTTATAAGCTCACGAGGTATTTACTCAACTTGTTAATAGTAAAACCCAATTCAGTTTATCCTAAGTATGCCGCCATCGCCATAAGTGAAGGCACACTTTCGAATCTAGGAGTTTTTGTTGATTATCTAAAAAAAATAAGTGACGGTTTCTTTTGGGATTTTGCAGGTAAAAATCACAGATTATATAATAAATTTTTTCATTATTAACCACATATATGTCAGCGAAAGTTTTTGTCTCAAAGGCAAACAGTGGTTGAGTTATAAATTCATCAAAAAATGTATAGTTTAATATTACCCTATTAAAATCGATGCTTGAAAAGACCTTTAACTAAATTATAGTATTTAATACCGAGGGACAAAGTTATTACGGATTGTCAGTAACCAAAATACCGAAATGTTTTAAACAGAATTTTTTAATTAAAATTATCTGCAATGTAGATAACGAAGATTACTTTTCTAAATAATGGTTTAACAGTTTTTGTCTCGAAGACAAACAGTAGTTGAGTTATAAATTCATCAAAAAATGTATAGTTTTAGATTACCCTATTAAAATCGATGCTCGGAAAGACCTTTAACTAAATTACAGTACTTAATACCGAAAAACAAAGTTACTACGGATTGTCAGTAACCGAAATACCGGAATGTTTTAAACAGAATTTTATTTTTATTAAAATTATCTGCAATGTATATAACAGAGATTACTTTTCTAAATAATGGTTTAAAACTTATTTTTTTTATAGAAGTAACTTGGCACCTCTGTATAAAGAGCAGAGCTGTTTTAGTAAAAATATTAGTTTTCAAATACATAGCTGCCAAGTTTATCAATTTATTCCGAAATGCTGTTAGCACCGCCGTTTTCTCTCACCGTAATCCTTTTAGAGTAATTTTCTTCATACACTGCTCGACATTGAAAATGCAACACCAAGAAGGAATGATAATACCGGAATGAAATTTGTTAGACACATACATTATAGTAAAAAGAACAATTGATTAAATTTTCAGGAAATTTGGAGTAATATGTACTGAGAAAACAGTACATAAAGCAGCGACATCTGTGAGCAATAACGGCACATATCTGCCTAGGCATTGAGTCGAACAGAGCTTGGATGACATGTACAGGTAGAGCACTTCATGAAGCTTGAACACGATGCCACAATTCATCGATCGAAGTTATTGGTGAGGGCCAGTCGCTTTTCAATGATTAAACAGTCATTTTCATCGGTGCGAGATCAGGAGAACGCGCTGGCCAGAGCAAACGTCGAACATATTCTGTATCAAAGAAGGTCCGGACAATATAATACCGGTGGTCGTGCATTATCTTGTTTAAATTTTGCGCTACGGTGGCCTCGGATACAGGGCAAAGGGGTGGGCTTTATCTCATCAGAAATTTAATGGCCGTTGTTTAAAGTGCTAGGAATACGAACATGAAGTAATTGAGACGTGTATCCAATGGGAACCCATAACATCATTGCAAATGATGGACAGTATGATGATGATCCGACGAATCAAACTTTTACGTAAATGACAATGTGAATTGCCAACAGTGCCATCTGTTGACAATACTTGTAAATAAATTTTGATTATGCAAAAGATTTTTACAACTTTCAAAATAAACATGCTGTTTGTTTCCTTCCTCTAGCTATATTAATATTTGTTTTGAAGTAATTTTACTTTAAAATAGGGGCCGATTAGTGGACACCCTCAGTCGTTTCCTAATAGTTGCTTTAGTTTAAAATCCAGCATGTTAAAAAAAAAAAAAAGTACGAGAACTTGCCGATATTATTAAAGAAACCTTTATGTATCAGTTAATATGGGCCATTTATCATATTAATTTACATCTATAATTTAAAGACGGCCCATAGTAATTTACTATAACCGTATTTGCTAACATCCCAATTAATATTCCGTAGTGTTGTTAGTCCCGCCCTTTTTTTCACACTAGTAAATTTTTAGAGTAATATTAAAAAAAAAAAATGCAATTATGATTAAATAAAAAGAAAAATACTCTAAAAAAAACTGGTGTGAAAATGAAGGCGGGACTAGGTAGACTACGGAATATTAACCCTTTGCGCTCGGCATATTTTCCGTAAGACACGCCTTTTATCATTCCTTCAAAACGTCACACGTATAGTTTCCAACTTACTACCTTTTGGCTACCGAAAAATTGTAATAATTTGTTTTATTTTACTTTATCATTAAATAAAATAAATCTTTCTGTTAAAATTTTCCGGTAGCCGAAAGGTAGCCTATAGTTACACGTTTTAGAAAAATAACATTTCATTTGCAGAGGAACACCTTAAGGCGTGGCTCGATTTTTTAATGGCCCCTCAGAAGGGACATACGTGCGATAAGGGTTAATTAGTATGCTGGCAAGTATGCTATAACTATCAAGCATTTCAAGCATTGTTTTTTAATACGTTATCCCACAGATAGCATGTTTTTGCTAATTTATGTTGATACTATATTTTTTTTTTCCTTTTTAACAAAACTTTTGGTGGAATATATGGTAACATTTCCTTTACCCCTAAAGTTTCAAGAGAATCCATGAAGATTTCTTTAAGATATTCGACTTAAACATCTAGTTTCGAAATTGTACCTAAGCCTGTGATTGTATGTTTTATATGAATTAGAAAGTAAATTTACGTCTGTACCCCACTTTTACAGAATAAATTGGTTTTTCAGACATTATACTACTTACCCTGCAGATAATTTAGATTTATAAAGGGAAGAAAACATTCGATAAATCGGAGATTGTATTGTTTGGTACAAAGAACCTTTAATCACACGAAGATATTTCATATTTATTTGTACGTGTACTGATCATAACTGCCAAGTATTCAGATTTTACGATAGAGTTATTAATTTATGTAAGTTTTCAGTTTTTTTTTTTTTTTTTATCATATATAAACTGTTATAAAAACGAATTACAAATCTATAAAAAATACTGGCATTCAAAAATCGAAAAACTTGGCAACTGTTAATTATATATGGCGGAATATAAAAGAACTTAATAAATAAATTTTTAAAAAATTGCCCAGAAAAACGGAGGAAATTTCGCTGTTCTAATGCGGCTCAATTCACCGATTTAGTTGTGCTGCGGCAAAGATGTAGCACATTAGTTTTGACAATATGATCTCAAAATATGTCACCTTCACTTTTCACAGTGAAGTAATTCAGCAAGTTTATGAGATTGACAGATGACCAACAACAAAAAGCATGCCTTCCTGAAATCCCATTATGGAAACTAAATCTAATATGTTATGAAATAATTGTAAAATAACAAATGAGATTTGTTTGGAGATCTTTCTTAGTATCAATTGCAATGATTATTATTTTAACCCTTTCCGGCGCAAGACAATTCGGATCCTTTACATTATACTCTCACCGGAATTCGTAAACTAAATTAAAGTAAAAGAAATTTTGAATTTTAAGGTTAAAAAACCGGCCTTTTCTGATATGTTAGAAACGTAAGTTTTTTCTAAAAAATTTCTGGGATGAATTCTTGCAGGTGGGAAGTGAAATTAGGTGGTATAAAATATATCCCACCGCGCATTAAAGGGTTAAAATCCGCATAACTGGTATTCGCATGTCTGAAATCGGTACTTATTGTTTGTGAAATAATTAAGTTTTATTTCAATTGCATACTGAGACTCAAAATCAGTGAAAAATAGTTGTGGTACTCAGCTCACGAAATAAAAAAACAGAAAAGAATTGTCAAACAAATTAAAAATAAAAAAATTGGGGTGACTCTGCTCAATTTTCCGAACATTAAGTAATTAACATTTGTATAAATAAATCAAAGTAAGATAAGTTCTTAAATAAATAAAAGAGAAAATTATAATATATTTGAGCATTTTTCCCCATATAGTATATTGTTTAATTTTACGTTTTTTCATTTCAAATAATTTGAACCCATACATCATAATACTAAAGAAGTTTTCGTTGTATCACTGTGAAATTCTATAAGTGCTGGATTCACCAAAGTCTATACAGTTCGTACGATGATGACCTATAACGAGTAAATTTTTAGCTCAGTCGAATAAGGCGTTTAGAAGCTATCGCAATTTAAGAATGTTTGGCTCATAGGCGCCATAATGATAAAAAATTCTTCTTTGTGTACCTGTAAAAACACTATACGTTCTAGATTCACAAAAACCTATACAATTTGTGCGAAGGTGACCTATAACATTTGTATCAGTTTTTAGCCTGATCGAATAAAGCGTACAGATGCTATCGCACTTGAAATATTTGTGGCCCTTAGATTATAATGATAAAGAATTTTTCTGTGTTTCCCTGTAAAAAAAATTATAAAAGCTAGATTCACCAAACACACATATATGCAAACACACAAATATACAGGGTGTTTCTAAAGTCCCGGACCCATTTTGATGTTTAATAACTCATAAAATAATGAAGATATAAACAAACTCATGGCATTTATTGATGGAATAACTCATATAGTTTCTTTTCAGGTTTGAATATCTTTACTTTTGTAAATATCGTCTGCACGTGTGGTTAATTTCAGATACTTTCATTTTCCAGCCTAAATATCTGTACTTTTCTAAATATCGTCTGCTTATTAATTGCATTTTTCTCTCTTTTGACTTTTTTTGACACTTTGACTCTTTTGAAAACCCCCATGAATACCGTGAGGCACAAAGGGATTCCCCAAAGTTTAATGTGTGGTGTGGACTAATGCACGACCGAGTCTTAGACATGTTGGAAAACTTCGTATTTCCACAACTAGAAGAGCTTCAGTCACATGTCTTTTTGCAACAATATTGTGCACCACCTCATTGGGGTACCATCGTTAGTAGTTCTTTGAATGACCATTTTCCAGGAAGATGGATTGTGCGAGGAGGTCCAATTCCTTGGCCACCCAGATCACCTGATATAACGCCGCTGGACTTTTTCCTTTGGGGATTTGTAAAGGACAATGTTTACAGGAGGAGAGTGTCGAACATTGATGACCTAAAAGTCAAAATTACAACCTCAACAGCCTCTGTGGATGTCGACATGCTTGCCGCTACCTGGCGTGAAATTGACTAGCGATTTGATATTCTCCGTGCGACGAAGGGGGTACACGTGGAAGATCATTGACAAGGGTCATGAGACTTTTTGAGTCTATCTAACCATTTATGTTATTAATTTTAATCTATCTTTATTATTTTATAAGTTATTAAACATCAAAATGGGTCCGGGACTTTATAAACACACTGTATATGCATCATCGTAAAGAAAAAAAAAATAATCTCAAGGGACCTGAAAACGTATAGAAATGCCAAAATCTCGAAATCGAACTTTTGACATGATTACAACACTTTCCTTACATATACATGTTCAGAAAGTAAAAATCTTAAAAAGAATATTCTCTGCTAATATTGCTATTGCTTAAAATAATTAAGTGCTTTGTTAATACTTTAGGTTACATTACATTAGGTTACAACACTTTGATAGTAAATTTTAGGTTAGATTAATTTAAAGAAGTGTAAATAGCAAATGGTATAAAGTGTAACGATAGATTTTATTTAATTTACCTAATACTTTAAAAAGCTGAATAAATACAAGGAATTGTGAAAATCTTCACATTGCAGTTATTTAATTTTGTGACGTGATTTAGTTAAATTATGTTGTAGATTTTAGTGTATAAACGATATAATTTTGTTTAACATTATTTGTTATTAAGCGAACAAATGTTTTACATTATATTAATCTTCTCAAACTGAATTGCATAGTAAATGTTTTAGCATTAACAGGGATGGAACACGGGCGCAGAATTCATACCACTATCAGTGTAAGAAAAATGTCTACTTCTTAAATCAACGATATTATAGGTAGAGAAATTTCTTAAACATATTCCGGTATGAATTCTGCGCCCATGTTCCATCCCTGCATTAAATTGTTGTATAATAGTAATAGAAAAAAATTCATAGTATTTTAGATACATTCTAAAATTTTAAAATGTTTAATTTTGTTTAGCACACTACTGTCATTTCACTTCTCGTCAGAGGTGGATAAAAGCGGTTTCCTGAAAAACTTTTAAATAATATGGGAAAATAAGAAAATAGATTATTTTTAAATAAAAAGTTAAAAATTCTTTTACCACCAATATTTTTTTATAGACTTTCATTGAATAAATTTAGTATCGCACATAGTGCATGACTAAAGTTCAGGTAAGCGCAATTAACGTAAACCACAGTTGGGAAACCGATTTGTAGTTATACTAATTTTACGAACATTAGTGACTTCCAAACATTCTAAAAGTTTCGAAGTATTTATAACTTGTTATTGTCATTACTATATGGTAAGAAGATGTGAACAAATAAAGCATTATCAACGGTGCTACAGAATTTCTCCTTTTCTTTACAATTCCATGCAGCTGTCATACTAAACACGGTATTAAGAGGCGGTGTTGCGATATAGAGGATATAAATTAAGAGAATTAATGATGCGTTTATTCTTTTCCCATAAGTATTGTTTTTCCTCAATACAGAACGTCAACATTCAGTATTCGTCATATTCAGTGACTTCTAGCATATCTCGATAATTCAATTTAACTAATCATGGGGTGATACTGTAAAAATTACCATATAATTATATTGATTGGAGTGTAAATTATATCGGTATACACTCTGTACTGAAACAAATCTGTACATCATAGTGAAAAATTGCCTTCGATTTCAGTTCTCCAAAAAATACAAAAATTAGTCAAATTTATCAAATGAAAATTTTAGATGTAGACTAGTGTAAATATTTAAATTTTTAAAAGCTATATTTTACAAAACAATTTCGATTATAAATAGATTATTTTTAAAGATCGTTTATACAGATATGCTATCCTTAGTATTTTTAGTCGAAAGAGGAAGGAAAATGTCCAAAAACGTAAAAAAAAAAAAAAAAAAATAGTAAAGAGAATAAACCGTTAGGTAGCATTTCTCATGCGGCTGGGAAAACTCGATCCTTTTGCACACATTATCCCGCCCCTTGATTTATTCAAATAGAGTCTTACTACTTGTTCAATCAACTTTTCCTAATGCAAGTTGATTCAAATGTACCCAGTTTCCTCTTCAGATAAAAACAGGTAATTTAATAAAATGATTATAATTAAAAAAAGTAAACTGCAAAACAATTACAGATTAGAATAACTTTCAGATTTTTGACAATCTGACATTAGCAATTTTAGACTTTGACAGCTTATAACACTATGAGAATTTCAGAGAAAGATATAAACTATACAATGTTATCAAATTTTGGGGCCTTCTTTATTCATTAATAATCCGTAATTTTTTAAAGTGGTGTTTGATATATACAGCAGTTGGTTAATCTTCGGTGTGATAAGACATACACTAAAATTAAAAATTAACACATGCAGTACTATGCTTGCCTATCGGTAGACTGAGCTTCTTTACACAGGTGTGGCCTCTGCCGATTGGCGAGCTCAGTTTCTTTCAATATTTACCGCTTTTGAAGACGACCGTTTCTTACTAGAAAAATAATGACTCTATCTCGCTTTTTAGTCGAAAGAGGAGAAAATGTCCAAAGACGATAAAAAAAAAAAAAAATAGTAAAGTGAATGAACCGTTAGGTAGCATTTCTCGTGCGGCTGGGAAAACTCGATCGTTTTGCAAACATAATCCCGCCCCTTGATTTATTCAAATAGAGTCTTACTACTTGTCCAATCAACTTTTCCTGCAGCAAGTTGATTCAAATGTACCCAGTTTCCTAGATGTCTTGGTATACATACTTATTGACACTGGCAGTTGTATATAATCTCGTCCTTTGATTTATTCAAAAGAAGGCTGAAATGAATGTTGGCGGAAACCTCAAAAACAAGACGTGATAGAAACATAAAACATCTACTGTCTACATACTACAACTAATAGCAACCTACATTATAGCAATTTGTTTTATAGATACCGCTATTGTGACATCTAGTGTAATTATCCCTATTATACAGATATGTTGAAACATAGCCTCCTAAACTAGATGCCTGTCGCGTGGCTCGGAAACTTGGTAACAGTTTAAGGCGGGTCTCCACATTCTTCGTTTTTCAATCCAAGATGGCCGACCTCTACAAAAGTGGTTTAGAACAAGATGTGAGGGTTGGTCAAAATATCAGAATTGATAGGAAATTCCACCAATGACAAACCGCGTGCCAGTTCCCTATTCCGTAAAAAATTATCTGTCAAGTACTGACAGCTTAAATCCCCCAGAAGGGATTATCTGTTATCTGTAACAGGGTCGAGTGAGAAGAACATTGACACTTCCGCTAATTATCTAACCAAACCAACATACTGAAATGCTCAAATTTTACAACTGAAGTACTACTGAAATAGAAATATATATATGTAATAATTAAATCCACCTACAGTGTCTAACGACAAACATTTTCAATTATTAAAAAAAAAGAGAGAGAGAGAGAGAGAGATTTTTGAATAAGTCTATTTAAAATACTAGTATATTTAAATTTAATAATTTTCATAAATAATTAAATTTAAATTGCATTTTATTACTGAAATTATAAAAAAAATATATATATATCATTATTCGAATAAAAATGGATAATTTCCCAGGATTTGTTTCGTCACTGTCATCACAAAGAAAAGCAAATTTTATCCGTTGTAGAGAGAAAAAAAAAAAAGAAGAAGAAGAAGAAGAAAGAAAGAAAGAAAGAAACCGAAGCTCTGTCTATTTCTTAGAAAGTACAATAGAGTTCTGAGTAAAATATAAATTAATTTAATTTAGGGTGATGTAACTTTTTTCTTTCTTTCTAAGTCTATTCTTCTATATAAAGACATGTCGTAACATTGTTGCGTTTCTTAGCAACGTTTACTGTGTCAGAATCGGATTCGGTAAAGTAAAAGAAAAAAGTAATACATTTGGGGTATATAGTTATTGTATCTCTTCAACAAAAAAACTAGCGACGATTTTCATGAATTTGTAATAAGTATATTTAGTATATTTAAATTTAAAAATTTTCATGAATAATTACATTTCATTGCTGAGATTTAAAAAAAGAAAAGAAAAACCCCATTATTTAAATGAAAAAAACATAATTTCAAGCGATATATTACGTCACTGTCGTCGCAAAGGACAGCAATTTTTATCCATAGTGGAAAAAAAAGAGGGGGTAGGGGGAGGAAAAGACAGAAACCGAAGATCCTGTTTAATTCTTAGAAAATACCAGTTCTGAACAAAACAGAATTAAAACAATTTAATTTAGGATAATGTAACTATTTTTTTCCTTTTTTTTAAGTCCATCTATATACATCTATATACAGGCTTTCTATACTGGATTAAAGTATAGAAATGGAATCAGATGATAGTTTTTACATTTACTGGATGTGAGAATTGATTTACTATTAAATTAGGCAATATAATTAAATAATCCAATGTTTCAGACGAATATCACCATTTTTTTTTTTTTTTTTTTTTTTTTTTTTGAAAGAAAGAGAAGTAAGATTTTTTTTATATATATATATATAAAGTTTATTAAATATGATGTCAAAAATATGAACTCTCGGAAAAAAAAAAAAAAAAAAAACATTCAAATCAGACACGCAGTTCTCGAGAAACAAATGCATTTACGCACGAATCTCGTTTCATGCATATTTACTGATTTCGGGGGCATTCTTTGCATGGGAATTGCGCACGACTGTTTATTTGTTATTATTGCTATTTATTAGCTTCGAAAGCGTACCCAAATGTATCGAAAATCAAACAAATTCGCTAACACCACATTTATTTAAATCTACCGTTTACTCCACACATTACACATTCTTGCATAAAAATCTGCAAATTGTATATCCAGTAATAATGGAGGCTTTCTATACTGGATTAAAGTATAGAAATGGAATCAGATGACAGTTTTTACATTTACTGGATGTGAGAATTGATTTACTATTAAATTAGGCAATATAATTAAATAATCCAATGTTTCAGACGAATATCACCATTTTTTTTTTTTTTTTTTTTTTTTTTTTGAAAGAAAGAGAAGTAAGATTTTTTTTTATATATATATATATAAAGTTTATTAAATATGATGTCAAAAATATGAACTCTCGGAAAAAAAAAAAAAAAAAACATTCAAATCAGACTCGCAGTTCTCGAGAAACAAATGCATTTACGCACGAATCTCGTTTCATGCATATTTACTGATTTCGGGGGCATTCTTTGCATGTGAATTGCGCACGACTGTTTATTTGTTATTATTGCTATTTATTAGCTTCGAAAGCGTACCCAAATGTATCGAAAATCAAACAAATTCGCTAACACCACATTTATTTAAATCTACCGTTTACTCCACACATTACACATTCTTGCATAAAAATCTGCAAATTGTATATCCAGTAATAATGGAAAGTGTTTCTTAATGTATAAAAGATACATGATTTAATTTACTTCATTATTATTATTATTATTATTATTATTATTTCACAATCATAATCTGATTCATTTTAAGTAAAAAAAAAAAAAAAAAATTATGATAGTTATTTTTTTTTTTTTTTTAATCACCAATTTATGAAATCTAAAACTGAGCTATCAAATCAGAATGACTGTTAATTTTCTTGTAATAACAACATAATACATGAGAAAGGGTATCTGAAATGGATTTATCTATTTATTAAAACAAAAAAAATCGTTAGAGCCGTTTTTGAGATACCAACTTTTACCAAAACTTGCCATACACAATTATTGATCAGAAAACAATAATTAAATGCAAAAGGATATTTAAAAAGGTGTTAATATGGCGAGTTTTTATATAATTTTTATCGAAACTTAAATTCTGTATAAGTCAGAATTTTAATTATTATTTCTTTAATATGTAATTTATCTTTTATTATTATCTTTTATTTAGAAAGTAAAATACAGATAATTTTTAAAAATGTAAAATCTTTAGAAGAGTGAAAATTGTGATGTCAGAAGTATAGCAATATAATCGGAAACAGAAATAAAAAATCTGGTGTGAAACAACCACGCGACTTTCATTACCCGCTATTACCTACATATTATATGCGTTTTTTGGAGATATTATATGCATTTTTGGAATTTTTCTAGTAAGAGATACTTCATACATGTGTAAAGACATATAAAACAGAGTTCACACAGCGAGTTAATAAAATAAGAAAAAGAATTATGATAGTTACTTTTTTAAACACCAAATTATGAGATTTAAAACTGAATTATCTAATCAGAATGGCCGTTAATTTTCCTGCAAAAACCACATAATACATAAAAAAGGGTATCTAAAATGGTTTTATGTATTGATTTTCAAAAAAATCGTTAGAGCCGTTTTTGAGATATCAACTTTTACCAAAACTTGGCATACTCAATTATTGACCAGGAAACAATTACATATAAAAGAATATTTAAAAAGGTGTTAAAATGGCGTGATTGAAAATAATCCGTACAGCCGTTTTTAAAGGAACGCACTTGCGTGCCCTGAAATTGAGCTATTTATACAAGACGTCTATCAATTTTCCTGAACTAGGAAACTATATCATTCGAAATTATATCTAATGGAGTGTTTATATAGCAAATTTGAAGAAAATCATTAGAGCCGTTTTTGAGATACGGATTTATGGTCCCATTTCCGGTTTCCGATGACCCACTTCCGTTTTTCACAGAAAACATTCACAGTTTATATTAGTCACTCCCGTCACAATAAAAAACAAATTGTATAGAGAGGAGGGGGGAGGAGGAGAGGGGGAGGGGAAGACTGAAAGAGAAAAAACCGAAGCTCCGGCCTATTTTGTAGAAAATAGAATAGAGTTCTGAGCAAAACAGAATGAAAACAATTTAATTTAGGATGATGTCACTTTTTTTTCTAAGTCTATTCTTCTATATAAAGATATGTCTTAACAGTGTTGCGTTTCTTAACAACGGTCACTGTATTGAGATTGGATTCTGTAAATTAAAAGAAAAAAAGCAATATATTTGGAGTATTTAGGTATTATACACGTCAACAAATAAACTAGCGATGATTTTGATGAATTTGGGATAAGTCTATTTAAAATACTAGTATATATAAATTTAATAATATTCAGAAATAATAAAATTTAAATTACATTTTATTACTGAAATTATAAAACAAAATTTATTTTTCAAATAAAAATGGATGATTTCCCAGGATTTGTTTTGACACTGTCGCTACAAAGGAAAGCTAATTTTATCCGTACTGGAAAGAAAAAAATAATAATAATAAAATACAGAAAGAAATAAACCAAAGCTTCTGTCTATTTCTTAGAAAGTTCAGTAGAGTTCTGAGTAAAATATAAATTAATTTAATTTAGGGTGATGTAACTTTTTTTCTTTCTAAGTCTATTCTTCTATATAAAGACATGTCGTAACAATGTTGCGTTTCTTAGCAACGGTCACTGTATTAAGATTGGATTCTGTAAATTAAAAGAAAAAAAGCAATACATTTGGAGTATTTAGATATTATATACATCAACAAAGAATTTAGCGATGATTTTGATGAATTTGGGATAAGTCTATTTAAAATACTAGTATATTTAAATTTAATAATTTTCTGAAATAATTAAATTTAAATTACATTTTATTACTGAAACTATAAAAAAAAATTCATTATTCAAATAAAAATGGATAATTTCCTTGGATTTGTTTCGACACTGTCGTTACAAAAGAAAGATTTTATCCGTAGCGGAGAGAAAAAAAAAAAAAAAAGGCAGAAAGAAAGACACCAAAGCTTCTGACTATTTCTTAGAAAGTACAATAGAGTTCTGAGTAAAATATAAATTAATTTAATTTAGGGTGATGTAACTTTTTTTTTTCGAAGTCTATTCGTCTATATAAAGACATTTCGTAACAATGTTGCATTTCTTAGCAACGGTCACTGTATTGAGATTGGATTCTGTAAATTAAAAGAAAAAAAGCAATATATTTGGAGTATTAGGTATTATATACGTCAACAAAGAAACGAGCAATGATTTTGATGAATCTGGGATAAGACTATTTAAAATACTAGTATATTTCAATTTAAAAATTTTCATAAATAATTAAATTTAAATTACATTTTATTACTGAAAAAAAAAGAAATAAATAAAAAATCATTATTCAAATAAAAATGAATAATTTTCCAGTATTTGTTTTGTCTTTGTCGTCACAAATGAAAGCAAATTTTATCCGTGATAGTGAAAGAAAGAAAAAAAAAAAAAAAAGACAGAAAGAAAGAAACCAAAGCGTATGTATATTTCTTAGAAAGTACAATAAATTTCTGAGTAAAATATAAATTAATTTAATTTAGGATGATGTAACATTTTTTTTCTTTCCAAGTCTATTCTTCTATATAAAGACATGTCGTAACAATGTTGCGTTTCTTAGCAACATCACTGTATTGAGATTGGATTCTGTAAATTAAAAGAAAAAAGGCAATATATTTAGAGTATTTAGATATTATATACGTCAACAAAGAATCTAGCGATGATTTTGATGAATCTGGTATAGGTCTATTTAAAATACTAGTATATTTCAATGTACTAATTTTCAGAAATAATTAAATTTATATTACATTTTATTACTGAAATTATAAAAAAAAATTCATTATTCAAATGAAAATAGATAATTTAACAGGATTTGTTTCGTCACTGTCGTCAGAAAAGAAAGCAAATTTTATCCGTAGTGCAGAGGAAAAAAAAAAATAATAATAAAAGACAGAAAGAAATAAACCAAAGCTTCTGTCTATTTCTTAGAAAGTAGAATAGAGTTCTGAGTAAATATAAATTAATTTAATTTAGGGTGATGTAACTTTTTTTCTTTCTAAGTCTATTCTTCTATATAAAGACATCTCGTAACAATGTTGCGTTTCTTAGCAACGGTCGCTGTATTAAGATTGGATTCTGTAAATTAAAAGAAAAAAGGCAATATATTTGGAGTATTTAGATATTATATACGTCAACAAAGAATTTAGCGATGATTTTGAGGAATTTGGGATAAGTCTATTTAAAATACTAGTTTATTTAAATTTAATAATTTTCTGAAATAATTAAATTTAAATTACATTTTATTACTGAAATTATAAATAAAAAAAAAAAAAAAAAAAAAAAAAAAAAAATCATTATTCAAATAAAAATGGATAATTTCCCAGGATTTGTTTCGACACTGTCGTTACAAAAGAAAGCAAATTTTATCCGTAGTGGAGGGAAAAAAAAAAAAAAAAAAAAAAAAAGACAGAAAGAAAGAAATCAAAGCTTCTGTCTATTTATTACAAAGTACAATAGAGTTCTGAGTAAAATAAAAATTAATTTAATTTAGGGTGCTGTAACTTTTTTTTTCTTTCTAAGTCTATTCTTCTATATAAAGACATGTCGTAACAATTTTGCGTTTCTTAGCAACGGTCACTGTATTGAGATTGAATTCTGTAAATTAAAAGAAAAAAAGCAATATATTTGGAGTATTAGGTATTATATACGTCTACAAAGAAACGAGCAATGATTTTGATAAATCTGGGATAAGTCTATTTAAAATACTAGTATATTTAAATTAAAAAATTTTCATAAATAATTAAATTTAAATTACATTTTATTACTGAAATTATAAAAAATATAAAAAAATCTATTATTCAAATAAAAATGGATAATTTTCCAGGATTTGTTTTGTCACTGTCGTCACAAAGGAAAACAAATTTAATCCGTAGTAGAGAAAGAAAGAAAGAAAGAAAGAAAAAAAAAACAGAAAGAAAGAAAGAAAGAAACCAAAGCTTCTGTATATTTCTTACACTGTAAAAAAAAAATGCAAAATAACGGTATTTGACCGTATAGTTTTAGGGGAAATGACCGTTTTGGTACCTAAACGGTCATAATCCGTAAATTAATGTTTTGAAAGTACAATTTAGGAACTGACCATATAATTTTACGGGAAATGACCGTTTTGCCAGCTAAATGGTCGTAGTCCGTAAATTGATGTTATGAAAGTATAATTGTGGAACACTGGATTGTTTTTTTACGGGCAAAAGCCGTTAGGGGTACATACAAATGAAACACTTCCAGTTTCAAAGCAGTTTGCAGGCGTTCCAAATGCACAGTCGACTGCAAAATTATTCGAGCACTAGCCAATAATTCATATATTTCAAAAGTACACTTAAGACTGTTTTGCTAAGTAAATCCTTGTCGAATCATGTTCTTAGACTGATTAAGAACATGACTCGACAAGGATTTATTTGACAAAGCTGTATTAAGTGTACTTTTTTTTGGCAAGGATTATTGCTAGTGCTCGAATAATTTTGCAGCCGACTGTATGACTGCAATCGGCAGCAAAAGTACCCGAGCACTAGCAAAAATTCCTATATGAAAAAGTACACTTAGCACTGTTTTGTTAAATAAATCCTTATCGAATCGTGTTCTTAGACTGACTAAAAACAGGATTCGATAATAATTTATTTAACAAATCTGCAGTAAGTGTACTTAGGAATTTTCGCTAGTGCTCTGTTACTTTTGCTGCCGACTGTATTTGCAAAAAAACTTGCAAAATTTACGTCCTCGAAATTGCAAGCGTTCCGTTTGCATGTAACCCTTAATCTACCAAAATAGCTCAAATATGCCGTAAAACTGTATTTTTATGGTCAAATCTTTTCAAATGTAAAAGTGTTAGCTTTTCTGTGACGTCAGCATAAAAAAAAATACTCCATATTTGTAATGAAAAATATAATTGTTTTTTTATCGATTGAGAGATTTTATTTACACATTCGTACAAATAACGATTGATATAGAAGAGCTATTGTTTTCCTACTTTAATTCAAAGAAATTTGTTGCCAATATATACATATTTTCTACAGAGTATTGCCATAGAAAAGGGGGCCGTGGTAGCTCAGTCGGTAGAGCGCCGGCCTCGTAATTGGAAGATTGCGGGTTCGGTACTCGAGCCGGCCAGAGGCCGTCGTGTACACTAATGGTGGCTGGTGCACGTAAAATCTGTCGAGGCCGCAATGTCCTCCATGTTCCCATCAAAAATTATACCTCTGAGGGTCACCGAAGCGGGAGAGCCATCCCTTCCATGGAGGATCAAAATTGTGATGGCATGTCTTCGGACCACCTCTAGGGGTGTGTCCCAGACCGTCGCTAATTGCCCATCTGCGCAGCACTAGTGCGACGTTAAACCCAACCAACCAACCAGCCATAGAAAAGGAATAGCAAAGAAAAGTTCTTATTTTCATAACAAACATGCCCGATTGCTCCCGACTGTTTGATTTCCATCACTTTAATAGAGATATTGAAAATCAAGTTTAACAGTATGCTTTTTGAATTGCCAGTTGAATTACCAAGGTAAGTTAGTTAAAAGTTTGTTAAGTCTTAAATTATTTAAATATGTTTTTTTATATGTATCGTATTTATGTTTTTAAGTTTTCTAACGCTTGCGAAAAGCATGTACTAAGAAGCCTCCACATATTTGTCCGATTACAGATCATAAATTTAGGTGTTTTCTTACTAAATAATTCATATGTATGCTAAATATAGTTTAATTTGTGCTAAATTTCGCTTCTACTTTCAGGGCCCGAGTCCCAAATTTTTGTGCCAGTGGCACTTTCTACTTTTCATTCCCTCTTTGAAAATCCAATCCTCCACCCTCCTCCAGAAAGAAAAAAGGTTGTTATTATACTATGATCTATAGCAGGCGATAAAACAAGACTGATTGGGAAAATTACTTTGGCAAAAAAATCAATATGTTTCTGACTTTAATAAAATTACTTCACTCAGTCAAACGATATTTTATTTTAAAATTTTCTTCATATATATAAATAAAACACAGTTAGAAAACACGAAAAAGAGAAAAAAAAAACCTGGGGTATTTAGATAAGATATTTTTAACTATAAGTAAAATTCTGTGATTTCCCCCCCCCCCCCTCTCCCAGAAATTGAGCCAGGCACAGTCTATTTCGAGTAATAAATTAAAATAAATATAAAAAAAATTTAAACCCAACAAATCTTATAAAGTTCATCTTAATGTTTATAAATACTGCGTTATACACGTCTAAGTATACGCTCTCTAGTACCCGTTTCTGTAGCCGAAAATATAGTTTTAAAAGTTAAAATACTCAACGATGTGTGTTTCGTCTGCGTGTTTTAGTTTGTTATCTGATAAGGAAAAAATCCTTTTCAGATTTTTTTAACTTTTCCTCGTTTAATTATGCCCACCAGCGGCCGAGCGGTTCGGCGCTCAAAGCTGGTAGATGGGAGGTGTCGGGTTCGATCCCAGTTCGCACTCATCGACCTAGCCGTTCGTAGTTTTCCATGGTTTCCTCCGAAACTCTAGTAAATACGAGCTCGGACCCCTTAGAAAGACCCCCCATTGACGGCATTCCCCCTGTATGCCTAGGACACATACGGAGTCAATCGGCCTTAAATCCTACAGCCAACCAACTAACCTCGCTTAATTATAAATACTTAATAACTTTTCATTCATTTTAATTACGTATTTTAAAAAGCGTTTTTCTGCTAAAAAAAAAAAAAAAAATCTGTAAAAAATATATGATATAAAAATTTAGAAGGATACATATCGCTGTGGTAGTTAGACTTTAATGCTTTTTAATTAGAAATTAAGCTTATTTGATGCTGGCAGTATTTGAAGAAGTATTGTTTCTATATATAATGATCAATAAAATTTTTGATACTTCCACCAGGTGAAGTAACTACCACCCCAAATTTATATTTTTAAAAGATGCTAAAATGTTTCAGTTTGTTTCTCTGAAATTTACAGTGTAACAGTAAAAGTAAATTTGTAAAAAATATTTTTGTCAAAACTCTCCCATCTCTCCCATTATTAAAAAAAAATATTGGATTTATGTTTTTTTTTCTCTTGCCTGTCTCTCTGAGCTTTAATTATGTAATCAGGATTTCTGATTTCCATAGATCGTGTATAACGTGAATCTATTAGCTCCGGAATTAGGCAATCATAATAAAACGCACACAGTTTTTTTTTTCCATATTGTCTTTCCAAAATTCATCATCTCTTTCCATTCGATGAATTTTCATCCCTAGAGGAGTCCACAAGGCAAATATGCAATATTTCCTTTTGGTTACCCTAAGTTGTCCTTGTACTTGGTTGTAATATGAGTGTTTTTTGTTTATACCAAGTACAGTATTTTTTTCTTTGTTTATAAGCCAAAATGTTATTTTTCGTGAAAATATGGCCTCATCGGGAGTCATATTAAAGCAGGATGATGGACACTTTATTTTAGTTATATCATCATCCCCTATAAACCCATCTGGTGTCGCTGCAAGGAAAGGGAATTCTTTGTCTATGAATAATCCACTACATTTTATTTCAAAGTTTAGTTTTTTTAAGTCTTCAATAGCATTTTTTTCGTGAATTCTCCCATACCTAAGGGATGCATTGTCTATATTACAACTATACAATATGCTTCTTACCAAACTATCACATTTTGTGTGCGGCAATCTGTTACATACTTTACAATCTGTTACATACTTTTATAGTTTTCTTTTCTTTTTTCTTTCTTCCTTTTTTTTTTTTT